>CM060387.1:51316814-51878634 GCA_030545235.1 Helianthus tuberosus | reverse complement strand
TAGAACCCTTAACCACTTAGGGAGTAACACCTTTATTGAACACCTCGATACCGTTAGACTACAAACCCTGGTTAATCTACTTAACCGTACATATATCAACATGTCATAATCACGTTACTAAGCAGATTGGTAGAAGACAATTGTGAACGAACGGATGTTGTAAGTGGTGAGTGGATAAACCGGAAAAAAAAATCATCTATATGCTTGTGTGTGGTGAAACTAAAATGTATCCTTGGCTTGTGATAAATATGTACTATCCGTATCGAACAATTAAGATGCCAAATCGCATAAGAAAAACAAATCCTATACACAAATTTGTTATTATTGTTTTTTTGTTCAATTTAAAGACTTTGGTTGAATTTTTCTAATATAAGCTATTTCCGAACGAAATACAATTGAAATACTTTTGTTATTTCATAACATTCCTTACATATAAGACTCAAAAAGTTTATCCACGCCCACGATATGAGTGATGGGCGGTGCTTGAAATAATATGAAATAACAAAAGTATTTTTTTTCTTTGATCTCAGCTGTGAGTTGATAGGTTTCCTCAATAGTAGCAGGTTTTGTTGCCTGAACAAAGTCATCTACACAGTCGGGGAGAGTGCGAATGTACTTCTTGATCGTCTTATCAGGCGTGTCCACCTGACTAGAACAGATAATACTCAGCTGCTTGAAACGAGCGGTGAGACCAGCGTTGTCACCTCCTTCCTGCTTGATGTGTCAGAATTCATTCTCCAGTTTCTGGACTTCATGAGGAGGACAAAACTCCTTCTTCATAAGCTCCCTGAGTTCCTCCCATGAGAGACCATAAGCTGCATCGTTACCGCGCCTGTTGCGCTCAGCAGTCCACCAATCCAGTGCCCTGGACTGAAAGACTTCAGTAGCATTCGATAGAGTCAAACCATTGGAACATAGCACTAGGTCCATCTTCGCCCGTGAAGTTTGCAGGAAAGCAGGCTTTGGTGAGATTTTTAAAATCAAAGTAGAGAGTGGAACTGGTCATTAAGATACAGGTTTCACCCCTAACTTAACAACTTCGTTCCTGAAAGTGTGGTAAAACCACGAGATAGAGATGGAGAACTTTGTCGAGATATGGATGTCACTCCTAACTCAACGAAGATTCTCGTGCTGAGAGTAAAAATACGCGTAGAGTGAGTGATCTTATCGAGAGTTCTTGGTTTTCACACCTAATCTCGGCCCAATCACTCGGTTGTGTTATGCGAGTGTTTTCGAAAACGTGTGTATTGTGTTAGCCATAGGAAAGGCTGTCTTCGTACGAAGCTGTAGTATGCGGGTTCGCACGAAGATGTAGTTTTCGCGAGTTCGAACGAGAGTATCAAAAGTGGGTTCGTACGAAACCCCTACTTTGTTCGCTCGAAGCTGGTCTGTTGGTACTTAGACTATAGACTAGGTCAATTCTACACGACTCGACCTAATTCCCTATAGTTATGTCTCTGATACCAATATGTCACACCCCAACCGATGGCGGAAACATCGGGGCGCGACACTAGGCGAACCAGATTGCTCAAGAGAATCCATAACAACTATTCATTAACAATATTTTAAAGGTTCATCATCCCAAACTAACGAACAAATATTCGTCAAATAATTATTACAGATAACGAATTCTCTTAAACAAAACATGATCTGACAACCTAGATTTCTATTAGTTGAGTTTCTAGACTGCCTATCTTGATTCAGCACAACATTCCATCAAATCAACCTGCCACATACGTTAAAATAAAGTCAATACATAAAGTAAAGGTGAGTACACAAGTTTGCATAATAATAGTATGAAAAGCGTTTACACATAGTCAGCATGTAACACGTAATGGGCGAAGCATGCAACTATCAACAATGATACAACCTAACGACGAGACTGCGTTGTAGAGTATGCGCGACACATGTTCACCAAAGCGAACACGTGAAGTAAAGTAATGTGATCCCTAGCAACCCCTATCCACGACAGGTGCTGAGTCCAAACTATAGTACTATCGTTGCTAGAGGCAGACTAGTGTAACGCTGTATAAGCATAGTAACAAGCATTCAACAAATTACGTATAGCATTCGGGAGCGGTTAGCGTTCATAAAATGTTTGTGTTGTGTGTTGTGTTTTGATATAGAACGTATGTAACACCGAAAAGTGCGTTAAACGAAAATGGGTTCGAATATACTCACAGTGTGTGTTTAGCAAGTAAACACAATCTGGATTTGATTGAAGGGAGCGCGTTGAGTTAGCCTGTGCACGGAAACAGAAGTATAAGTCTTCCTCAGGGCTGAACAGAGTGTAAACAGCATGTCGAGTGGGTGAAAGTGTTCGACAGGTGATCCGAACGGATGGTCATCCGGACGGATGGCCATTCGAACGGGTGGCCATTCGAATAATGTGTGGTTATTTATGAATCGTTAAAATTTGAAGTTTCTCTGTCATTTTATCACTAAACCATCTTTCAACCATTGAAATTTTTTTCTTTCTCATGCCTCCCATCTTACAACATTTTTTTTGCTTTAGCCGATTTATATTGTACAAATCGATAATTCATGTGTGATATAAGTGCGGCATCACTTGTAGCCCCCTACTTTGTTCGCTCGAAGCTGGTCTGTTGGTACTTAGACTATAGACTAGGTCAATTCTACACGACTCGACCTAATTCCCTATAGTTATGTCTCTGATACCAATATGTCACACCCCAACCGATGGCGGAAACATCGGGGCGCGACACTAGACGAACCAGATTGCTCAAGAGAATCCATAACAACTATTCATTAACAATATTTTAAAGGTTCATCATCCCAAACTAACGAACAAATATTCGTCAAATAATTATTACAGATAACGAATTCTCTTAAACAAAACATGATCTGACAACCTAGATTTCTATTAGTTGAGTTTCTAGACTGCCTATCTTGATTCAGCACAACATTCCATCAAATCAACCTGCCACATACGTTAAAATAAAGTCAATACATAAAGTAAAGGTGAGTACACAAGTTTGCATAATAATAGTATGAAAAGCGTTTACACATAGTCAGCATGTAACACGTAATGGGCGAAGCATGCAACTATCAACAATGATACAACCTAACGACGAGACTGCGTTGTAGAGTATGCGCGACACATGTTCACCAAAGCGAACACGTGAAGTAAAGTAATGTGATCCCTAGCAACCCCTATCCACGACAGGTGCTGAGTCCAAACTATAGTACTATCGTTGCTAGAGGCAGACTAGTGTAACGCTGTATAAGCATAGTAACAAGCATTCAACAAATTACGTATAACATTCGGGAGCGGTTAGCGTTCATAAAATGTTTGTGTTGTGTGTTGTGTTTTGATATAGAACGTATGTAACACCGAAAAGTGCGTTAAACGAAAATGGGTTCGAATATACTCACAGTGTGTGTTTAGCAAGTAAACACAATCTGGATTTGATTGAAGGGAGCGCGTTGAGTTAGCCTGTGCACGGAAACAGAAGTATAAGTCTTCCTCAGGGCTGAACAGAGTGTAAACAGCATGTCGAGTGGGTGAAAGTGTTCGACAGGTGATCCGAACGGATGGTCATCCGGACGGATGGCCATTCGAACGGGTGGCCATTCGAATAATGTGTGGTTATTTATGAATCGTTAAAATTTGAAGTTTCTCTGTCATTTTATCACTAAACCATCTTTCAACCATTGAAATTTTTTTCTTTCTCATGCCTCCCATCTTACAACATTTTTTTTGCTTTAGCCGATTTATATTGTACAAATCGATAATTCATGTGTGATATAAGTGCGGCATCACTTGTAGCCCCCCCCCCCCCCCCCCCCCCCCCCCCCCACACACACACACACATTAACAAAA
Source organism: Helianthus tuberosus (assembly GCA_030545235.1). Lineage (NCBI taxonomy): Eukaryota > Viridiplantae > Streptophyta > Magnoliopsida > Asterales > Asteraceae > Helianthus > Helianthus tuberosus. Next base: position 51,874,790 of record CM060387.1, on the reverse strand, counting down.
TGATTTTTTTTTTCGCTTGAAAAAAAATGTGTATTTTGAAAAATTATTTGTCCAGTTGATTTCTAACGCAAAAAGAGTTGGTAACTAGGACATTGTTCATTTGTTTGTTTTTTTTATATGGCAAAAGCATCAAGCATATCTAGGCCTTTCTTTGTAGTTTAAAATATTGCAAACCGAATGATTTTTCTGAAGTGGACCTAGAAAAAGTAAAAAGAATTTTTACTTGTCAAACTTTAAGATAAAGATGAGGTTGCCACTTTTACCACAATCATAGACATCGAGCTTTACAAATTCGACATTAAAAAGTCAAGGTTACCGGTCCCGATCACCCTTTTTAGTCGGGCATATATGCTCACCACCCAACGATGATAACCAAGTAAACTTAAAATCTCAAAAACCTAAATGACTTAAAAAAATAGGTGGTGGTCCATTGGCAAAGCTCAGGGTTGTTGCTACGATTTTGGAGACCCCAAACGAACTATAAAGTGAGGCCCCTAATTTCGCTGATAAACTTTTCTCCAATCCTGACGCCATGGGTGATTACCCTTACTTTTTTCGGCTAGTGATAGCCGATAACCTAGAAATTGAAAACAGGTTGCAATGGGAAGTAGGAACGATGATGCGGTTGTATTTAGGGGTTTTAGACCGCTAAATTATGATGATTAGGTCGATGGTGGTTGTATTATAATAGCTGGAAATCAAGGCGAAACGGGCTTTGAAACTTGGACATTTTTTGCCAAACAATATTTATTTTTGACTGAAAAACTTGTTTAGTCTTTGAATAAACATCTTTATTTGGGCCTAATAAATATACTATATATAAAAACTTTCTAAAAAATTGGAGGCCTTAGATATACTATGGAGCCGGCCCTGGCAAAGGCAAGCCTTTAGATCATATGTAGTGGTTAAGCCAGATATGAGATTATACGACACATGACAAATGTGTAAGAGAAAGAGGTTATATAACTTGAGTGTGTAGTTGAGTTATACCCCTTTAATTATACATATGTATGCATTTATATATATGTTTGTTTGAGAGAAAGAAACCAATGAACCAGGCGGTATGCATATCACGGCCTTCAATTTTTCAACCCCATAAAGCCCGGGGGGTGGTGTACCTCAGCGCTATGGGGCGGATGGTGGTCTATGGCGCCGGATACCACCCGACTATGGGTGACCTTAAACACATGGGTTGGAAAAGAGGAGGCATTAGGTTCAAGTCTGACTCTGATAGATGATATGGATTTAAAGAAAATTAATCGTTAAAAAAACATATAGCACCAATAATCTCTCTCTCTTTTTTTTTTAATCTAGATGAATCAATTACAATTCTACCTGTAACCAAACACCTTTTTTTTAACGTCGAACTTCTTGTTTCCTGTTAAACTTAAACCCAAGACCTCACACTTAAATTTTTAAAAGACTTTGTCCAAATAAACACATCTCATATTATTCACCCATGTAATCTTTTAAAAATTTCCAAATATAAACTATAACAAAGAAAATAATAACATTATGCAACCTTGAAGTTAAAAAAAAAAAAACTAAGTAAAACAATTTTGTGGATGAAAGTCATCTTTACATCATAGCATTACCGTTAGGTAGAGACACGTGTCCTCCAAACCACCCACTTGTCTCCTTTGGATTCTATCTCTTTCATCACTCTATTCTTCTTCTTTTCCATGCAAACCCCCACCCCCCTCTCTCTCTCTCTCTCTCTCTCTCTACTCTCTCTCTACAATTCACCACCAAATATTCCCAATTTCCCCATGACCAATCTCCAGATCTAACACCCACACACCATGCCTCTGTTACCGTTATTATTAATATTATCCTTCCTCTGTTTTTCCGGCAATGCAGCCACCGGAACGACGTCGTTTGACTTCCAAACACTCACACTCACCAGCTTAAAGTTCTTAGGCGATGCCCACATGTTCAACAACAGTGTCCGACTCACCAAAGATCTTCCTGTCCCGAATTCCGGGGCCGGCAGGGTTTTATACAACAAACCAGTAAGATTCCGGCTACCGGAAAACCCAACTCCGGCGAGCTTCATAACTTATTTTTCATTCTCGATTAATAATTTGAACCCGGATTCGATTGGTGGTGGGTTGGCTTTTGTCATCTCGCCGGACGATGAAACGGTGGGGGATTCCGGTGGGTTTTTGGGGATTCCGGCGAGCTCTGTTTCCGTTGAGTTTGATACGTTGATGGACTTTGAGTTTAAAGATGTGAATGGGAATCATGTGGGGTTTGATTTGGATTCAATGGTGTCGAATCAAGCTGTTGATTTGGATTTGATTAATGTGAATTTGAAAAGTGGTAACCGGGTCAACTCGTGGGTCGAGTACTCCGGGTCAACTCAGCAACTCAACATCTCCGTTTCGTACTCGAGTTCAAAACCCAAATCTCCAATTTTATCAGTTGAAACAAATTTAAACGAGTTTTTGACCGAGTTCATGTTTGTCGGGTTCGCCGGGTCAACTCAGGGGAGCACTGAAGTCCACTCGGTTGAGTGGTGGAGTTTTAGTTCTTTTTTTGATGAACCCGGTTCAGGTTCAAACTCGAACTCACCGTCGCCGCCGGGCCCACCGTCACCAACCACCACTTTTATGAACCCAGCTGCTAACGCCGTTAACTCAACGCCGCCGTCAATGGCGCCAACGGTGTCAGCACAAACGGGTCATGCGTCACAAAAACAGAGTAAATGTCATAATAAGTTGTGTAAACAGGGTGCCGGAGCGGTGGCCGGAGTTGTCACCGCCGGTGCATTCTTTCTAGCATTATGTACAATCTTGCTCATATGGGTTTATAACAAGAAGTTCAAACATGCGAAAAAACCGGAGCTTTTCGCTAGTGATATTTTCAAAAACCCTAAAGAATTTTCATACAAAGAGCTTAAGGTAGCTACTAAATGTTTTGACCCGACCCGGGTGATCGGGCATGGGGCGTTTGGGACGGTTTACAAAGGGATATTGGTGGATACCGGAGATGTTGTGGCGGTTAAGAGGAATAGTCATAGTGGTGATCAAGGGAAGTCGGAGTTTATATCGGAGTTATCGATTATCGGGTCGCTTCGGCATAGGAATTTGTTGAGGTTACAAGGTTGGTGTCATGAGAAAGGTGAGATTATGCTTGTGTATGACTTGATGCCAAATGGGTCACTTGATAAAGCACTTTTCGAGTCGAGTTTCACATTGTCATGGGCTCATAGGAAGAAGATTTTGATGGGTGTGGCTTCTGCTTTGGCTTATTTGCATCATGAATGTGAGAATCAAGTGATTCATAGAGATATTAAGGCTAGTAATGTTATGTTAGATGAAGGGTTTAATGCCAAATTGGGTGATTTTGGTTTAGCTAGACAAGTTGAGCAAAACAAGTCGCCGGACCCCACGGTGGCGGCCGGGACAATGGGCTACTTGGCGCCCGAGTATTTGTTAACGGGCCGAGCGAGTGAGAAAACGGATGTTTATAGCTTTGGTGCGGTGGCGCTAGAGGTGGCTAGCGGGCGGAGGCCGATTGAAAGGGAGGCAATTGGCGTGGGGGTGAATGGGCAAAGGAGTAGTTTGGTTGATTGGGCTTGGGGTTTGCACCAACAAGGGCGGTTATTAGCGGTGGCGGACGGGCGGTTGTGTGGTGAGTTTGAGGAGGGCGAGATGAGGAGAGTGTTATTAGTTGGGTTGGTTTGTTCGCACCCGGACCCAGCGGTTCGACCCACTATGCGAAATGTGGTTCAAATGCTTGAGGGTGAGGCTGAGGTGCCTGTGGTTCCAAGGGCTAAGCCCTCATTGAGCTTTAGCACTTCAGATTTGCTATTGAATTTACAAGATAGTGTGTCTGATATGAATGAGATTATTACACTATCAACTTCCTCATCAGACCACAGCTACAATGGAGATGGGCTACCCTTGGTTTGACCCGACCCGACCCAACCGATCCTAGTCGGATCCGGGTTTTAAAAATTTTGTTATAAAATTCTTTATTCTAACTCTACAGGGTGTATTTACATGATTGATGATGTGGTGCAACTGCAACACACACCCAATAATGATAACATGGACACAAGTATAGGGACATGTGGGTCATTTGTGGAAATTGTAGGGTCTTATCATAACTTCTCACACTTCCAAATTCCAACTAAGGCAAATTGTTGATGTCATTTCATGGAGAATGATGCTTTGTGAAGGAACCCAAAAAGGTCAAAAATGCAATAACAACATGGGAGTTTGAGTAGATGTTTGGTAAAGTATACATGATTTTTATCCATCATTAGTCCTTTATGTTTTGTCTTTATTTATGTACATTGTACAACTTTCTTTATGAAGTTTGAGACCGACCCGATGTGGTTAGCCGCCCGGTCATGTTTATGGGTACAACTTGAGTCACGGCTCGAGTCATGGTACGGTTAGGTTAGCTCGAATGTGACTCATAGAGAAAGATATGAAAAAGGGAAAATCTATGAAAGAACTAAGTTGGTTGATTGCAACACAAGTTTACCTTTAGCACTAATTGAAACCACAAAGTTTCCTTTTGAAATATGTAACTTGTAGATAAAGTAAAAAATGTTTCGTCTTGACCACTCAAGAAAATAAAATCTCACAGAAAGAATAGGTTAAAAGTCATAAAGTTATGTGATCATTTGCATGTGACTAGATCAAAGCAATAAATTAGCACCTATGAAGTAGAGGATGCTTTTATAGTATTTTGCTTTTTTTTTTCAGTCCTAATTTGAATATTGAAACTTCACCAAAAATTTAATCATATGTGAATTAACTTGTAATATTATAGATTTCAGACTACTTTTTTTTTTTTTTTAATTTCTAAGGGCACGGGGTATGGTCCCCATCATCTATATCCTCCACATCAGCTTCATGTCATTCCCTACCTCTTCGTCCTCATCTAGATGGGCGGTGTTCCTCTTCATCCCCTTCTCTTTTCAACATGATGTGCAGTGGAAGACGGTTTTAGAGAGTATCGGGGGAGTTGGGGATATGCCCCATGAAAGAACCGAACCATCATCGGGGGTGGGGGTGTTCCCCTTCGCCACCGAGTCCACATCAAACTCCTCAATGTGCTTGACGAGCCCACGCCCTTTAACCTAAGTTTTAAAAAGTTGGGTGCTTACCTCTAAAAAGTTTTGTTCTTTTTTGACAAAAAAAAAAAAAAGATTACCATAACCATATACCCCAATAGAAGTCTTATGATTCCGGCAAAGATTATAGTTCTTTTCAGTTTTATCAAAATACTATGTTTTAACAGCTTGTACATCATATATATTTTCAACTTTAAGTCATTTCAAAAACATTAACTTATATAATCTTTCACTTATATAATTTATTTACTAACAAGTTATTTTTTGTTATAATAAGCTAACAAAATTATATGGTGTACATGTTATTAAAGCACATAATGTACAAAGTTATTAATGAAATAATTACATAAAAGTTACCTTTAAAAAGATGTATATAAAATGTTTTTTTCTTCTTCTTTATTTAAGACGCTTTTATTTAGATATACATTGGTTTTGGAAAATAGGGTAAAGTTATCATATGAAGTCTCCTAAATCAAATAGGAGTACAAAGACACAGAGGATTGCAATATATAATACAATGCCGAAGAAAAAAGACAAATTGAATCACAATGAATCGTAAAATATAACAAAATACCGAGAAAATAAGACAAAAAGAATCACAGAAAAGACACAATGACGAAAATAAAAAAGAACACAATGTCAAATAAAAAGTCACGATGATCTAAACAAAAATTCTTAAATCTACAAGCTAAAATTCCAAAACCGAAAACCTAAAATCTAATATCATAGAGTTCGACGCAACAGTTTCAAAAACGTTAGAATGAGTTTAATCAGAGTGCGTATGATACATTTCCTACGACTTCCTTTTGGAGACTATACATTTGAACATTTTCCTTGGAAGGAAAATAATACGCGCATTTTTGTTCCTAAAACTGACGTCATATCAAAACCGGAATGACGAAAAGCAATCGAACGAGGCCATTTGGGTTGATCATGTTGGAATCATGTCTGGGTCGGTTTTATACACTTTGGGTTCTTCGTTAGCTAATTAAGGTAGATTAAAACTACTATTTCCAAAAATCATGGCAATGCTCTCCACTCTTGATATAACATCAATTAATGATACTAGCAGGATACCCGCGTGATACGGCGGGAGCGGCATATCGCATTGTGATACTTGTTTTTGGTAGTTTTCTTATACATATAATATTTATTGTAACATTATTTTGATAGATATATGTATATCAAAAGCAAAGTAATCGGGTAATTCATTTCATTGTGCTATGCATAGTTCGGTAATTGTCCTCAACTGAAGCCGAAACTAAAGTCATCAATTAGTCTATTTTATTAACCAATCGGTTTTTGGTTAATCACTCCGGTTGTTGGAGATATATAATATGAAATATATATGAATTGGAGATATAAAAGATAGAAATATATGAAAATATAAATGATTCGGTTCTGTTCAGCTAATTATGGTTAAACGAGAGTACAAAAAAAATGATAACTGGTTTTTTGTTAATTCGGTTTTCAGTTAATTTAGTTTTTGGTTGATTTCGGTTCGGTTTCTTCTGTTTTCGGTTTGGTTTAGGTTAACGATTTAGTTATTGCTCACTGATAACTAGTTTTGGTCGTTTCAGGTTCGGATGCGGGTTTGGTTTCGGGTATGGGTAGGGTCATAGATTGAGACATATATGAGCTAAATGGGATTGTGAGGAATAAAAAATATAACCAAGCATTTGTACGGGTGGGGACAATTGTTGACATTGTGGGGATGGTGTGTCCCGTCATTGGGAAGTTCCGTAGGTAAAGGTTGATACTCACCTTAGCCGGTATTGGCGTTGACCACTCATGGGTTGTCTTGAATGTTTGTGTAACGCAGGTTGTTTGGATCAAACACGTTTGGGTCGTTGTTAAATGGAAACATGATAAATAAGGATTGTGAAATGTGATATATTTTTCTAGTTGAGAGAAGAGAGTTTGATATTCGTATGTAAAATTTGAAATGTTAAATGGTGTATATATATAGTTGTTAAAAATAGGTTAAAATTAATATTTTTTTATCGTTGCCAAACGGTCTAATCAAAGGGCCCTCACAAAAAAAGAGGCGTCACCCCTCGTTATTATGCTCGCAAGTCCTATGGCACTTTGAAAATGGGAGAGGGTCGCTATGGACAATTATTTGGTTGAGGTGGAGAGGAGCGCTACCCCATACCACACAGCCTATGAAATGCTTAAAAAAATAAGTCTTAATCATTTTGTATGCATTGAGGTCACGAAAGGATTGAATTTAGGAGTGCAAACGAGCCGACCCCAAGCTCGAACAGGCTCAAGCTCGATTAACTTATGAAAGCTCGAGCTCGGCGATAGTTTCTCAAGATTGAGCTCCGCTCGTTTATATTATATTAATTAATATATAAATACAAATAATATAAATAATAGACTTGTTTAGGTTTGCGAGCTCGATAAGTGAAGCTCGGGTTAGGACATGTTTACTAAACAAAAGGTTTGGGCTCGGCTCCTAAACAAGTTTAAATAAGTTTGACTCGGCTCGTCTACTAGACAACTTTAAATAATGGATAAATGTTATTAAATTAAATATTAATAAAAACTAATATTACACTAAGGCTTGATGAGCCTGACAAGCTTCATATGTCAGGCTCGAGTTTGGGCTCTATAAATAAACAAGCTTTACTTTAGGCTCAAGCTTGACTTTGGCTTTATAAGGCTCAGCTTGTTTTGAACTTTTTCTCAAACCGATCTCGAGCATCCCATACGATTGATGATATCAATCTCGTCGTCACTCAAATAAATTTTGTGAAATCAAATTTTGTGAACTCTAATTTTATAAATCAAGATTTATCCCCGTTTAAAAAAAATCACTATTATTTTTCTTTTGGACAGCCACAAAAATATTTGAGTAAACTTCCGTTTTGCTTCCTGTGGTTTGGTGGTTTTAACGCTTTTGCCCCAAACCTTTAAAAATAGCCATTTTGCTCCCTGATGTTTGGATCTTGTCTCCAGTTTGCTCCAAGGCTCTAACTTAGTTAAAATTTTCAATTTAAGGTAGGGGTATTTTGGTAATTTTACTGATACAAGTATTTAATTTTATTTATTCCTTAAATTATTTTGTATTTTATTGATATTATAATTCTAATTATTTATTCATCATATATATCACCATAACATCTAATTACCCCTCCCCACCTGCAGATTATAACATCTAAAATTAAGGTGTTGTTTGTTTTTTGCTAAAAGGTCTTCCTGATGTCTTTTGTCTGCACCGCACAGACGCGCGCAGACTTTTTATTTTGCAGACCGTTTGTTTTCTTGAAGTGCTTTTAAAAAAAAGGTCTTCAAGACCTCTGCCTCAAACAGATGTGGCCTAATGTCTTCAAAGGTCTTCAAGACCTCTTCTACCCTCTTCCTGCTACACACCTCTTCTTCCACACCTCCACCCCCACATCCCCGTCACCACCTCCACCACCACCGCCACCTGATACATCACCACCCCCATCATCGGAGAGAGAGAGACCGTAGAGAGAGAGGGAAAGACCGTAGAGAGAGAGAGAAGAGAGAGAGATCGGTGAGAGAGATATACCGTAGAGACTAGAGAGAGGGAGCGGCAGGAGACCATCATCATCATCGGAGACCATCATCTGATCATCATCGAACAAAAACCCTAATCGAACAAAACCCACAAATCGATCTCTGCTACACACCCCTCTCGATCTCTGCTACCGTAGAGAGAGAGAGAGAGAAAGAAGAGAGAGAGATCGGTGTAGTGGTGGCGGTGGGTTTGCGGTGGTGCTTGGTGGTGGTGATGAAGGCAGAGAGAGAGAGAGGAGAGTGTGACGGGGGTGGGTGGTTACGACGGGGGAGGTTTGTGGTGTAGTGGTGACGGTGGTGGCGGTGGGTTAGCGGTGGTGCTTGGTGGTGGTGATGAAGGCCTTTGGTCCACCCCTTCTCCTGCAGATGCCTTCAGATGTGGTCCGTAGACTGCAGACCTTTTCCCGCAGAAAAAAAAACAGCACCTAAATCACCATCCTCCACTCCAGTAAACAGACCACCACCACCAGACTTCATCTCCACCCCTCCCCTTCTGCTGCTAACAGACCACCACCACCTCCAGCACGTCATCACCGCCCCTTTCGTTCTGCTAACAGAGCACCACCATCACGTCATCATTACCCCTCCTCATCTGCCGTCGGACCTCACCACCACCACCATGACTGTCGTTAGAGTTAACCACCGCTAAAGTCATCATACCTAACCACCACCGCCGCCTCTTGAAAATCTTGTAATCGGCCAAGGTTTGTAGTGATTTCCGGTCAAATCTTGTCTAGGGTTTCAAATCATATTCGAGTTTATGGTTTCTAATCTCGTTTGTAGATCAAGTTTTTGATCTCGTGTGGATTTTGTGGATCTAGATCGAGTTTGTAGATCTCTTTGTCGCCGCCGCTTGAAGATGTTGTAGCTGTTAGTGTTGGTTGCAGACGATGGTAGTCGGTGGCTGTCGGTGGTGGTGTCTGGTATAGAGGGGTACAAGATATCGGATCCGGATCCAAACCCATCTCGAATATGAGAGGTCTAACACTCAGATCTGCGGCGAAAGGGGTGAGTGGTGTTGATGGTGGGTAGTTACAATCTGCAGGTGGCGGTGGCAGTGGATGATGACGATATTTGGTGGCTGTTGGTGGTTGTAGGTGGTTGGGGGTTCAGATTTGGTGTTTCGAAACCTGGGCTATCTCACCTGCAGCACCGGCAACCCCATCGACGGCGGCTAGGGATTCAAAGATGAAACCTGATGGATAAAATTTGACAAGATTTCAGTGTTTTGGTCATAATATCATCAACAACAGGTGATACATATTTGAATCGAAATAACAGTAGATAAGGAATCAATTTGTGTTCATATTCACATATTCTGAAATCCAGATTTGATGTGGAGTGGTTTGTTGTGGTTTGTTCTTACAATTTGTTATACAGATGATGATGAAAGCTTAATGAAAAACAAAAATGTTGGTGGTGATGTCAGTGGTGGCACCCAGCTGGTGGGTGACGGTGGTGTGAGGTGGTGTAGGAGAGAGTGATCTTGTAGAGAGACAGAGTAAAGACTGAACTTGTTATGCATATATTAATAAAATTTACTTTTAAATGTAAATTACCAAAATACCCTTATTTTATATTTGTAATTACCAAAATACTCTTTCAGTTAACATAGAATATGGATGGAGTTAAGACCGTGGAGCAAACTGGAGACAAAATCCAAACATCAGGGAGCAAAATGGTTATTTTTAAAGGTTTGGGGCAAAACCATTAAAGTGACCAAACCACAGGGAGCAAAACGAAAGTTTACTCAAAATATTTTTAATATATATAATTTATACATATTTTCAACCGATCATGTCTTATGGGGATACCTTTTAAAAGACAATTCAACCCTCTTGGCACATGATCAACCGACCCATGGATCTTAGACAGTTAAAGTCAAAAACCAGAAGTTTGATATTCGTGTAATCATTCAAAGATACTCAATTATTATTATAAAATATTAAATTAGAACGATTTTTTATGAGAAAAAACCATCTTACTTTATATAATAAAGCTATATAAAAAATACTGATTTTTTAAAATTACAATGTATTAAAGGTTCACTAAACTCTTTAAAATTACATTGTATTAAAGGTTCACAAAACTCGTCGCGTAAAAATAAAACAATTTTAGAAACGGTATATATAAAGTTTAAAAGACATATTTTAATTTTTATACAAATGCTATCATCTAAATATGTAAGAAACTAAGTTCATATCGTAATAATATTATTCCATAACATATATTGTTAATTATTATTGGAGTGTGGGTGAAATGTGTTTGTAGCAAATTGTTTTCATGATTCTTAATAGAAACAAAAGTAATTTAAGAATAAAATATGTACCACATATTACTCGATAAGTGTTTACTATTTATTTAAGGATACAAAGTAGTTGGTTCGAAGAATGACACAAATACTTACGCAAGTCCCACAAATATATATTCCTTTGGTCCCCGATGCCAAAAAGACAAAACCAAATATTTAAGAACAAAGAAACAAATAAACCGCAATTCTGTTGTCGACTTTCTAATTCTAATATGTAAATAAAACTTGATCTAAATCTAGTAGTGATTCGTATCGGGGTTAAACTATTGTTTAAGTCGAGTTTGATTTTATTAATTATTCTTAATGTTAATAAATAATAAAAGCGTTGCATGGTTTCTTCCTTTAATTTTTAATTGATTTATGTATTTCGTATAGTTTTGTTATTATAAAAGTTGAAACGACTAATTCACTTTTTATGTTTAATCTATCTATCTATACTTTCTATAAAAGTAGAAATCCCAGTGACAAAAGAAAAGCTGATGTGTCAGCTAGAGAGCATGTCCAACAAGGCTTTTCTTATGTCATCAAGGATGAGGTGACAGCTATAGAAAAGTTTATGTGACATCATAATTCAAATATCTGCCCCACTTATGGCATCAAACCACTGCCCTACTTTTCAATTTCGAAGGTCTGGCCCACATTCAATTATGAAACCGCTGATGTTCATTCAAAATTCAAACCACTAACGTTTAGTTAAAATAGGAGGGTAATTTGAAATTTAAAACTTTATAGGGATATGTAATTTGCATTTAATGTCATCAGAACTTCAATTCTTCTCTCTCTCAAATATAAATTCAAACCCAAATCCAAACTCGAACATAATTTCAAAAACCCATTTCAATCTCTCTATTTACTCTCTCTCAACTCTCTATCTCTAAAACTGTAGATACAGAGAAGAGGATGAAGACGACAGAGGCGTTGCATTTAACATCGATTTGAATATTATGCAGACCGACTGTAGTTTAAAAATATATATTTTTTGATTTTTTGAAATTATCACAAACTGAAGTTTTGTATGCTAAATGTTCTTCAGGTAGATCTTGCTGGTTTTGTTATTTGGTGTTGAAGTCTTGAGTTCGTTGGCCGAGCTTTCGAATGTGATCAAGGTTATAAAATGGATCTCAACTTGAATGATGAAGAGGTAAGGTCTCTTGGTGTTTAAAAATAGATGTATATGTGTTTAAAATAAATCAGGTAATTGTTATTTTTTGGTAATTGTTAATACACTTTGTAATCAGTTCTTCTTCTTCTTCGTGGTTTGTTGAGCTTTGTTACATGGTTGACAGATTGAAGTTTCTTCAAATTGTCATCTTCTCCAATGCTTCCATCGATTCTTCTCTCGCTAAATCTGGTAACAATCCGTGACTTAATTTCTTTCATGAATGTATGAACTTTGATTCATATGTTTGTAACTTTTGATTTTGTCTTTGATTTGTTATTGTTTATTCAGATGCTTGCATTGGTGTACTATGTGATTACGAGTAGATTGATTTTGATATGTTTGTAAAAGGAGAGATCCCAATTGTTAGTGCATTACGTCTATTGACTTTGTCTTGTATCATGTAATAGGATAGGATAGGATTACCAGTGCTCGAGGTACGAGAAACTGAGATTAGAGAGTTGAGAAGGCATTTCGCTTGAAAGGGTCAAGATCAAGTTCAAGCGAAACCACAACATGCTAGTTCGCTTGAACATGTCTTGTTCATTTCAAGCGAAACCCTCACTAGTATATATAGGGCACTTGTCATTTCATTTGGTACGCGCATTCAGAACTTGTAACGAGGTGCTGCCAAAATTTGTCCAGGTTGTAATCTTTGCTAAATCAATCATAGTGACAAATTAAAGAGTATCAAGCTGTTTCCACGTCCGTTTCACTGATTCCGCCTTTGAATCGAATTACAAGCTCTTCTGAATGACTCAGTTGGGTCAAACAACGATCCTACAAGTGGTATCAGAGCTCAGGAAGAAGAGTTTAGCTTGATATCATCTATTTTCTGACTTCTGCACCTTCTTTTCCAATCTGAACAAGATTTCACGGTCAAAATGGATTGAATTTTTCACCGAACATGCAAAACAGTGTTTTAACAAAGCCTTGAGAGTTTCAGGCTTAAATTCGGACTAAAAATGACAAAAACAGGCCTAACACTTGAGTTCGCTTGAACGGATATCGACATTTCGCTTGAAATAAGTATTTGAGTTCGCTTCAACTTGCCATTTCGCTTGAAAAACTTTGCTGGTTTCGCTTCAAATCGATGTTCGCTTGAAATTAAACCTGTCTCGCTTGAATTAGTGTTCTCGCTTGAAAGTTCATCAAAGTTTGCTTGAAGTGCTATTTCGCTTGAAGTGTCAGTTTTGCCATTTTGCTTGAAAGCTGATATTCAGTTTAAACTTGGGATTTCGCTTCAACTTGTTGTTTCGCTTGAAGTTTCATTTCGCTTGAAAGTGGAAATTCCGAGTCAAGATCATTTCACATCAATCGAGTGACAGTCTGTTTCAGAATATTTGATATTGTTTGTACTGATTGTGTTTGTTTGATTGTATTTGTTCAGGATCACATCATGGCTGAAGAATTCTACAACACGTTTTTCAACGCGTTCACATCCGATTCTTCCGAAGCATCAACGGTCACACCAAAGTCAATCACAAAAGTGGTCAATGAAAACATTAATCATGACAATTTTTATGGGACTTATTCCAAACCACCCAAGCTGGATAATATTGAAGATTATACTTGGTGGAAAGAACGATTTCTTAACTGGGCAAAAGCATACGCTCATGAAAGCTGGTTTTGTCTAGAGTTTGGATATGAGAGACCAAAAGATGACAAAGGAGAGGAAATTCCTTTGAAGAAATTAGGCATTGAGGATAGAAAATAATTCTCGTCTGAACAGAGAATGATTGCGTTGATCCAGTCAGCTATTAGAAATGAACATCCGTTCAATGATGATTATTACCGAAAGGCGATCTACCATCGAAGCAGAGAAGAGCCAAAAATGATTGAGGATAAACCCAAATCAAGGGCTTGTTTTGTAATCCAAGATGATGAAGGTTTTGACTGGAGCACAGTTTGTCCAGAAGAAGATCGTTTGGAGAATGTTCGAAAAACAGCTCATGGCAAAGCTATAACAGAGGAAAGAAAGTTTGTTTTTGTTGCTGAGATTCAAGATGAAAACAAAGACAAAGATACAGCTGAGATCAAAGTGAAAACCAGAGAAGAGATTCTGGAAGAAAAGACCTACAGAGAGAGAAACGTTGTTTTAAACAGAATGGATGAAATGCAAGAAGAGTATGAGAACGCAATGAGCAACAGAAGATGGGATAAAAAGAGAGAGTGCTACTTCAACAGAGAAGGAGAACCAGTTGTTCCAAAGAAAGACATAATCTTTGATGATGTTCTTCTCATAATTCCTTTGAGAGCTGAATACTATAGAAATGTGATGAAAGATGACACATATGCTAAAAGGCATGAAAAGGAGATCAGATATGCCATGACATCGTGTCTAAGAAAAAGGGATGAAGAGAGAATGAAGAAGAATGTTGAAGAAATGGTGAACAATCTGAAGAAGGTTGCTGAAGAGGTTAAAGCTGAAGTGGTTGAAGTTGAAGTTGTGAAAGAGGAAGTTTTGAAAGTTGTTGTGAATGAAGACGTTGAGAAAGCTGTTATTGAAGAACAGAAAATTGAAGAAGAAGTAAAGAATGAGAATCTGAAAGCTGGTAATGTTGGTGATGAAGTCGGTGTTGAAGAAAAGCAAGATAATGCTGATCAGAAGCAAACTGAGGCAACTGCATCAAACACCGAAGTGCCAATCACTGAGGTACATTCTGATTCTGAAATCTTAAAAACGATTGATCAGTGCAAGAAATGCATGGAACCATGCAGAGCTTGTACTGAAAAAGATGAGCAATTCAAAACAAGAGATCTTGAATTCACTAAAATTGAAAACATTTTTAAAGAAAAATGCAAAGAAATGCTAGAAAAAGAAAAAGTTTTAAAAGAAAATGATGAAAAACTTTTAGAAAAATGTAAAAAAGTTAGAAACAGAAAATGAAGTTTTGAAAGAAAATGTTTCTAAAATGACAGAAGAATGTTTACAAAAAGAAATTGCTTGTCAAGAAATGAAGAAAGAATATTTCTCAATGAAATTAGCATATCATATTACGAAAGAGTCATACGAAAAAGTGAAAGATGAAATGAAATATGCTCAATCAAGAATGAATTATCTTTCTGAAACAACTAAGGAACTTAAACGAATGTATTCAATAAAACAAGATGTTGTTAATTCCTATATTGAGGATGTTGCTAAGCTAAAGCGACAGATTGCTGATCTAGAACAGGATAACAACAAGCTAAAGAGTTATCACATGTCGTCATATGTGCTTGAACGTATTTTCAATATAAAACCGAGAGATGGTGAGTCTGAGCAAAACAAGAAGGGCATTGGCTCAGAGTTTCATCAAGTTCCACCACCGGGAAAATTTGCATTTTATGATGAAGAAAAGGTCGAAAAAGTTTTCAACCTGGTTGATCAATTGCCAGACAACATTGATGTAACCTATTCCAAATCTGATGATACTCATGATTCAGAGGTGGTAGGTAAAGTTGTTGAAAGTGTGTTGAAAGAAGAGTCGGTTGATACAGGTAAATCTGAATCACAGGATGAAGATGAAGGAAATCTTCATTATAGTTATCTGAAAAACACAAAATCCGAGAAAAGTTTGAATGATGATTCAAAAGGATTGGTTTATACCATGATTGGATCGGACAAATTGTTCTTAGATGTTGTATTCCCGATTCAGAATGTGATTTCAGAAAAGGTTGATAAAGTTTTCAAAATGGTTGAGATAGAGAAATCTGAAATTTCAAAGTTTGCTGGAAAAGGTCACAAAACTTTTTATAACAAACCTGGTTACAAAAATAAAAACATGAAGGCTGGGTTGGGTTATAAGAAGAAACAAAGTTGGAAAAGAAATGAAACTCCGAATTTAAAGACAAAAATGAGTTTTGTTCAAGGAAAAAGTTTTGAAGAAGAGGAAAAACTCAAATTTAGACAACAGTCTAATGAAGAGTTTTGTGCTCAAAAGGAAAAGCAACAACCACAGGTCAAAGATGTGTCCAAGAGAACATGCTTCAAGTGTGATCAGATAGGACATCTTGCACGAAAGTGTCCAAATCCGAAACCTGTGGATGTTGACAAAAAGAAGTTTGATAATGTTAAGAAACAAAAATCTGAGGATGTGAAACAAAGGTCAACCAGTTTTGATTCGAAACAAACTTGGAAGTACAATACAAACAAGTTTGCTTCAAATCAAAACTGGAAATCAAACCCGAATAGGTTCGATTCTAGACAGACCTGGAATTCTCACACACCCAGATTTAGAACAACACAAAGTTGGAGAACGTAAGTTGATATGACAAAACCAAGTGAGTTCTGGAAACCAAAAGTTGTTGATCAAAGTCAAAATGTTCAAAAAGATTCACATTTTTATAAAAGAGGTACTCCAAAAGGACAAACATGGAGTATTAAGAAACAAGTGACTTCGGTAAAAGATGAAACATTTGAAGTCAAAGATGAAAAAGTCTTTGATGAAAAAGATTTTCCGAAATTGCATGATACACATTGTATCGAAATGCCTAAGGTCAAACAGACATGGGCTAAATTGTTCAAGTAATTGAGTTTATTACATGCGCAGGTGCTCAACAAAATTAAAGATTGTAAGAATGAAAATTGGAGTAGCCTGGCACATGGAGAGGAGGAAGAGTCTGTTGGATCCTGTGTTGGTTGAAACAGGAAGTGTATTTTCATTCTGTACATAAATAAACAATATTTTAAAACCCTAAAAATTGAAAATTTTGAAAAACCAAAAATATGTTTGTTTTTAATTTTTGATAGTCTGAACAAACATGATTAATTTCACAAGATTGAAAAACGGTTTTCAAACTGTCGAAAATCAATGGGTTGTAAATCATGAGGGTACATTAGATTTTCTGCAAATCAGAGCACTTTTAGCAGAAAATGGATGGCGAGACAAAGCTATCAATGTTGGTTGTCAAATTTTCTTTAAATGATTTTGCATTTTAGGGGGAGTATTGTTGTTAGAAAATCCAAAAACATTTGAAAATTTGAAAATGACAAAAACATGATAAAATCCGAAAATTGAGTTTTTGCGTAAAAAGAGGAAATGATAGTACATCAGTAGACAGTTACAGTATGCTAAATAAATGTAATGATTAAATAGCGTTAAACAGTCTCACTGATGATATGCCGATAGATTTTTATACATTTAGTAAACTTTTTCGGGATATAAACCTAAATTCAAACTTGCTTATTTCGTGGGGAACACTACTTGGATATATAGGTAACCCCTGAAATATCGTTTGAAAAGTCCCCCTTTCTGAGATACTAGGTCTTTATGCTTAGTGATATCTGGGGTATTATTCCGGGACTTCTGCTGAATGGAAGTTCTGACCTAGTCTCCGAATAATACTTTTCGCATTGCTTGAAACATAGCGCAACCCTCAGCAAATTGATGAAACAATAAAATTGATAGTCATTGCTGTTGTAAAAAAGATCCTCTAAAGGGGACACACCGAAAAGACGAAGCCGTCATCTCTCTGCGTATACGGAAGTATTGACCTGAGCTCCCACGGCCCTCGCATCTAACCCTTTACAGATATCATCTAGGTATACTTACCTGTAAGACTGAATATTGGGATCTGGATACGGGAGTATATTCAAGAGGTGGAACACATGAATAAGTTTAAGTCTCTAAAACATCTAATTCGTATCCTGAATCAGTTGAAGTTTGTGTGAAAATTTAAGTGGACAAGTATATCGACAATCTAAGTGAATTGTTTAATTCTTAATGTGTATCTAAGCTCAACGGTACTTGTGACTTGTCATAAACTGATATGATCCTCTAAAGCATACTCAATCAAAAATATTGTCTGTAAATATGTTTGTACATATTTCTTTACTGCTTTATATATTCAGAAAAATAAAAAAATATTTTTGATTCTGCTTTATTTTCGACAACCGATGTCTGAAATGCTGAGTTTCAAAATCTAAGTAAGCTGTTTGTGTTTCTGAAAATAAAACAAGTTCATTAATTTGAAACTTGAATTAAAATCAAAAATTTCAAAAACAGTTTGTGATATCTTCAAGGTCATTAATTTGGACTTGAATGATTAACTGTGGGGGATTTGGTTACTTATATTGTTATAGAGTTAGTTTCTGATTTGATTCGCTGAAACTGCCAAATCAATGAAGTTTGTTGATAGGGGGAGTGGATTAGAGAATTTGATTGATAATATGAAAACATTGTACTTATAAATGTTTGAGTGATTGCAGATAGTCCAGATTACGATCCCGAGAGCAGAGTCTAAGGGGGAGTCTGAAGACAAGCTTGAAGCAAGAGGAAGCTTGTAGATGGATAGCTAGGTGTCGACCCCAAAGCACGGAAGCTTGACGAAAGGGGGGAGCCTGAAGCTGATGGAAGAAGAGAAAGATTGATGGATGCTTATAATGTTACAATTTGGATGAGAAGGCAGAATGATCAAGACTGAAGATGTGTCATACTGAAGACTAGACACTGAAGACTTCGTCAATATCCGAGGGGGAGTCTGTTAGTGCATTACGTCTATTGACTTTGTCTTGTATCATGTAATAGGATAGGATAGGATTACCAGTGCTCGAGGTACGAGAAACTGATATTAGAGAGTTGAGAAGGCATTTTGCTTGAAAGGGTCAAGATCAAGTTCAAGCGAAACCACAACATGCTAGTTCGCTTGAACATGTCTTGTTCATTTCAAGCGAAACCCTCACTAGTATATATAGGGCACTTGTCATTTCATTTGGTACGCGCATTCAGAACTTGTAACGTGGTGCTGCCAAAATTTGTCCAGGTTGTAATCTTTGCTAAATCAATCATAGTGACAAATTAAAGAGTATCAAGCTGTTTCCAAGTCCGTTTCACTGATTCCGCCTTTGAATCGAATTACAAGCTCTTCTGAATGACTCAGTTGGGTCAAACAACGATCCTACACCAATGACATAAGAAAAGGTGGTGATGTCTGTTTATTAATCATGTTTAATATCGATTTGAATATTATGCAGACCAACGGTAGTTTAAAAATAAATATTTTTTTATTTTTTCTTTTTATCACAAACTGAAGGTTTGTATGCTAAATGTTCTTCAGGTAGATCTTGCTGGATTTGTTATTTGGTGTTGAAGTCTTGAGTTCGTTGGCCGAGCTTTCGAATGTAATCAAGGTTATAAAATGGATCTCAACTTTATGGATGAAGAGGTAATGTATGTTTGTGTTTAAAAATAGATGTATATGTGTTTAAAATAAATCATGATTCTATGAAATTTGTTTGATATGTTTGTAGCTTTTGATTTTGTCTTTGATTTGTTATTGTTTATTCAGATGCTTGCATTGGTGTACCATGTGATTACGAGTAGATTGATTTTCAGTTGGTATATTGGGATTAAATACTCAACTGGTGTAATGACAGCAAGTCCAGGTTATGCTTCGAGTTGTCTCGATTTCTTTTGAGGAGGATAGGTGGCTTTGGGAGGTCTGAAAAACAGAATTGATAAACTTATGGAAAATGGGGTTGAAAGACGATAACCCAACAGTTGAGGATCTCATTCTACATCTTCGATAAAATCAAGGTTATTTTCAAATATCTAGGAATCATTATTTGAGAATACCATTGAATTTAGCGGAGCTGTCGAATGAGATCCTCCACTGTTGGGTTATCATCTTTCAAACCCATTTTCCCTAAATTTATTGATTCTGTTTTTCAACAGGGATGTAATGTAATGCCTCCTCTCAATTGAATAGACGGACACTTGCTTCCTTTCAAAGGGTTATTGAGTGGTTATAACAGCTGATCCTAAAGCCAAGGACTGTTATAACTAACCACTGCTCGGAATAAAGACAGATGGACTTAAAGACTGATGTATCAGTGTAACAACCCACACGTTCGTGCGTTGTTAGTACTCGCTACACTCGTTACGCCTAGCACCAGAGATTCAGATCATAATGTAACTGCGTCGCATACTACACTATTACAACGCTATTTTCGCATAATACATTAACGCAAAACATTAGAGCCAACAATGACTCTACGGGTGCGTACTACCTCACCGACCGTCGTGACGATGATGGCAATATGAGTGGGTGGTACCCCGTTGATCATTGTAGCATAACACGTCTCATCGCAAATACTAACACTCACGATGACGTTGAGTGAGGACCTATTCTACCCTCCTCGATAGCCGTGATGTGTCGCAAGTAACGCAAACTCGAAACGAAACTCGATTATCGCAAGATTGGAATATGGATATGTATATACGACCCGATGTGACTAATTATAATAAATATGTGAATATGGGTATGAAAATGTGTAACCAAATTATCGCAGAGCCTAACGAACAAAACGAGCCATCGAAACGTCATTCGCCGGAGACCACCGATCGAGTGACCACTCGATCGAGTGGCCCTCCGATCGTATTGTCATCCGATCGGACAGCCACCCGATCGGACAGTCATCCGATCCATGGCACTCCCTTCCCTTTTTTCTCCTCTTCACCTATAAATAGCCCTTGTCACATCACTTGAACAGTGATGTGACAGCTCCCACTCAACCATCACGCTTTGGGACAATTTCCTCCTGATTTCTCGCGATTCTTGTTAGTTTCTACCTCAAATCTTGTACTTCTATGATCTACACACACACTTTCATCATTTTCACCTTCGAATCTTAACTTTTAACCGTGAAATCGGTGGATTTGAGGTGTTCTAGGATGATGTCATTATGGAGTTCTTATGAACTTCAAGTATTGGCCTCATTCCACCAAGGACAACTCAGATCTGAAGGATTTCCACAAGAATCAACAATGTTTCGCATAAACCTACACAAACTCATGGTTAAAAGGATTGAAAGATGGTTTTCTAACTTTCTTTCAACTCTATTACACTCAATGCACTCAAAACCGATGGAATCAGAGCTCGTTCTGACCTTCTACTCATCCTAAATGAAGTGTTGGTTCCAGATCTGATTCTGTCTAAAGAGACAACCGATTTCGGGTTAAGAATGAGCAACCGTTACGGACAGTTAACTAATCGGACCAGGGTGATTCCTGTTCAATCGGATGACTTGGTTCATGATGGAGTTTCTGTTGTTTAGCGCATTATCACATTGTCTCGATCAAAACCACAAACTTTCAAAACAATCAAGTGTCAAGATGATCAAGGCAGTTGGAACGGAATGCTGTCCGGTCGGATTACCACCCGATCGGACAGCCGTCCGATCGGCTTGCACTTGGTTCCTCACTAAAACTATTTAATTCAACATTGTCAAGTTAAAAGGATTTCCACAAGAATCAACAATGTTTCGCATAAACCTACACAAACTCATGGTTAAAAGGATTGAAAGATGGTTTTATAACTTTCTTTCAACTCTTTTACACTCAATGCACTCAAAACCGATGGAATCAGAGCTCGTTCTGACCTTCTACTCTTCCTAAGTGAAGTGTTGGTTCCAGATCTGATTCTGTCTAAAGAGACAACCGATTTCGGGTTAAGCATGAGCAACCATTACGGACAGTTAACTGATCGGACCAGGGTGATTCCTGTTCAATCGGATGACTTGGTTCATGATGGAGTTTCTGTTGTTTAGCGCGTTATCACATTGTCTCGATCAAAACCGCAAACTTTCAAAACAATCAAGTGTCAAGACAATCAAGGCAGTTGGAACGTAATGATGTCCGATCGGATTACCACCCGATCGGACAGCCATCCAATCGGCTTGCACTTGGTTCCTCACTAAAACTATTTAATTCAACATTGTCAAGTTCTGAACGTCGAACGGATTCCCATCCGATCGGATTGCTATCCGATCGAACAACCATCCGATCATATGATGTTCTGAACTTCAGCACTTAAACAATTCTTAACATGTTCAAATGCATAGTTAGTTCCAAACGGATTGCTATCCGATCGAGTGACAAACTGCTGTGAACTTGTTCTCACTAAAGTGTCCTACCAATCGGATCGGCGCCCGGTCGAACCGCCGTCCGATCGATCGACCCGAAAAGTAGAGATACTTCTCTTTTTTGAAATACTACAACAAAAACTTCAAAAGGGCAACCATCATACACAAACACCTCATCACCAAACAAGGCGACAATCCAATCGAATGGTCATCCGGTCGGATGACCATCCGAACGGATTGCCACCTGACCGACTGGCCATCCGATCGAATTACCATCCGACACTTGGTTCACTCGCCACCGATTAACGCACTGTTCGATGCTTACGCTATCAAACTATAACCAGGCTAATCTCAGACGCGCTCCCATCAATCCAATCAAGTTGTGTTTGCTTGCCGAACAACGACTGTGAGTATACTTGAACCCTTTTTACTTTTGCACTTTTGGGTGTAACATACGTTGCTATCAAATCGAATCACATCAAATTCTTAAACTATTTATCACTTGCGAATGACCAATGTGCATAGTTATACGTGATGCTAGTTACATATGTGCTAGGACTTATACTCGCGACGTCCCACCATGACTCGTATAGTACTATTGCCCCCAACGGGGTCTAGTTTAGCAATCGCGATCGAAGCTCGAGGACTTAGGTGGTAGTATCAGTTTTGTGAGTATATATGTCGTGTATTACGTTTATGTATGTGGAAATTCGCAACTTTTATCTATTACAATATTACATATTAAACATGTATACTCGCCAATACTTTTGTATTGACATTATTTTAACGTATGTTGCAGGTTTAGTTGCAGTCTACATCAAATCAAGCTAGGAAGTCTAGAAACTCACCTAAAATCTAGGTTGTCGGATTTGTATTGTTCGAGAGGACAAGAAATCTGTGATAACTTATGTGATTGTATTGATTGTTAGTAAAGGATAACAAATATAATAAATACTGTCGCAATATAGTTGTTATGGATTCTCTTGAGCAATCTGATTCGCCTAGTGTCATGCCCTGATGATTCCGCCATCGGTTGGGGGTGTGACAGATTGGCATCAGAGCCATAACTATAGGGAATTAGGCCAGACTTGACCTAGTCTGGGTCAACGTCTTACAAACGACCTAGTCTATAGTCTAAGTACCAACAGGCTGACTCGTGCGAACCCAGTAGGAATTGCACGGGCCTACTTGATACTCTCATTCGACTTCGCTAAAGACTACAACATCGCGTGAACACCGCATACCACAACTTCACGCGAATAGCTTTTCCTAAAGCTTAATACTACATAGCCTTTCCTAAGGCTGACAAAATACACATGTTTTACGATACTCGCATTTCATCAACGAGTGATTGATGTGTGCAAAATGCAACATATAAATTACATCAATTGTGGCATAAAACTAACCCTTTTTAGTACTAATGTTGGAAAAAGTGTGTTTTTGTCTTCTTTTTGTATTTTCAGGATTAAATGAGCTCAAATTAACAAAAGAAGCAAAAAAGCAACTAAATCCAACATAAATACAAGAAAAGGAACAAACGTGGCATGCCCGACCTCCCCGAAAGCATCTTCCCAAGCAAAACAAGAGAACAGAAGGCTAAACACGCCCCGTGCTCAATGAGCACAGGGGCGTGCCCAAGTCTCAGCATAAAAGACAAAGTTATAGAAGCTTCCATCGCCCACCACGGGACCGTGCTCAGCGGACACGGGGCCCTGGTCAACTATAAGATTCGCAGAATCCAGGCAAATCTTGATAGTACAGATATGCTTCTGCACACGGGGTCATGCCCAGCGGACACGGGGCCGTGGTCAACTAATGCAGACAAAAGCAATTAATGAAGACAGAGAAGGATGTGGACATGGGGCCGTGCCCACTGGACACGGGGCCGTGCCCGAGCTTCTGTTCAGCCTATAAATAGGAGTGCTTGGCTCAAGCTCAAACCATCCCTTGGCACACCACCTCTCTCACACTTCACCCACCACCCACCACCACCACAACACCATCATCCACCACCATCATCCATTGTCCATCATAGAGTGTGTGAGTCGTCTCAGGATCCAAGATTGATCGTAAGAGTTCTTGACAATCAAGGCCATGTTTGCCTAAGTCTCTTACATCACTTGGTGAAGACAAAATGTCTAGTGTAATACTTTTTATTTTTAATCTTTTCGCACTTTTTAATTGGTTATGTATTAATGACTTTAATAACTAGTTTCTTATGTTGAAGGTGATTCTTCATTATCGTTTGTCCGTGGTGTCTTGGCATTATTTTACTGTCTATATAAAATAAAAGATTTTCACCATTCATATCTCCACGGTCTATATGGAGGTATGTTGGCTACCTGGTCGGGGGTTAAGGGAACGGTTTGGTAAGAGTCCTGCCAATGTTCAGTGTATAGATCCTGCAAAGGACCTGGGTCAAATTTAGTAGGACCTCCTTCAATACTTAACGGTATTGGATGGCGGGGGTCCAAACTCTTTGATCCCCTCATAAGTTAAACTACTATTAAAACTTTAACCCGACTACTTAGGACTGTATCCCTGCTGACTCAGACTACTTAGCCGAGGGTAACGTCGCCTTCAAAAGAGGGGCCTACCACAATATGCATTAATAACTTAATTAATTATCTTTCAATAATCCAACCCTTTAGGATTGTATCCCTGCTGACTCAAACTACTGGGTTGAGGGTAACGTCACCTCCAAAAGAGGGGCCTACTACAATAACTAAGATAATCTCTTAAATAGTGCAAAAGTGCGGAAATAATCAAAGGTTACACTAAACACGAGTCGGAGCCAAGTGATTCATCTTGTCTATCTGTTTTTCTTTTATTTTTATTTTTTCAGCATTTTAGTTAGTTTTTATTTTCTTAGTTTAAAACATATTTCTAAACTTTAGATTTGATTAGACGTTGAGGATAAACCGGTACTAAAAGCTCTTGTGTCCTTAGATGAGCTCGGTATCTTGCCAACACTATACTACGCTCACGATGGGTGCACTTGCCCATATGTGTGTTTAGTGTTAGTAAATATCGTGTTTTATAAATTTAAAACTTGGCTAAAGAAAGTGTAAAAGGGCTTAAAATATACTTAAACTTATATACACACTTCACACGCATCAAGTTTTTGGCGCCGTTGCCGGGGACACAAGGATTTTAAGAAAAGTTAGGAATCAGCGGCCTAATCATTTTTCTTATTTTTCTATTTTTTAGGATTTTTCTTAGTTTTTCAGCTTCTGTAGAACTCAGCACGGGCCGTGCCCGCTGAACACGCCCCGTGCCAAATCATTGGAACTGGCAATCCTGTTTTAAGTCAGACAATAAGCTGAACACGGGGCCGTGCCCACTCAACACGCCCCGTGCCCAAGATTCAGTTACTGAAAACAGAACCGTAAGATCCCGACGGTTGGTAATTTCTGACACAAACATGAGTGATACTGATAAGTTTTACTTTCGGCACTCTTATGGTACGTGGTGTCAAATATGTGGTGGTTCCCATAAGGAATTAGAATGTTATTTTCTAAATTATAAGCCCCACTATATAGACCCATCGTTTCCCTGTATCCTTAAGAGGGACGAAAGTAAAAATAATCCCTATCTCTCCCTCGAATGCTCCCAACCGGATTTTCTAGGAGAAATGCTTCTTGATGAACTATTTCAATTAGAAGATCTAATTCTTAATTGGTTAAAAGAACTTAGGATAGATTTCAACAATTTATCTCAAGACGATAACCAAGAAGAAGTGTTGGGATCACATTCAAACAACTTCGTTGTTCCCAACGATACTTCTAACTCTAGTGAGGACTTGAGCGATAGTCGTCCCTGTGTCGATTGTGCCGTGAAGGACACCCCATCGACTTCGTTCGATGCATACATAGACCTGAGCGATTCGACATACACCTTCTTTAACGAGAGCCCGGAAAAGGGTTGGACTTGTCCACCTATATATAGCATAGGAATCACCCTCACCGACAACCTCTTGCGTTCTCGTTTTAATCTAGAACAATTAAGGTATCTTAGGCACTTTGGGGTTGTTCCATCCAGTAAGGAACCGCCCGATCCGGAAAAAGTTCCTTGAAAATAGACAAAACTTCATAAACAGCCTTTCGACACGGGGCCGTGCCCAGGTCAACACGCCCCCGTGTCCACCAAAAGATTCCTTTCTGACTTTTTGTCAGAATACGGACAAAACGTGTCAGGATCTTGCCTGCACACGGGGCCGTGTCCAGCCGACAAGGGGCCGTGTCCAGCATGCTGTCGTTTTCTATAAATGTAGCCAAGAATCCTGCACATTTGGATCATCCAGGGACAGAGATTTGAAAGGATTTTCTAACTTACCATCCTAGGTATGTTCTAAAAGAAGGTTCTAACAAACATCTTGTCCTTTCCTCTTTTATCCATTACCTTCTTCTTCATCTTTCTTGCAACAAACACCTCCATTGAAGCTTGATTCCAAGCTTTATTGTGATGTTTGTTAAACTTTTGTTCAAGGAATCTTGTTAAAAATAAGTTACACAACATTGTTTTAAGTTATTTCTGTTCAAAAAACGCTTCATAAGTTGGGAAAATAATTTGAAACTCCAAGATTCCTTGTTCTAAAAAACTGCAGAAAGGTGAACACGGGGCCGTGCTCATTGAGCACGGGGCCGTGTCCGTGGTACTGTTTCATTAAAATGAACTGTTTTTGGTTTGTTTTCGTAGAATGTCTAGCCAAAACAGTGGAACCTCTTCTGCGCACTCCAGAAACAGTCGAAGGGAAAGAAGGCCATCAATTGAAGCAACTCTCGTACGATACGTAATGGCGTTACGTGAAGCTCTTGATGAGATGACTTCGGTAGTGGAGGTCCTAATAGACCGTATAAATTATCTTACGGTAGGGCTGGAAAACAGTTTTCAAGAAATTAACCTCTTGCACCAGAGGTTAAACATTCTTGTAACACCTCCCATGGAACCAATCCTCCCTCAAGAGGATTGGAACCTAGCACTTGGAATCCACAATCCTACCGGTTGGGACGACATTCCAGCGGAACCTCCTCTTGAAGATCTACAAGAAGTCCCGGTGGAGGTTGCACCTCCTCAAACCAATGCCAATGAGCCCGCTTTTCTTCTCCCTAGGGAGATAGAAGAATGGCTCGCCGACGTGTGAGGAACCCATGCCCGGAGAAAGAAGTTTTTCAAGCCACATTTAACCGATGGATTTACCTTTTCGGAAATTTTGCTAATAGAATAAGTAGTAGGCTAGAACTTCTTGGTTTAGATTTCTTGTGTTTCTTTGACTTAACTATCTAGTATTTTAACTTTTATACTATTATGTAATTCTCTCTATGACTTAATGAATGGTGGTTTTAGATAATTTGGTGTTTGGATGATGTTGTAATGAGTAAAACACACTCGGGATGGCAAAGGATACAAGGGAAACTTGGACCAGCACCCCATGCAGGAAAACAGGGCCATCTGACGAACTTTCTTCATTACAGTAAGTTCAGCACGGGCCGTGTCTGCCCAACACGGCCCCATGCTGCACAGTCTGCAGAAAATGCCCAGTTCAGGTAATCTGGACATGGGCCATGTTCACCCAACACGCCCCCGTGTCCAGGCTCCTGTTTCTCTTTTTCAATTTTGTTACTGGCACTTGAACACGGGGCCGTGTCCAGGCGCCCAGTAACACAAATTTTTTTTCACACCTTTTACACATTTAATCAACCTAAAAACTTATTTTTGGGACACATTGAGGACAATGTGTAATTTAAGTGTGGGGGGGGGGGGGGATGCTAAAACCTTGAATCTTGCAAGTCCTAAATACAAGCCTTACACAAAACTCTATTGGAACCGCTAATCACCCCAATTTTTTTCAAAATTTTTCATTTTTTTTACTTGTCTAGGTTTAATTTGGGAATTTCAAAATTCTAAAAAAGTTTTATTTTTACAAATTTACAACCGATAGCGACGTGATAAAAAGAACCAACATAAGAAAATTATGAAAAGGCATGACAAGCTTAGTTAAAATTTAATTATATATACTTGATGCGTGTGAAGTGTTATATATATTAGGTGTATATTTTAAGCCCCTTTAACACTTATTTTTAGCCAAGTTTTAAATTTATAAAACACGATATTTTACTAACACTAAACACACATATGGGCAAGTGCACCCATCGTGAGCATAGTATAGTGTTGGTAAGATACCGAGGTCGTCCAAGGACATAAGAGCTTTTAGTACCGGTTTATCCTCAACGTCTAATCAAAATAAAAAGTTTAGAAAAATGTTTTAAACTAAGAAAAGTAAAAACTAACTAAAATGCTGAAAATAAAAATAAAAATAAAAACAGATAGACAAGATGAATCACTTGGTTCCGACTCGTATCTAGTGTAACCTTTGATTATTTTCGCACTTTTGCACATATTTAAGAGATTATCTTAGTTATTGTAGTAGGCCCCTCTTTTGAAGGTGACGTTACCCTCACCCCAGTAGTTTGAGTCAGCAAGGATACAATCCTAAAAGGGTGGATTATTGGAAGATAATTAATTAAGTTATTAATGCAATATTATGGTAGGCCCCTCTTTTGGAGGTGACGTTACCCTCGACTAAGTAGTCTGAGTCAGCAGGGATACAGTCCTAAATAGCCGGGTTATAGTATTAATAGTAGTTAACTTATGAGGGGATCAAAGAGTTTGGACCCCCGCCATCCAATACCGTTAAGTATTGAAGGAGGTCCTACTAAATTTGACCCAGGTCCATTGCAGGACCTCTAAACGCTGAACAATGGCAAGACCTTTACCAAACCGTTCCCTTAACCCCCGACCAGGTAGCCAACATACCTCCATATAGACCGTGGAGATATGAATGGTGAAAATCTTTTATTTTATATAGACAGTAAAATAATTTCAAGACACCATGGACAAACGATAAAGAAAGATCACCTTCAACATAAGCAACTAGTTATTAAAGTCATTAATACGAAACCAAATAAAAAGTGCGAAAAGATTAGAAATAAAAAGTATTACACTAGACACTTTGTCTTCACCAAGTGATGTAAGAGACTTAGGCAAACATGGCCTTGATTGTCAAGAACTCTTACGATCAATCTTGGATCCCGAGACGACTCACACACTCTACGATGGAGAATGGATGATGGTGGTGGATGATGGTGTTATGGTGGTGGTGGGTGGTGGGTGAAGTGTGAGAGAGGTGGTGTGTCAAGGGATGGTTTGAGCTTGAGCCAAGCACTTCTATTTATAGGCTGAACAGAAGCTCGGGCACGGCCCCGTGTCCAGTGGGCACGGCCCCGTGTCCACATCTTCTCTTTCTTCATTTAATGCAGCTTTGTCTTATTAGTTGACCACGCCCCCGTGTCCGCTGAGCACGACCCCGTGTGCAGAAGAATCTTTGTACTACGAAGATTTGCCTGGATTGTGCGAATCTTATAGTTGACCACGGCCCCGTGTCCGCTGAGCATGGCCCCGTGGTGGGCAATAGAAGCTTCTACCACTTTGTCTTTTCTGCTGTCACTTGGGCACTCCCCCGTGCTGGCTGAGCACGGGGCGTGTTCAGCCTTCTGATCTCTTGTTTTGATTGGGAAGATGCTGTCGTGGGGTCGGGCATGTCACATCTTGTCCCTTTTCTTGTATTTATGTTAGATTTTGATGTCTTTTTGCTTCTTTTGTTAATTTGAGCTCATTTAATCCTGAAAATACAAAAGGAAGACAAAAGCACACTTTTTCCAACATTAGTACTAAAAAAGGGTTAGTTTTATGCCTCATTTGATGAAATTTATATGTTACATTTTGAACACATCAAATACCCCCACACTTGAATCTTTGCTTGTCCTCAAGCAAAACTCTTTAATATGTGGCTATTACACTCCCAAATGGAATGGGTAGAGAAGAAGGTTTTTTTTTTTGGGTTGTCGTAGAGTGTCGGGATTTCCAAGATTCTTTATTTAATTTTATTTTTATTTATTTACAATCCTATTCGTCATGATTTATTTAAAACTTTTCATAAGAGAAATTACTTATTAGGGCATAACATGCCTTTGTAAAATTCTATTTATATACAAGTTTACATACCTCACGGGGATCACTCAACACTCGGCCGAAAATGTATTTTTGTGGATCACTCGAGAGCGGCATGGAACTTACTCCTACCATAGGCTTGCCAAGCAATCAATCCTCCTCCTTTTTAACTTATATACCTTTGTAAATATCAAGAGGATTTTGTGGGTAAAGGGTTAGGCTTGGGTTAAAGGTAGGTGGATGGGTTGGTGGTTAGTGGTTAGTAAAAAAAAAAAGCATAACAAGTGTCGGTTTTCGTAAGACTTTCTATTTTTCGTAACTTTTATTTTGATGAAGCTATTTATTCAGACAAAGTTATTTTTGATGAACTTGTTTGTTTATTTTCTTTTGCTTCATCATCAACACAAATATATATATATATATATTTTTGAAGTCATACGAAAAATCGAACTTGTTACTAAAACAAAGGGGTAAAAATGAAAAAGGTTTTGGTGGGTAAAAGGGTGTTTGGTTTGGGTTATGAAATGAAAAGGTTTAGGCTCAAAGGGGCTAACTAGGGGGATTTTGGGTAGGTGGTAAAAAAAAATAAAGGTGTAGAAATAAAAAGGGTTAGTCCTAATGCCTCCATCATTTACTTACTCAGGTTTAAGTTGGTAAGGACCGGGAATGTATCGTCATGGCAAGTTCTAGAGTCGTAAGAACCAAGCGGCTATTCACACAAGAAATGAAAAATGAGCAATTAGTTCTAATGATATGTAATTGTTTGCTCAATAAAGGCTTTCATCTACATTAGTTTTATAAGACTTTCGGTTCCAATCCGGGTTTATACCAAAGATTGTCGAGTTGATCATGGTAAAACATATTCTTACATTCATTATAAAGCTATTTTTGATGATCAAACTGATTGCATGTCATCTACATTACCATTTATGCTATATTTCACAAAAACAATTTCTGTTGACTTTTTAAGAACAACTTTGACTCGACAAATAGCATGCTTAGAGTGGGAATCAGAGAATACCCTTTTGAGGGTTTGTTTCCCACATAAATACCAACTTATAAGTGGTTTCAATTTGAGAAATGACAGAGCCAAATTCGTTTAATCGAAAAGTCAAACTATATGAACAACGGTTTGACTTTTAACTAATAATCTATGCTAGAACGGATTAGAGGATGATATGAATGCTTACAAAGGTCCTAATGAAGCCTAGAAAGCACTTGGAGGCTGCCTTGTCGATCAGATTGCTCCTGGAGAAGCCTTGTGAAATTCTGATAGTTGCTATGTTCTTGTTTCTCTAATTCAAGTGCCCAAAATGTGAGCTTTGATCTGAATTATAAAGGAAATCAGATGTTGTGAGGAGTCTACATGTGTCTATACTTGCATGTCCATCCATTGGTGCATAAGGGAGGTGATATTAGCTGTCAAACACTCAAAAATTCGGACTTAACAGCAGCTGGTCGCGAATTCTGCACCTGGGGCTGCCAAACTTTGATTAAAAATGGCAGCTTTGGTCCCTGTCTTTGCACGCGAGGTTTCGGCTATTTATTTTGACTCGTAAACCCCCAAACTTGGTTTTTAAGAACCTTAGGACATTTACCAACATGGTAATGTCCTCGGATAACTTTGCGCTCACCCGAAAAGCCATGAAATTCGACGTTGACGCTTTTAGCCCCTCAAGTACGGTTTTGGCCATAACTTTCTCATACGATAACGAAACTTCATGAAATTTTTACCACATATTCTAGTGAGTATATTCTAGCATTACAAAGCTTCGGGGCTGCCAAAAGTTCACTCAGAGGTATAAATTCAACATGTTGACACTTTTAGTCCCTATAGTTTGTAATTCCTCACTTTCGTGCATTTTCCGCTTCGTATGATCCATGATCCATCCGTTTAAGGTTATAAACATTATGTAGGGTTATTATAGAGTCTATTTATCCATTGTTGACACTTTGAACCCTTGAATTCACATAGTTTCACCGTTTGTCAACTTTAGTCCCTTTAAAGTATGTTTTCACACATTCTAAGTCCATGACACGTGTCACCACATTATTGGACGTAAATTTTCGAGGTGTTACATCCTCACCCCCTTAAAAGAAATCTCGACCTCGAGATTTACTGAAACAAATGAGGGTATTTTTCTTTCATCGTGGATTCTACCTCCCAAGTGTATTCGGGACCTCTACGGGCATCCCATTTGACCTTAACAATAGGTATGTGCTTCCTTCGAAGCTTCTTTACCTTTCGGTCTTCAATTGATAACGGCTTTTCCACAAATTTCAAGCTTTCATCTATATGTACATCCGTATACGGTATAACCGGTGGTCCATCAGCGGAACACTTCTTCAAATTACAGATGTGGAACACATTATGGATAGCGCTAAGTTCTTCAGGCAAGTTTAACTTATAAGCAACTGACCCGACACGTTCGATAATCTCGAAAGGTCCTATGTATCTCGGGCTTAGCTTGCCTTTCTTACCAAATCGCATCACCCCCTTCCAGGGTGATACCTTAAGCAACGCTTTTTCACCTACTTCGAAGTGAAAATCTTTGCGCTGTGGATCCGCATAAGTTTTCTGCCTATCCCTGGCAGCTTTCATTCGATCGCGGATCTGGACAATCTTGTCCGTTGTCTCAAAAACAATTTCTGGTCCTGATAGTTGGACATCTCCAACTTCTGCCCAACAAATGGGCGCTCTACACTTTCTACCATATAATGCCTAAAAAGGCGCAGCCTTATTGCTGGTGTGGTAGCTATTGTTGTAGGAGAATTCGACTAAGGGTAGGTGCTTATCCCAACTACCACCCAAATCAATCGCACATGCACGTAGCATGCCTTCTAACGTTCGAATAGTACGCTCACTCTGACCGCCTGTCTGAGGATGGTAAACCGTACTAAAGTTCAAACGAGTGTCCAAAGATTGTTGGAAACTTTTCCACAAGTGTGACGTGTACCTAGTATCTCTATCAGAGATAATAGCTACAGGTTTGCCATATAGGGCTACAATCTTATCAATGTATAACTGGGCTAACATATCGGAGTTATAAGTCTCCTTGATGGGTAGGAAATGTGCGGACTTAGTCAGTCTGTCAACTATAACTCATATCGTATCATTTCCTTTCCTTGTCTTGGGTAACTTGGTAATAAAATCCATAGTTACCATTTCCCACTTCCATGTAGGAAGTTCAGGTTGTTGTAGCAAGCCTGACGGCTTTTGATGCTCGGCTTTGACTTGCGCACATGTCAAGCATTTAGCTACATGGGTGGCTACAGACTTGTTCAAGCCTATCCACCAAAAATTTGCCCTTAGATCCTGGGTAGCTGATGGCAATTTCTTATTCGTTGCCTAATTAGGGTTGCGGCATTTAATACGTAAGCAATATGAATCGTCTTTCTTATTTAATAATATAAAACCCTCAGAAGATTGAGTCAGGTTTTATGTGCCTATGTTTTAAAACCTACTAAATCAAGGTTTCGATTTTCCATAATCAATATGGAGTTTTCATAATACTCCAGCCCACAGCGGGATGTTAATCTTAGTTCTACCTGTCTTCCAGGAGGTAAGCAGGGAAAACTTTTGAGAAGATAATTAAGATACAAGGAGGCTACAAAGATTTTCCATATCTCAGGCTCCAGTTCATCCATCATTGCTCGTGTTAAATGAGTGACATCTTTATGTTATAAGTCCACGAATTTCTTAATCGGGAACATTTACTTGAGAAAAAAAAAATTCCCTTTTTGGATATCTTCTTTGAATACTACTAGTCGACTTTAGTACAATATGATCATTGGGATATCTTAGGGGTTCCATGTATTAAACCTCCATGCTGATCAGACATGGAAATAATCTATGGGACACACTAGGATACGCCAATCCTCATATGACACTTTTATCAAACATAGTTTGGCATTCGCAGGCGATAGAAAAACAATGAGAAAAATAATCAAAATAACATGTGTCGTCGTACTCTTATGCAAAGAAAGAGTGCTCTTAGATTTTCGGAAGGATTCCTTGCCGATCTATAAGAATCGGTTACTATGGTTTCCTTGGTAGTTATACCTTGTGGATGAAATTTTTTTTTGCTAAGTTTATGGTTCATGAATATTTATTATTGCATGTATTAAAAACAGGACACTTAGCAGAGATTATCATTGATAAATGATAAGGAAGTTTATTGTACAAGTGCTTATATTAAATCAACAATGGAAGTTTCACAAACTAGGCACCTAGCTCAGTTGGCTAGGCGCGCGAAAGGGTGCGGCCGGCCTAGACCCAGGTTCGATTCCGGGGACGGCCAGTTTCACCATTTTTTTTTAATATTAATTACTCGCACTGATACGTGTAATTATGAGAGTTGTCTCATAAGGAGTCTTGATAATTAATTGTTCCTTATTACCCACAATATAGGCTTGATTTTTAAGGCAACCAATCGATTTTTTTTTTATCACTTTATTGAGTCCTTATGTTTAACGGAACTAGGACATCGGAAAAATGATTCCTAATGGATATAAAACATCCATCTAATAATGTTGAAGCAGTCTCAGAGGTATACAGGCTCCTTACTGAACTTTCGTTGCTTTTTATTAAGCCTGTACTTGCTCTCTTTCTCAGATTTCTGGGAGTTATTCTCCTTCTTTTGGTTCATCCTTCATATACGAAGTGTGAACAAGATCTCCTCATGAGCAATTTAAACATGGTTTTGAATGAGATTTAGAGCGAGAAGAATTCGGCTCTTTGGATTGTCTCATGACCTTTCTATGGTCCTTCCATTTGCTGCGTCAACCACAGCCTGAAGATTAACTCCATTAATATTGAGGTTTACAATTGTAGTTTTATTAACTTTCGTTGCTTTAATAGTGTTGAGACTGTCGTCTACCTCATCCGAGTTTTCCATACTCGAAACTTGGTACCAATCACCAAGATTTAACCATTATTAATCATCATCCTGATGACCTGACTTAAATTAGTCATGGCATTCATAAACCGTATGGGATATTCTGTTCCGAACATTCATAGTGAATGTTATTTTTGAACGTATTCCATTATATTTAGCCTAGGTCACAACAGGACCATCAATGGCATTCAAAGTTTGGAGCGAGTCCAATACTTGCTTGACAGGGGACCATAATGTCATAGCTGTCTTTGTCACAAGGACGATCATGAATAGCTCAAAGGCTAGCCTTACAAGACTTTTATTATATATATACACATATGGCATAGAAGCCTGTCTCGATGGACGTAGAAAGATATGGCATAAAGCCTAGTCACGAAAGACATAAATGATTATACGGTACGAAGGCCTTGTCGTAAAGGTCATTTAGATATGGCACAAACGGCCTTGTCATAAGGACATTTATCAAATTTGGCACAAAGGCATGTCTCCAGGAATGTTAACATTTTAATATGTTAGCTTGTCTCGAATGACAATTTATAGCACATAGGCTTGTCATGAATGACTTTAAAAACATGACTCGATGGTCTATTTTCAAGGACCTAAATTTATTAGCCACAATTTTATTAGATTAGGGCTTCAAGGTTTGAACGTGGTTCTTCACCTTTGGACAGGGAGTCATAGACTACAACTGTCATCGTCTTTGAAAGACGATTCCTTTGGCAGAAAGGTAAGCCAATTCAACATCACTAATGGATGTTTATATATAACCATCGTATTCAATGATATTAGTCATGATCACATCGATCATATCGACTATTAGGTTTGGGTATAATTACACCATTTTGAACAGGGGATCGAAAAGATCACTACTATCTTTGTCTTACCGACACTATAATAAAGTATAGCCCGTAAGCATTTCATCTCGAGGGATGTTAATATTATGATCATCATACTGATGATACTAGTCAGGATCGTACTGATAGTATAGACTATGGGATTTGCGTATAGCTCACCCCCTTTGGCAAAGAATCACAAAAATTTACAATTGCATCGTCTCAATTGGACAACATAATATAGCCTTTAGGCAAAACATCATTAAGGATGTTGAAAAATGTTTTAATCATCGTATTGATGATTTTTGTCATGCCCGCATTGATCATATAAGCTATTAGGCTTGAGCATCGCTCACTACCTTGGACAGGGAATCGTAAAGATCCCAATGTCTTTGTCACACATGGACAATATAATATGGCCTATAGGCGAAAATATCACTCATGGATGTTTATAATTGGTTCATCCTATTAGATGCTATAAGTCATGATTGCATTAATCATATTGACTATTTGGCTTGAGCATAGCTCACCACCTTAGACAAGGAATCATAAAGATAACAATGTCAATGTCTCAAATGGACAATATATTATAGCCCGTAGGCCAGACATCACTAAAGGATGTTAAACAATATGATCATCGTATTAGATGATATTAGTCATGATCGCATTGATCATATAGACTATTATGTTTGGACATAGTCTAGTATTTTAGGCAGGAAGTCAAAGACCATCACTGTCGTTGTCTTTCCGGACAACAAGTTTAGCCCGTAGGCACTTCTAACGGATGTTCATAAAATGATCATCTTATAGGATGATATAAGCCATGATTTCTAAATCACTGGGCTAGATTTGAAAATTGGAATAATCCAATATAAGGATGACTGTTGTGATTTTCCCGAATCACATTTGTCAAGAGTGCTAACACATTCCTAGGTGTTAACAAGGATCTGAATCCCTTGAGTAGGTTTCACCATCTTGGCCGTGTAGGCTAGGTTTCACCTTTAAGATTCCCTTCAATTGCATACTGACAGAGAAGGAAAGACATTTATTTTATTCAGGATTTTTATCATAAATCCTAATTCATAAGTTAATAACAATAGCACAAATGGCCTAGTCGCGTAGACAAGTTAAATTTATAAGCCATGATTTCAGAGAATCGTGGCATTAAGGTTTGAATCAAAATTCTTTACCTTTTCCTGACAGGGAGCTGTAGGCTACCACTGTCTTTAGTCTCAGAGGACATTAACTATAGCCCGTAGGCATTTCCCTTATAAGAGATGTTTATTACGGAATTGCCCCTTAGGAAAATTCATTAACCATGGTAGACAGAGACCATATTTGGTTAATTTATTAATCATATTTATTTAGGATTTCTATTATAATTTATCCTAATTATAAAACATTAACAGTTTTATCAGTGGCACCCAATGGCATGGTCACATGGACATTTATAAATTATAAGCTTATGATTTCAGAGAATCAAAGCATGACAGTATCTTGGCACAATAGGCCTAGTCACAAGGACATATATAATTTATAAGCTATGATTTCAGAGAATCAAAGCATGAAGGTATATTGGCACAATAGGCCTAGTCACAAGGACAATTTTAAATTATATGCTAGGATTTCAGAGAATCAGAGCATTTGAGGTTTGAACCTAGTTCATTACCTTTATCTGACAGGGAGTCATAGCTACCACTGTATTTTGGCTCATGTAGAATTGAGCAAGGCCCGTAGGCACTATATTACCATGTATGGTTAAAATATGATCATCTTAATTGATGACGTGAACCCAGGATTCAGGGATCATTAAACTGGGTTAGGAATCTTTTGAAGAATCCTATATAAAAATGACGTGTGTGATTTTAAATGAATCACATCTGCCAGGAGTGTTAACATGTTTTAAGATGTTAACAGGGAATTTAAATCTTTTAAACAGGTCTTACCATCTTGGCCCGGTCTTATAATTGACCCGTAGGCTAGGTTTCACACTTAAGATTCTTAATTAATAATTAAAGCAGAACAATTTTAAAATGAGGTGTAAATATGGATCTGAATCTAAATTGCGGAACTGCCATCTTGGCCGGTCTTAATACGACCCGAAGCTAGGTCTTGCCCTTTTAGATTTTGCCATTTTATTATAATGGTAGATCTTGCAAAAAGGAAATATTTTTTTTCCATTTATTTAATATTTCTTATTTAGAATGAAAGTTTAAACCTAATCATTCCATTATATAAAAATAAAGGTATAATGTTGCCCTAAGCGGGACTTAAAAGGAATAATGTTGTCCTCGTAGGGACTGAAAGATAATTATGTCCTTATAAGGACTAATAAGGAAACGATCTTCAGTAAAAGGAGGTTCTTCTTCATTATATTTCTGAATGCTTTCTCCTTGGATGCTCGTTTCATTCTAGCCGCGGTACGAAGCTCAGCATCTCAGGGCTCCGGGTGTGGAGAACTCCTATTACGGCTTCTTCGCTTGGCGACGTATCCAATAAAAATTTGGAAGTAAAATTTCAAGATTAGGATTGAGAATATTCCTAAGTTAAGTCTAGACTCAGGAGTTTAGAATTGTGCAATTGTGTAACTGAGATTAAACACTAAAGGCTAGTGTTTAATTCACTCAGTGTTGGCTCTGATACCAACCTGTCACACCCCTATTTTCCACGTGTCACCGGTGGGCCCGGTGGGGAGTATCGTGACGTAGTTGATATCATCATAGACAAACAACACAATATAATAATGCACAGCGGAAGCAAAAGATAGATTCATTTCAACTTTTAAATAAAATGTAATAATAAATATCACGAGTAGTTGAAACGGATCCACAGGCGGATCGAAAATAAAATAGGATAATTGTTCAACAGTTTATTTGTCGTCCAAGCTGCGAGACCTATTGTGGACGCTCTAGAAGCCTGCCAGCCTATTACGTGTAGTACCTGCACTTAATCTTTTTGGGAAAAATACGTCAGTTTACACTGGTAAATACAATTCGACTGACTCATTTTGAAAAGGTTGAAAATTGATTTAAATGCACAAGGCACAAAACATTTTTTATTAACTTGGGTCAATTATTTAATATAATAATCATGTGAACGAATTACATGTTACTTGCGTTCAGTGGCCCGGATCTAGTCCGGGCTAAAGATCAATGGACCCACCACAATAAAGAGTTATATACTGACAGGTGTATGCCTACACCCCGTACTCAGGTCGTGGCCATCTCGTAAGATGATGCCAAGGATATCCGGGACATGGTCAATTAATCCCCCAAAGGCCTTAAGTGAACAAGACTGTTTAAACGAGCCGATTAAATTATTCCAACTACCCACGCAATGGTGGAGGATTTAATGCCCGATCAAGCGGTATTTTATATACCGTAACCCAAGCCCGTATAGGGAAAATAAGCCAAAGAGTATTTACCTGAATAAGTATCAATCACAATCAAGAAAAATGCAAGTATCTTTTACTGGTGCTCCTAATCTGGAACAAAGGTTTATAATAACCTATTAGATTTCTAATGGGTCTTTATTTAAGCCTAAGCCTAGACCGGTTAGTTTTAAGGATGACACGGTTTACGCACGATTAAGCGAAGACCGGATGGAATGTGAATTTGACCCGACAAGTTTGAAGACTTGTATAATATGGGTTTACTAAACACATTCTGGATTTTGAGACAAAAATGATAATGTTTGACCCGTTTCGGTCAATTTATGAAAACTAGTTACATAAACCGAACCGGACGCGAAAAGGGCGTTACGGGTATCCAAAAGAGTCATATGCAAGTTCCCCGAGTTAATATGCTCTAAATATGATATAATATTAGTAAGTTATTTCCTATTATGCCCCAAATGGATTTAAACACGGTTTATGCCCCATAAGGGCATTTTGGTCATTTAAAAGTTTATAAAAGAGTTTATTTATGAATCTGAGTTATGGGTCTGATTTATACAGAAGATATACTTAACTTATTATGTTATAACAGTAGGGTATGACCCGTATGTAAAACTTATCATTTAAAATCAAACTATGCACCGTATGGGTATTTTAGTAATTTCACAAGGGCTAAAAATGTCAAAACTGGAAATCTGAGTTCAAAAACTTATACTTACTGTTATTATATGAAAATATGCTAAATACATCAGTAGGTATGAATCTTATGTGTTTAATATGAGTATAATGCTTACTATGCGCTAAAAACGCTTAAAATGCGATTTAGAGCCGTTTCCGGGTTTTTAAAAGAAAGCTGAGATTTTTATATTTCCAGAATGCTCAAAATAATCTATTTAACCAATAAAATCAGTAGAAAAAGGTTTGGGGTCAAAAGAATTTATAAAACTCATTTTATGGCTTAAAAGGTCAAAACCGGCATTAACCGAATCAACTTAGCTACCTATGAAACGATCAGCCAAAAATTAAATAAAAATCATCAAAAATCCCAAAATATTATATAACATCAGTGGGTAAAAAGTTTTATACCAAAAAGTGGCCTTAAATAGGTTATACACTAAAAGCGCCGTTTATGTACATAAAGATATAGTTTTACGATATCGGCCATAACTCAAAATCTGGACCACCAACTGATCTCAAATTTTCGGTGCAAGTTTATAAATTAGTAATAAAGATTTCTACTCTTTCACTTTTCCAAAAATCACGTTTTATATCAAAAAGGGCAAAATAGTCAACTTTAAGCATAACTCGGAAACATGCATACGAATCGGTTAAGCATAGACTCAAGTTATAAAAATTCCAGAGAGTCATACATAAATAAAAATGGTCAAAAATAAACTCTAATACAGATCTCAAACATGCATGCACGGATCCGAATCGAGAGTCAACGAAAAAGTCGTTTTATAAGACTTTCGGTTCCAATCCGGGTTTATACCAAAGATTGTCGAGTTGATCATGGTAAAACATATTCTTACATTCATTATAAAGCTATTTTTGATGATCAAACTGATTGCATGTCATCTACATTACCATTTATGCTATATTTCACAAAAACAATTTCTGTTGACTTTTTAAGAACAACTTTGACTCGACAAATAGCATGCTTAGAGTGGGAATCAGAGAATACCCTTTTGAGGGTTTGTTTCCCACATAAATACCAACTTATAAGTGGTTTCAATTTGAGAAATGACAGAGCCAAATTCGTTTAATCGAAAAGTCAAACTATATGAACAACGGTTTGACTTTTAACTAATAATCTATGCTAGAACGGATTAGAGGATGATATGAATGCTTACAAAGGTCCTAATGAAGCCTAGAAAGCACTTGGAGGCTGCCTTGTCGATCAGATTGCTCCTGGAGAAGCCTTGTGAAATTCTGATAGTTGCTATGTTCTTGTTTCTCTAATTCAAGTGCCCAAAATGTGAGCTTTGATCTGAATTATAAAGGAAATCAGATGTTGTGAGGAGTCTACATGTGTCTATACTTGCATGTCCATCCATTGGTGCATAAGGGAGGTGATATTAGCTGTCAAACACTCAAAAATTCGGACTTAACAGCAGCTGGTCGCGAATTCTGCACCTGGGGATGCCAAACTTTGATTAAAAATGGCAGCTTTGGTCCCTGTCTTTGCATGCGAGGTTTCGGCTATTTATTTTGACTCGTAAACCCCCAAACTTGGTTTTTAAGAACCTTGGGACATTTACCAACATGGTAATGTCCTCGGATAACTTTGCGCTCACCCGAAAAGCCATGAAATTCGACGTTGACGCTTTTAGCCCCTCAAGTACGGTTTTGGCCATAACTTTCTCATACGATAACGAAACTTCATGAAATTTTTACCACATATTCTAGTGAGTATATTCTAGCATTACAAAGCTTCGGGGCTGCCAAAAGTTCACTCAGAGGTATAAATTCAACATGTTGACACTTTTAGTCCCTATAGTTTGTAATTCCTCACTTTCGTGCATTTTCCGCTTCGTATGATCCATGATCCATCCGTTTAAGGTTATAAACATTATGTAGGGTTATTATAGAGTCTATTTATCCATTGTTGACACTTTGAACCCTTGAATTCACATAGTTTCACCGTTTGTCAACTTTAGTCCCTTTAAAGTATGTTTTCACACATTCTAAGTCCATGACACGTGTCACCACATTATTGGACGTAAATTTTCGAGGTGTTACACCTATTTCTCTCATTCCTCCAGTATTTTCTTCGTTTCCTGCATCCTCTTCCGCATACAACCCTACAATCGATCCGAACTGAGCCACAGAGATCGAATACCTCGTTACGCCACATCGGAATGTTACCCCGTCATTGTCGAACGGGTCAGACCTCGAGTTGAATGTGAAGGTGCTATAGAACTCTAAAGTGCATTCGTGGACGGAACGGAGTCGAGTTGTTAGGGCGACTTTGAGTGGTCCCGTGACAATGTTGTTGAAACGGTCAATTTGATTCACCAAGGTTAGCAAGTCCGTGCATGCTTGCCTCGGGTATCCCTCTGGCCTTGTTTGAAGTATCTCGTATCGAGCTCTAGCATCGAGCTCATTGGCGTTGAATCTTGTGAACTTCCTAGCCATCTTGATGTTGTTAGAAAGATAGGAGACGTTGAATTTCTGCGAAAAGTCGCCTGGAACCAGAGCTTTTTTGGGGAAACGGGGCGTGTGGAATGAAGTAACTGTTTTGAAAAAGGGGATTTATCCCGACTGCAGTGCGGACACGGCCTCGTGCCGAGCAAAGTTTTTTTTTTTTTTAGGGCTCGTGTGAGTGCCCTTGTTTCCCATAAGCTTTAGTTAGAAAACTTACCGCTTTGTTTGTTGTCTCAATCATTCGTAACTTACCAGGCATGATGTTTTATTCTTCCACCGTTTGAAGCGAGATCTCTTCTTCTTCATCCTCAATGAATCCTTGATAGAGTTTCAGCCGTTGGCCATTGACTTTAAATGGAGGCCCATTTCGAGATTTAATTTCTACAGCACCGTGTGGGAAAATATGGGTGATGGAAAAAGGTCCTGACCACCTAGACTTTAACTTACCAGGAAACAATCGAAGTCGTGAATTAAACAAAAGAACTAGATCCCCTACCCGAAATTCATTAGGTTTAATGTGTTTGTCATGCAAATTTTTCATTCTTTCCTTATAAATTTCAGAGTTTGAGTATGCATAATTCCTAAGCTCGTCTAATTCATTTAATTGACAAAATCGATTTTTACCAGCAAATTCTAAATCTAAGTTTACATTTTTAATTGCCCAATAGGCTTTATGTGCAATTTCTACTGGCAAGTGACAACTTTTTCCATAGACTAGCTTATACGGGGTTGTACCTATTGTTGTTTTATAAGCAGTTCGAAAAGCCCATAAAGCATCATCTAATTTATTTGCCCATTCCTTTTTATTTAACCCTACGGTTTTTTTGAGTATTCGTTTTAAACCTCTATTAGTCACTTCGGCTTGTCCGTTTGTTTGAGGGTGATAGGCTGTTGAGACCCGGTGATAGACCCCATATCTTGTTAAAAAAATTTCGAGTTGATGGCTGCAAAAATGGGTACCTCTATCACTTATTAATGCTTTAGGCGTGCCAAAACGAGAGAATAATTTTTTCAGAAATCTTACCACAACTCTTCCATCATTTGTTGGAAGTGCCTCGGCTTCGGCCCATTTAGACAAGTAGTCTACTGCCACAAGTATATATTTGTTTCCTTTCGATGGTGGGAAAGGTCCCATAAAGTCGAGTCCCCAGACATCAAAAATTTCACAAACAAGAATGCCATTTTGTGGCATCTCATTTTTGGAAGAAATATTACCTGTTCTTTGGCAAGCATCACATGTCTTGACAAGACTTTGGGCGTCTTTGTAAATGGT
The DNA here is from genome assembly GCA_030545235.1 of Helianthus tuberosus. Lineage (NCBI taxonomy): Eukaryota > Viridiplantae > Streptophyta > Magnoliopsida > Asterales > Asteraceae > Helianthus > Helianthus tuberosus. The sequence goes on along the minus strand of CM060387.1, from coordinate 51,831,280 downwards.
TGGCCAATAAAATCCTGAATCAAATACCTTTCGTGCGGTACTAGAGGCACCATGATGCCCTCCGTATGGACCTTCATGACAATGGCGGAGAATTCTTCGCGCTTCGCTACCATGTACGCATCGTCGGACGAGTTGGTCGGCACACATTTTGAAAAGATATGGATTTTCCCAAAAATAGTGTTTCACATTGGCAAAGAATTTTTTTTCTTTGATAATGTGACCATCCTTTTGTGACTATACCGCTAGCTAGGTAGTTAGCATAGTCGGCGTACCATGGCTCTTCCTTATATTCCACCATTTCCAGGGACTCGGCTGGAAATTTTTCGTTGATTTGCTCGTCCCTGGTTGCCTCCAAAGCTGGGTCTTCTAATCGCGAAAGATGATCTGCTGCGGTATTTTCTGCTCCTCTTTTGTCTCTGATTTCAATGTCAAATTCTTGGAGGAGTAGAATCCACCGAATCAAACGTGGTTTTGTGTCCTGCTTCTTGAAAAGATATCGAATGGCTGCATGATCTGTATAGACTATAGTTTTAGAAAGAACAAGATAAGAACGAAATTTATCAAAAGCAAATACCACAGCTAGTAATTCTTTTTCAGTTGTTGTGTAATTTTCTTGTGCATCATTAAGTGTTTTACTAGCGTAATAAATTGGGTGGAAATGCTTTTCTTTTCTTTGTCCCAAGACAGCTCCAACTGCAAAGTCACTAGCATCACACATGATTTCGAAAGGAAATATCCAATCAGGCGCTGTCATGATAGGTGCATTGACTAACATCTCTTTTAAGGTTAGAAATGCTTGGTTGCAATCCTTGTCAAAGATGAAAGGGGCATCTTTTTCAAGTAATTTCGTTAGAGGCCTTGAGATTTTTGAAAAGTCTTTGATAAACCGTCTATAAAATCCGGCATGCCCTAGGAAACTTCTGATAGCTCTTACGGAGGATGGAGGTGGTAATCTAGAAATGGTATCTATTTTGGCCCGATCCACCTCCATTCCTTCGCTCGAGATCTTGTGACCGAGCACTATTCCCTCCGTTACCATGAAATGGAATTTTTCCCAATTAAGGGCGAGGTTAGTTTCCTCACATCGGGATAGCATTCGTTCAAGGTTTTCGAGGCATTGGTCGTATGAATCCCCAAAGATAGAAACGTCGTCCATGAAGACTTCCATTGTCTTTTCTATCATGTCATGGAAGATGGCTACCATGCAACGTTGGAATGTTGCGGGGGCATTACATAGACCAAACGGCATGCGTCGATAAGCAAAAGCTCCATAGGGACATGTGAAAGTTGTCTTCTCTTGGTCTTCGGGTGCTATCGGGATTTGAAAGTAACCTGAAAAACCATCCAAGAAACAATAAAATTTATGACCGGATAATCTTTCTAACATTTGATCAATGAAGGGCAAAGGAAAGTGATCTTTTTTTGTTGCTTCATTTAATCGTCTATAGTCTATACATACTCTCCATCCTGTGACGGTTCTCGTTGGTATTAATTCATTCTTTTCGTTAGTTATCACCGTCATACCTCCTTTCTTTGGAACTACTTGGACGGGACTTACCCAAGGACTATCGGAGATAGGGTAGATAAGTCCGGCGTCAAGTAGTTTGATGACCTCGTTTTTAACCACTTCTTGAACGTTTGGATTCACTCGACGTTGTGGTTGTATGACCGATTTGTAGTCATCATTCATCAAAATTTTGTGTGTGCACATAGAAGGACTAATTCCTTTTATGTCTACAAGTTTCCAAGCTATTGCATTTTTATGTTTTTTCAAAAGACTGATTAATTTTTCTTTTTCTAAGCTATCTAATTTAGACGAAATAATTACAGGTAAATTACCCTCTTTGTCTAGAAAAGCATACTCCAAACCTTTTGGAAGTTCTTTGAGCTCAAGTGGTGGGTCTTTAGGAGACTCCTTATTTGGTTGCTCATTTCGATCAAGAACTTTAAAAGTTTGTTCTATGGCGACCTCTTCTTCAACAAAGTGGTCAATCTCTTCACTTGTATCGGGTGGTTCATCTTCATCTTCAATTAGGGGGTCATTATTGCCGAATGGATATTTCATTGACCGTTCGAGATCGACACTTCTTTTAAATGCCCCTAATTGAAGAGGTAGATTGTTGAACTTCCGGTTTTTCAAAGCTTCGTGTGTTTTTACAAATGGTCGTCCCAACATTAGAGGAGCGTCATCGAGGATGACAAAGTCGGTCGGTATTACCATTTGATTTGTTTGACCCAAAACATCCTCAACTATACCGATTGATTTTATTACTTTCCGATTGGATAGAAAAATGGGTATTTGAAGTGGAGAAAAATCACTAATACTTAATTTTTCGAAAATGTAGTTAGGCATTATGTTAACACAAAGATCTTTATCGATTGTGACGTTACTAATAAATGAATTTTGAAAGAAACATGGAACCGGTGTAATGTTAATTTCAAATGGGTCTTCTTTTATTAGCGAAGTTTGATCATTAGTTAACTTAACACTTACCGTTTCGTCAATTTTAGTGTTAGTGTTTAACTCTTTTAAAAACATAGCATGAGTGGGTACTAAACAATTATTTTCGAAAGAAGGTGACAAGAGGTTAATTTCTTCAAAATTAGACTCTTCTTGTATTTTAACGTTGTCGGACTCACCTATTTCGTTGTTTAACTCATGTGTCGGCTTTTCACTTATTTGTTCTTCCATTTTTACAATTTCAGTTATCTCTTCATTTTTTAATTCTTCTCTTGCGCGGGACTCCTCTTCCCTTGCGCGAGATTCTCGTATACAGCGATCGATAACTCTTATGTGTTCTAATATCCTATCGGTTACTTCGGTTATAGAAAAAGAATAGGGATTTTCTAAGCTTGAATCCGGTTGTTCGATCCTTTGTTCCACATAATACCCATATGAAGTAGATGGTTCGCACCATTGTTCTTCATTGTAAGCATATGATGGATAAGGTTCGTAATTTTGTTCTTCATAATGCTCATATGAGGTGGGTTGTTCACGCCATGGTTCCTCATAATAAGCATACGAAGGTGGTGGCTCATATCTTGGTTCCTCAAAGTATGAGTAAGAAGGCTCATACCTTGGTTCATCAAAATATGAGTATGAGGGAGGAGGTTCATACCTTTGGTCTTCATAGGATGTGTATGAAGTTGATGGCTCGTACCTGGGCTCCTCATAGTAGGTGTATGAATTGGATGGTTGATATGAGCGATTATTTTGAACCGATCGTGCGTTACGACAATTAGTGCAATAATTACCCCTATAATCATCCTCCTCATAGGTGTAGTTGTAACCTCCTGAGTATTGATCCATAAGAATCACTCAACAGACCACAACTGAGTCTCGAGATCAGAAAACAAAAATAAAAACGGAAACAGAGGCTGGACACGACCCCGTGTTCAGTGGACACGGCCCCGTGTTCAGGATCTGTATCTGGGCGTTTTAATTAAATTTACTGATTTCGTTGAGCACGGGGCGTGTTCAGTGAGCACGGCCCATGTTCAAGCTTCTGTTACTGGGTGTTTTTATGAAAATGTGCAGCACGGCCCCGTGTTCAGTGAGCACGGCACCGTGTACAGGTTACTGTAAATGCAAATCTAAACTAAAATGCAGAAAAATGTGCGCGCGTTTTAAAAAGGTTTTGAAAAACTGATTAGGCCATCGATTTTAAGCTTTCTTAAAATCCTTGTGTCCCCGGCAACGGCGCCAAAAACTTGATGCGTGTGAAGTGTTATATATATTAGGTGTATATTTTAAGCCCCTTTAACACTTATTTTTAGCCAAGTTTTAAATTTATAAAACACGATATTTTACTAACACTAAACACACATATGGGCAAGGGCACCCATCGTGAGCGTAGTATAGTGTTGGTAAGATACCGAGGTCGTCCAAGGACATAAGAGCTTTTAGTACCGGTTTATCCTCAATGTCTAATCAAAATAAAAAGTTTAGAAAAATGTTTTAAACTAAGAAAAGTAAAAACTAACTAAAATGTTGAAAATAAAAATAAAAACAGATAGACAAGATGAATCACTTGGTTCTGACTCGTATCTAGTGTAACCTTTGATTATTTCCGCACTTTTGCACATATTTAAGAGATTATCTTAGTTATTGTAGTAGGCCCCTCTTTTGAAGGTGACGTTACCCTCACCCCAGTAGTTTGAGTCAGCAAGGATACAATCCTAAAAGGGTGGATTATTGGAAGATAATTAATTAAGTTATTAATGCAATATTATGGTAGGCCCCTCTTTTGGAGGTGACGTTACCCTCGACTAAGTAGTCTGAGTCAGCAGGGATACAGTCCTAAATAGCCGGGTTATAGTATTAATAGTAGTTAACTTATGAGGGGATCAAAGAGTTTGGACCCCCGCCATCCAATACCGTTAAGTATTGAAGGAGGTCCTACTAAATTTGACCCAGGTCCATTGCAGGACCTCTAAACGCTGAACAATGGCAAGACCTTTACCAAACCGTTCCCTTAACCCCCGACCAGGTAGCCAACATACCTCCATATAGACCGTGGAGATATGAATGGTGAAAATCTCTTATTTTATATAGACAGTAAAATAATTTCAAGACACCACGGACAAACGATAAAGAAAGATCACCTTCAACATAAGCAACTAGTTATTAAAGTCATTAATACGAAACCAAATAAAAAGTGCGAAAAGATTAGAAATAAAAAGTATTACACTAGACACTTTGTCTTCACCAAGTGATGTAAGAGACTTAGGCAAACATGGCCTTGATTGTCAAGAACTCTTACGATCAATCTTGGATCCCGAGACGACTCACACACTCTACGATGGACAATGGATGATGGTGGTGGATGATGGTGTTATGGTGGTGGTGGGTGGTGGGTGAAGTGTGAGAGAGGTGGTGTGTCAAGGGATGGTTTGAGCTTGAGCCAAGCACTTCTATTTATAGGCTGAACAGAAGCTCGGGCACGGCCCCGTGTCCAGTGGGCACGGCCCCGTGTCCACATCTTCTCTTTCTTCATTTAATGCAGCTTTGTCTTATTAGTTGACCACGCCCCCGTGTCCGCTGAGCACGACCCCGTGTGCAGAAGAATCTTTGTACTATGAAGATTTGCCTGGATTGTGTGAATCTTATAGTTGACCACAGCCCCGTGTCCGCTGAGCACGGCCCCGTGGTGGGCAATAGAAGCTTCTACCACTTTGTCTTTTTTGCTGTCACTTGGGCACGCCCCCGTGCTGGCTGAGCACGGGGCGTGTTCAGGCTTCTGATCTCTTGTTTTGCATGGGAAGATGCTGTCGTGGGGTCGGGCATGTCACATCTTGTCCCTTTTCTTGTATTTATGTTAGATTTTGATGTCTTTTTGCTTCTTTTGTTAATTTGAGCTCATTTAATCCTGAAAATACAAAAGGAAGACAAAAGCACACTTTTTCCAACATTAGTACTAAAAAAGGGTTAGTTTTATGCCTCATTTGATGAAATTTATATGTTACATTTTGAACACATCAATACTTGATCACATAAAAACCCATTCCCACAAAAGTGAGTTTTGAGCCTTTATTGAGCATACAAATACACATCTTTAAATTAAATGCTCATTTTTCGTTTCTTGTGTGAATAGCCGCTTGGTTCTTACAACTCTAGAACTTGCCACGACGATACATTCCCGGTCCTTACCAACTTAAACCCGAGTAAGTAAATGATAGAGCCATTAGGACTAACCCTTTTTATTTCTACACCATTTTTTTTCTTTTTTTTACCACATACCCAAAATCCCCCTAGTTAACCCCTTTGAGCCAAAACCTTTTCATTTCTTAACCCAAACCAAACACCCTTTCACCCACCAAAACCTTTTTATTTTTAACCCTTTGTTTTAGTAACAAGCTCGGTTTTTCGTATGACTTAAAAAAAAAAAATTTGATGATGAAGCAAAAGAAATAAACAAGCAAGTTCATCAAAAATAACTTTGTTTGAATTATGGCTTCATCAAAATAAAAAGTTGAAAAAAAATAGAGAAAGTCTTACGAAAACCGACGCTTGTTGCGCTTTTCGCCCTTTCACTAACCACTAACCCAACCACCTACCTTTAACCCAAGCCTAACCCTTCACCCAAAAAGTCATCTTGATATTTACAAAGGTATATAGTTAAAAAGGAGGAGGATTGATTGCTTGGCAAGCCTATGGTAGGAGTAAGTTCCATGCCGCTCTCGAGTGATTCACTAAAATACATCTTCGGCCGAGTGTTGAGTGATCCCCCGTGAGGTATGTGAACTTGTATATAAATGGAATTTTAAAGAGGCATGTTATGCCCTAATAAGTAATTTATCTTATGAAAAGTTTTAAATAAATCATGACGAATAGGATTGTAAATAAGTAAAAATAAAACGTAATAAAGGATCTTGGAAATCCTGACACTCTATGACAAGCCCAAAAACCTTCTCTTCTACCCATTCCATCTGGGAGTGTAAAGCCACATTATAAAGAGTTTTGCCTGAGGACAAGCAAAGATTCAAGTGTGGGGGTATTTGATGTGTGCAAAATGCAACATATAAATTACATCAATTGTGGCATAAAACTAACCCTTTTTTAGTACTAATGTTGGAAAAAGTGTGTTTTTGTCTTCCTTTTGTATTTTCAGGATTAAATGAGCTCAAATTAACAAAAGAAGCAAAAAGGCAGCTAAATCTAACATAAATACAAGAAAAGGAACAAACGTGGCATGCCCGACCTCCCCGAAAGCATCTTCCCAAGCAAAACAAGAGAACAGAAGGTTGAACACGCGCCGTGCTCAATGAGCACAGGGGCGTGCCCAAGTGTCAGCATAAAAGACAAAGTTGTAGAAGCATCCATCGCCCACCACGGGGCCGTGCTCAGCGGATACGGGGCCGTGGTCAACTATAAGATTCGCAGAATCCAGGCAAATCTTGATAGTATAGATATGCTTCTGCACACGGGGTCGTGCCCAGCGGACACGGGGACGTGGTCAACTAATGCAGACAAAAGCAATTAATGAAGACAGAGAAGGATGTGGACACGGGGCCGTGCCCGAGCTTCTGTTCAGCCTATAAATAGGAGTGCTTGGCTCAAGCTCAAACCATCCCTTGGCACACCACCTCTCTCACACTTCACCCACCACCACCATAACACCATCATCCACCACCATCATCCATTGTCCATCATAGAGTGTGTGAGTCGTCTTGGGATCCAAGATTGATCGTAAGAGTTCTTGACAATCAAGGCCATGTTTGCCTAAGTCTCTTACATCACTTGGTGAAGACAAAGTGTCTAGTGTAATACTTTTTATTTTTAATCTTTTCGCACTTTTTAATTGGTTATGTATTAATGACTTTAATAACTAGTTTCTTATGTTGAAGGTGATTCTTCCTTATCGTTTGTCCGTGGGTCTTGGCATTATTTTACAGTCTATATAAAATAAAAGATTTTCACCATTCATATCTCCACGGTCTATATGGAGGTATGTTGGCTACCTGGTCGGGGGTTAAGGGAACGATTTGGTAAGAGACTTGCCATTGTTCAGTGTATAGATCCTGCAAAGGACCTGGGTCAAATTTAGTAGGACCTCCTTCAATACTTAACGGTATTGGATGGCGGGGGTCCAAACTCTTTGTAACACCTCGAAAATTCGTGTTCAACGATTTAGCGACACGTGTCATATAAGACAAAACGCGTTGTAAACTCGGATTTAATAAAGATGTTTTGGCAGGATTTAAAAGCGGCGTCGTGTTAATTTTTACCTCTGAACGACCTCATTTATAAATCCCAAGACCCAAGTATACGTACATTAAACATCTTGTATATTTAAAAATCCAGGAATGTAGTTGTCAATACTTAAATTCATAGTGCTAGATGGGTTCCGGTAGAATTCCTACGGTAAACCGTCGTTTAAGGCACTTTCAAAATGAATTCAACTGAAACAATTCAAAATGGTAGGGTATGTTACTGTATAAGGCACTTCTTGGAGGTCCCTAGATGATAATTGAGGCCCCAAAGTCGGATATTGAGGTTGCCTTTTCGAAAGCATGAAAGAACAACATTTTTGGTCCCTGATGATTTGTTGCGCACCGTAACAAATAATTGTTACGGTGCGCAAGCACCTGCCCAGCACCAGAAAACAGGCAGCAGCCTGTTATGCGCGATTGTGACCATTCTAGCCGGTTTTTCTCACATGTGGACGACCCCTAGGCACCCCCTAAGCACTAGGACAAGTGTTAATCAGTTGTGGATGGGTGCTAGACTAAGATGTCAAGCTTTTATGGTGTCTTGGATCACTATATAAAGCCTCTTTAGTTACAAACATTCCCACACCTTCTCCTGCATTGTTGGATCATTTCTGGAGCTATCAAGCAGCCTCAAGTGATCATATTTCGTGCATTGGACCCTTGTAAGTATGCTAGTCCTTCTTTAATTAGTTTTAGCTTAGTTAATTAGCTAAAAGTCAAACCGTCGTAATTACGGTTTGACTTCGAGATTAGTCAACAATGGCTCAGTCATATCTCGAATTAAAAGTAGTTATAGCTTGGTAATTATGTGGGTAACAGGAAGCTTAAAATGCCATTTATGCATAATTAGCGATGTAGATCATATACTACCTGTTAGAACATTGTTATAACTTAGTAATAAGTGTATGAACATGTCTAAACATGTTCAACCCGACAATTTCCTGTTTAGACCCGGTTCGGAACCGAAAGTCACATAGTTTGACTTTCACTTTGACTTTCAGTTCTGACCCGTTAAGGCATGTTTTAGAAATGCCTCAGAGCTTTAATTGGACTAGGTTACTTGTTAGTACAACCCTCTGGGATTATACACCTTGGTTCATTAGTTATCCAATTAATATGCATGTTTCCGTTAATTGCTCATATGTTGACCATTATGCCCTTATTACCTTAAAACGTGATTTATGAAAATGTAAAAGTGTAGAAACCTTAGTTACTGATATATAAACTTGTATGCAAAGTTTGACATCAGTTTGACTTGTAGATTAAGAGTTATGCTCATTATCGCAAATTTAAAGCTTTATGTTAATAAAATGGCGTAATTAGCGTATAGCCTAGTTAAGCCTACTTTTTGGTACCAAACTTAATACCCACTAATGTGATATATTATTTTGGGATTTTTAAAGATTTTTAATTAATTTTAGGTTGAGCATAACTAGTAGTCGTAGGCTTAACCCGGTAATTATCGATTTTGCCCTTACGGGCCATAAAATGAGTTTTACCGATCTAAACGACTCCAAACCTTTTGCTACTGATCAAATATGTTAAATAAGTTATTTTAAGCCTGCTGGAAATATAAAAATATCAGATTTAAGTATCGAACCCGGAAATGGCCTTTAATCGCCTTATTTAGCGTTTTTAACGCATAATATGTATTAAAATCATATTGAACATACCCGGGTTGATACCTACTGATATATGAGGCAAATTATAATATTTTAATAGTAAGAAAAGGTTGTTAAACTCAGACTTCAATTTTGAGCTTTTCGGCTTATGTGAAATTACCAAAAATACCCCTGCGGGGCATAGTTTGGTTATAATTGATAAATTTCACATATATACTTTATCCTACTGTTATAACTCATAAATTTGAGTATGTTTACTGATTACATCAGACCTGTAACTCAGTTAAACACTTAAACCCTTTTACAACCTTTAAAATGACCAAACTACCCCTACGGGGCCTAGTTTGTGTTTAAACACGTTTCGGGCATAATGAAAGACATCTTACTGATGTCAAAACATATTTGAGACATAATTAACTTAGGAAACCTGTATATAGCTCTCATGAATACCCGTCACGCTAATTACGCGCACGGTTCGGTTTATGTAACAAGTTTACATAAATTAGCCGAAACGGGTCAAACCTTAACGGTTTTATCTCAAAATCCAGAATGTGAATAATAAACCCATATTAAACAAGTCTTCAAACTTGTCGGGTCTGAATCACATTCTATCCGGTCTTCGCTTAATCGTGCGTACGAACCGTATCTTGAAACTAGCCGGTCTAAGCTTAAGCTTAATAAAAGGCCCGTTAGAATTCTAATATGTTATTATAAACCTTCGTTCCAGATTAGGAGGACCAGTAAAAGCTACGTGCATTTTGCTTATTGTGATATATACTTTGCACAGGTAAATACTTTTAACTTATTTTCCCTATACGGGCTTGGGTTACGGTATATAGCATACCGCTTGATCGGGCATCAAATCTCCACCGTTAAAGTGGGTAGTTGAATAATTTGATCGGCTCGTTTAAACAGTCTTGTTTACTTTACAGCCTTTGGGGGGTTAATGACCATGTCCCGGATATCCTTGGCATCATCTTACGAGATGGCCACGACCTGAGCACGGGGTGTAGGCGTACACCTGTCAGTGTATAACTCATTAATGTGGTGTGTCTATTGATCTTTAACCCGGACAAGATCCGGGCTACTGAACGCATAAGTAACATGTAATTCGTTCACAAGATTATAATATTAAATAATTCTCCCAAGTTAAATAAAATGTTTATGTCACGTGCATCCAAACCAATTTTCAATCATTTTCCAAAATGAGTCAGTTGAATGTATTTACCAGTGTAAACTGACGTATTTTCCCAAAAAGATTAAATGCAGGTACTAAGCGAAATTGGCTGGGATTTCTCCTAAGCATCGTTAGAAGTCTCGCAAGCTTAAGATGCCTGAAGTCTGTTGAACCATTAATATTATTTTATTTCGATCCTACTGTGGATAAACTTCCGGTTATTGTGACTTTGATTACAATAAATAAATTCGGTTGTATTATATTTTTAAATTGCTTCCGCTGTGCATAATAATATTGTGTTGTTTGACTATTACGTTGCCGACCACGTCACGATACTCCCCCTACCGGGCCCACCGGTGACACGTGGAAATAGGGGTGTGACACTCTTTGATCCCCTCATAAGTAAAACTACTATTAAAACTTTAACCCGGCTACTTAGGACTGTATCCCTGCTGACTCAGACTACTACGCCGAGGGTAACGTCGCCTTCAAAAGAGGGGCCTACCACAATATGCATTAATAACTTAATTATCTTTCAATAATCCAACCCTTTAGGATTGTATCACTGCTGACTCAAACTACTGGGTTGAGGGTAACGTCACCTCCAAAATAGGGGCCTACTACAATAACTAAGATAATATCTTAAATAGTGCAAAAGTGCAGAAATAATCAAAGGTTACACTAAACACGAGTCGGAGCCAAGTGATTCATCTTGTCTATCTGTTTTTCTTTTATTTTTATTTTTTCAGCATTTTAGTTAGTTTTTATTTTCTTAGTTTAAAACATTTTTCTAAACTTTTGATTTGATTAGACGTTGAGGATAAATCGGTACTAAAAGCTCTTGTGTCCTTGGACGACCTCGGTATCTTGCCAACACTATACTACGCTCACGATGGGTGCACTTGCCCATATGTGTGTTTAGTGTTAGTAAATATCGTGTTTTATAAATTTAAAACTTGGCTAAAGAAAGTGTAAAAGGGCTTAAAATATACTTAAACTTATATACACACTTCACACGCATCAGTGATCGTGTCGAGATGAGGTGTGAACACCAGGAACTCTCGATAGGTCGCTCACTCAACGCATTATTCTAGCACGAGAACCTTCTGTTGAGTCAGGAGTGATATCCATAACTCGACGGAAATCTCCATTTCAATCTAGTGGAACTCCCGGATTTATTCGGTGAGCACAACCACAGCAAGGAGCTAAGTTGTTAAGTCAGGGGTGAAACCCATACCTTAATTTCTCGTTCCACTCCTCAAATGGTTTTCGAAAAGATCTCACCAAAGACTCGACTATACCAAATGACTCGAGTCGCGTGATGAATAGAAGGACGAATGCCATGAGCTGCATCCCAGCGGAAGCATAGTCTACTAGGTCAACGCGCGACATGAACTCGTAAAGTATAGATGGATGACTTTTGGTAGTCAACGCCTAAACACCCAGGGCAATCTATCGAATTTTCTAACCTACGATTCGCCGGTTTTGCGCTTGTTAAACTTATTTACGCTTACATGTTTACGATTTGAACTTTTATGCTTTAGCGATTTCTCGAATTATCAATTTTCGCTCCCTGCTTTATGAATGCACAACTCGCACAGCCATCGCAATCTAAAACAAAAACCGAATGTACGCAACAAAACGAAAGTCTAACAAGTCGCCCTCTCATTTCATCGCGCCCTCGCATTATCTATGCACATCTGAGTAAATGTCACAACGATATATATATATATATATAGGGAGAAGATCATGCGAGAACCACCTCTTATTGTGAGAACCGCGAGAACCAATGTGAACACACCAAAAATGCCTAAAAATAGTTAAAAATCACACAAGATTTTTTTTTGAATTTTTTATAAAAAAAATCGCTACTTTTCGAAGCCAAAAAAAAAAAAAAAATTTTAATTTTTAAAAAAAAAATTTTTTTTTTGCTTCTAAAAGTAGCGATTTTAACATAAAAAATATTAAAAAATTCAAAAAAAAAATTTTAGATTTTTTTTTTATTTTTTTAGGCTTTTTGGGGGTTTAGTTTTTAGCATTTTAGCTTGGGGGGGGGGGGTTAGTTTTTTTTTAGGTTTTTTTTAGCATTTAGCTTGGGGGGGGGGGGGGTTTAGGTTTTGGGGGGTGGGGGGGTTTAGGTTTTTTTTTTGGGGGGGGGGTGGGGGTTAGGTTTTTTTAGCTATTTTAGGTTGTGTTCACATTGGTTCTCAAGGTTCTCACAATAAGGGTGGTTCTCGCATGAGCCCCTCCCTATATATATATATATATATATACACGAACGAAACATTTGTGTGAGAATACATAATACTATACCACTCGCAACAAGTTTTGGACACACTCAAATCGCATCGCATCGTGAAACTTAAAATCATTATGATCGAATCTCACTCCAAGTCTCTCTCTGTCTAGATGCCTTCCAACAACTCTGCTTCGAGAATGTCAGCAAGGAGACGAGCCAAAAAAAAGGATGAAAGGAGGATTGCTTCAATTGTGGTCAGGGAAGTGGCCAAAGTCATTCCTCAGATTGTCGCTCAAGTGCACTCTCTTAGCAACTCTCGAACTTCGGAAGACGTTAAGACAGAAGATACTTTTCTCTACAAACACTTCAAAGCCTGTGATCCAATGGTCTTCACAGGTGAAGGAGGTGTTTCTCAGCTACTTCAGTGGTTCGACTCTGTCGAGGTGACCCTTCGTCAGAGTGGGTGCCCTGAACATTTTCAAACCACTTGCGCTACCGGAGTATTTCAATTGCGTGCACTTGACTGGTGGACCGCCGAACACAACAAACGTGGGATTCACGTAGCCTATGCTCTCTCCTGGAATGAGTTGAAAGGGCTCATGAAGGAAGAGTACTGCCCTCCCCACGAAGTCCAGAAGTTAGAAAGCGAATTTTGGGAGATCAAACAAGTCAAAGGTGATAATACTGGCTACACCGCAAGGTTCAAACAGCTTAGCACAATCTGCCCAAGTCAAGTCAACACTTCAGAAAGAGCCATAACGAAGTACATTCGCGGCTTGCCTGAATGTGTGGGCGATTTTGTTGAAGCTGCAAGGCCTACTACCATCGAAGAGACCTACCGCTTATCCGCAGAAATCAACGACAAAAGAGTCTTGGATGGGTTCTTTTCCAAGAATCCCGTCAAACAAGCTCATCAAGCAATCGTCATCAATTCTTCTGACGATTCTACCGACGATTCTTCTGACGATTTGCTGATGATTCTTCTGACGATTCTGTCAACGATTCTGCAAGTGAGTCCTCAGACGAATCCTCTAAAGAAGACATCTCATCACAAGACATCGACAAACCCAGCCGCAAACGAAAGATCTCATGCTCGAACTCATCAATAACCGAACTGCTACAACCAGAACCTCTTCAATCAGTTCCACTACTTCCAAAACGTACCTACACTGGAACTCATCCTCAGTGTTACACGTGCACCTATCATCATCCAGTTGAAGCTGATTGTCGCTTTTGCAACAATTGCGACTGTTACGGTCACTTCACCCGCAACTGCCGCACCAAACCGCGAACTTGAGTACAACAACAACAGCTCCAGCAAAAGTCTTCAACACCAAGCATCTAGCAAGCGTAGGATAAGGTTGTAATGATACGATTTTCGACGTTAATTTCTAAGTATTGAACCTACTCTATTACTCGATGATTGCCACTGTGTGCAACGTTAACTCTCGCTTTCGCTTTCGTTTTCACTTTCACTCTCTAGTCGTCGCACTTAGACTAGCTTCACACACGAACTATATACTATATCACGATATAATGTGTTTTAACCTCACTATACTCTTAGAATAAGGTACGATAAACGTCCAAGGAATAACTAATCACGGGTGCACACGGGATTATTTGGGTCAGTGCACGGAGATCGTAGTAAATTCTAATGGTGCCATAACGTTAAAAGCATGGTCAAGCGTGGTGGATACGCCGCTGGTACTTCCTATATATAAGCGTCTTGACCATGTCGACCAAGTGTGACATCTATTCGCGAGACACAAGTAGTAGGGGTAAAGCAAGGTATGCTTTATGATACTACCGATGTTTCGTGTAGAAAGTGCCATGTGCAGTTGAACGTTATTTATACCTAAACTATTATGGTTATTTTCGACACGCTAAACTAATCCGCAAGGCGTAACATCCAAATCGCATCACCGCGAGATTTTTTCGTAAGTCTGCAAACGCAATGCAATTGCCTCATCGATAGACCTTGGTGAGTCTACCCCGCAGGGCGATCGCATCAACGCAAGACTGGTCATAAGTCTGTCGCAATTAATCGCATCACACATACTAACACTCACGATGCCGTTGAGTGAGGACCTATTCTACCCTCCTCGATAGTCGTGATGCGTCGCATCGCAATGCATATTCGAAGCAAAACTCGATTAATGGCATCGCTTTGATACTCGCATCGCTTATTACTTTTAACGCTTATCGCTATCTGGGTTATGTGGCACACATGACATCGATTCACGAAACGGATCTAGTATGGTCAAAACATGGTGTTTTAGCCATACTAGCAAACTTTTGTGGAAAGGTGCCATATGGGGCTTTATGTTGGTTAATTTGTGAAACTGTGGAGACTAATCGAATCGAATTACTCGCTTATCGCTATCGTACGTCACTTCTCTAATGCGTAACGTTTATCGCTTATTCGCGTATCGCTTATTGTGTGTCTATCGATCACCGCCCATCGCATGGTACTCAATCGTGATTTGTGTGTATTAGTATGCATGACATCGCTTTACGGGACAAAACTGGTATGGTCGAAACATGGTGGATACGCCGCCGGTACTTCCTATATATAAGTGTTTTTTCCATATTAGCAAACTCTCGTGGAAACATGCCATGTGGGATTTAATGTGGAATCTAATCGAAATCGCACTAATCGCTTGTCGCTTATCGCTCGTTGCCTATCCAGACACGCCACGTCAATGTTTCGTGTCATCAAGCTACTCGCACACGCTGCCATCGCTATGTTCGCAATAAACCTCGCTGTTTAACCCATTCGATTCTACCTTCAGCTCGGCCTAACCTCCTATTGATTGGACCGAGGGAACGCAATTCTATCTGTGTCTTATCGGCACACATGACACCGCCTCACGAAACGGAAGTAATATGGGCAAAACATGGTGGATACGCCGCTGGTACTTCCTATATATAAGTGTTTTAATCATATTAACAAACTTTCATGGGAAAGTGCCAAGTGGGGCTCGATGTTAATTATCTTTTCGAACTGTTAAAACTTATTTTTATAAAAATTTTATTAAAACCGTTGGACAAGTGAAATTTCCTCACAACATGGAGGTAACATCGAATCAGCTTAACTCCATGCCCAAGGGAGTTTCATAAGTCTAGTTTTCCTCAAAACTTTTGCAACATCAAAACGAGACCTTTCTTAAGACGTTGGTTCGACATTGAATTCAGCTTGAACCCATGTCATAGGAGAGTTTTCTTAACTCCAGTTTTTATTTCCGAATTCTTTTAAAATGTTTAAATCTAAACTTTCTTACAACGATGGTTAACATACGCAGCTTAACCCTACGTTATGAGAAACCTTTCAAGTTCTTCTTTAAATTTCAATCGCATCGACCTTACTAATTCTTCGAGATTCGTGATACTTTTGAAACGCCAACTCATGGGATGTTACTTTCGTCATTACGTCGCCTTCTCGCAATCGCAATCGATTTCTCTTACTTGAGACGCTCTCGCTTGTTAACTCTCAGTCAATTAACTCGCTGTATCGCTACTTATATGAGGAAAACTCTCAAAGTCTACCTGATGGATTAATTTCGGGATGAAATTTCCTAAAGCAGGGGAGACTGTAACAACCCGCACGTTCGTGCGTTGTTACTACTCGCTACACTCGTTACGCCTAACACCAGAGATTCATATCATAATGTAACTGCGTCGCATACTACACTATTACTACGCTACTTTTGCATAATAAACATTAGAGCCAACAATGACTCTACGGGTGCGTACTACCTCACCGACTGTCGTGACGATGATGGCAATACGAGTAGGTGGTACCCCGTTGATCATTGTAGCATAACACGTCTCATCGCACATACTAACACTCACGATGACGTTGAGTGAGGACCTATTCTACCCTCCTCGATAGCCGTGATGTGTCGCAAGTAAAGCAAACTCGAAACGAAACTCGATTATCGCAAGATTGGAATATGGATATGTATATACGACCCGATGTGACTAATTATAATAAATATGTGAATATGGGTATGAAAATGTGTAACCAAATTATCGCAGAGCCTAACGAACAAAACGAACCATCGAAACGTCATTCGCCGGAGACCACCGATCGAGTGACCACTCGATCGAGTGACCACTCGATCGAGTGGCCATCCGATCGGATTGTCATCCGATCGGACAGCCACCCGATCGGACAGTCATCCTATCCATGGCACTCCCTTCCCCTTTTTCTCTTCTTCGCCTATAAATAGCCCTTGTCACATCACTTGAGCAGTGATGTGACAGCTCCTACTCGACCAGCACGCTTTGGGACTATTTCCTCCCGATTTCTCGTGATTCTTGTAAGTTTCTACCTCAAATCTTGTACTTCTATGATCTACACTCACACTTTCATCATTTTCACCTTCGAATCTTAACTTTTAACCGTGAAATCGGTGGATTTGAGGTGTTCTAGGATGATGTCATCATGGAGTTCTTATGAACTTCAAGTATTGGCTCATTCCACCAAGGACAACTCAGGTCTGAAGGATTTCCACAAGAATCAACAATGTTTCGCATAAACCTACACAAACTCATGGTTAAAAGGATTGAAAGATGGTTTTCTAACTTTCTTTCAACTCTTTTACACTCAATGCACTCAAAACCGATGGAATCAGAGCTCGTTCTGACCTTCTACTCATCCTAAGTGAAGTGTTGGTTCCAGATCTGATTCTGTCTAAAGAGACAACCGATTTCAGGTTAAGCATGAGCAACCATTACGGACAGTTAACTGATCGGACCAGGGTGATTCCTGTTCAATCGGATGACTTGGTTCATGATGGAGTTTCTGTTGTTTAGCGCGTTATCACATTGTCTCGATCAAAACCGCAAACTTTCAAAACAATCAAGTGTCAAGACGATCAAGGCAGTTGGAACGGAATGTTGTCCGGTCGGATTACCACCCGATCGGTTTGCCACCCAGTCGGACAGCCGTCCGATCGGACAGCCGTCCGATCGGCTTGCACTTGGTTCCTCACTAAAACTATTTAATTCAACATTGTCAAGTTAAAAGGATTTCCATAAGAATCAATAATGTTTCGCATAAACCTACACAAACTCATAGTTAAAAGGATTGAAAGATGGTTTTCTAACTTTCTTTCAACTCTTTTACACTCAATGCACTCAAAACCGATGGAATCCGAGCTCGTTCTGACCTTCTACTAATCCTAAGTGAAGTGTTGGTTCCAGATCTAATTCTGTCTAAAGAGACAACCGATTTCGGGTTAAGCATGAGCAACTGTTACGGAAAGTTAACTGATCGGACTAGGGTGATTCCTGTTCAATCAGATAACTTGGTTCATGATGGAGTTTCTATTGTTTAGCGTGTTATCACATTGTCTCGATCAAAACCATAAACTTTCAAAACAATCAAGTGTCAAGACGATCAAGGCAGTTGGAATGAAATGCTGTCCGGTCGGATTACCACCCGATCGGATTGCTACCCGATCGGAAAGCCGTCCGATCGGCTTGCACTTGGTTCCTCCCTAAAACTATTTAATTCAACATTGTCAAGTTCTGAACGTCGAACGGATTGCCGTCCAATCGGATTGCTATCCGATCGAGTGACAAACTGCTGTGAACATGTTCTCACTAAAGTGTCCTACCAATCGGATTGGCGCCTGGTCGAACCGCCGTCCGATCGATCGACCCGAAAAGTAGAGATACTTCTCTGTTTTGAAATACTACAAAAAAAACTTCAAAAGGGCAACCATAATACACAAACACCTCATCACCAAACAAGGCGAAAATCCAATCGAATGGTCATCCGATCGGATGACCATCCGAACGGATTGCCACCCGACCGACTGGCCATCCGATCGAATTACCATCCGACACTTGGTTCACTCGCCACCGATTAACGCACTGTTCGACGCTTACGCTCTCAAACTGTAACCAGGCTAATCTCAGACGCGCTCCCATCAATCCAATCAAGTTGTGTTTGCTTGCCGAACAACGACTGTGAGTATACTTGAACCCTTTTTGCTTTTGCACTTTGGGGTGTGACATACGTTGCTATCAAATCGAATCACATCAAATGCTTAATCTATTTATCACTTATGAATGACCAATGTGCATAGTTATACGTGATGCTAGTTACATATGTGCTAGGACTTATACTCGCGACGTCCCACCATGACTAGTATAGTACTATTGCACCCAACGGGGTCTAGTTTAGCAATCGCGATCGAAGCTCGAAGACTTAGCTGGTAGTATCAGTTTTGTGAGTATATATATCGTGTATTACGTTTATGTATGTGGAAATTCGCAACTTTTATCTATTACACTATTACATATAAAACCTGTATACTCGCCAATACTTTTGTATTGACATTATTTTAACGTATGTTGCAGGTTTAGTTGCAGTCTACATCAAATCAAGCTAGGAAGTCTAGAAACTCACCTAAAATCTAGGTTGTCGGATTTGTATTGTTCGAGAGGACAAGAAATGTGTGATAACTTATGTGATTGTACTGATTGTTAGTATGGGATAACAAATGTAATAAATACTGTCGCAATATAGTTGTTATGGATTCTCTTGAGCAATCTGATTCGCCTAGTGCCGCGCCCCGATGATTTCGCCATCGGTTGGGGGTGTGACAATCAGTTTTTCATATGTAACAGTGTTTAGTGTATCGGTGTTTAGATTTTGTTACAGCTTCGATGATGGTTGTTAGATTTATGAAAATGTCTAAGAATTTTGGATTGGGTATATTCATTCACAGTTTTATGATACTTCAGTGTCTATGATGAAAATTATGTTGCTTCCATGATTGACTGGTCCCCATGTTGAATAAATTAATGTTATGTTATGTATATATACAATCTCTCGAGAAAAACCCTAGAGTTTATGTATTACAATCTTCCTATGTTGATTCGATTAATGGTATGTTATGTAATTGCTACAGTTTGAATATTATTGTTATTATATTATAATCTGTTGATCATGGTCTGTTAAAGCATAGAGGGAGCATAGTGACATCATAATTCAAAGATCTGCCATCGAAACCACTGCCCCACTTTTTAATTTCAAAGGTCTGGCCCACATTCAATTATGAAACCACTGATGTTCATTCAAAATTTAAACCACTGATGTTTCATCAAAATAGGAGGGTAATTTGAAATTTAAAACTTTATAGGGATATGTAATTTGCATTTAATGTCATCAGAGCTTCAGTTTGAATATTATTGTTATTATATTATCATCTGTTGATCATGGTCTGTTAAAGCACTGTTGTTAAACATTCTCTGTTGAACTGCATCATCTGTTAGTCCATAGCAGAGGTTCTCTTTGGCAGAGCTTTGCTTGAATCATGTCGGTGTTTATCAGCAGATGTTCATCATGAGGCGTGTGTAAACAGATGTTTGAAATCCTCTGTTGAACTACATCATCTGTTAAGTCACAACAGATGTTAGCAATCTATACTGTGGAATGATCAGCAGATGTTATGTTTGGCATACCTTTGTTTCAACAGCAGATATTAGCTTTATGATACTTTGTATTCATATTCAGCAGCAGAGGTTGTTTTATCAGCAGTGGTTATTTGCTATAACAGTCTTTGTGTTTATCAGCAGACTTTATCTGAATAGAGGTTGAGTGCATAAATTTGTTTGTAGTCAGATGTTTGTATCAGAGAGGTTATGACAATAATAACCCATAAATTTGTTGAAGCCTTTTAAGTGTCGATGACTACCCATAAATTTGTTGAAGCCTTTTAAGAAAAGCCTTTTAAGTAACAACAGATGTTAGCTTTATGATGCTTTTGTATTCATATTCAGCGGCAGAGGTTGTGTCTATCAGCAGAGGTTATTTGCTATAACAGTCTTTGTGTTTATCAGCAGAGGTTGTTTGGAACAACAGACTTTGCTTGAACAGATTTTCTGTTTGACATAGCTTTTGGTTTGTCAGACTTTATCTAAATAGAGGTTGAGTGCATAAATTTGTTTGTAGTCAGAGGTTAATTCAAGTGACGTTATGACAATGATCACCCATAAATTTGAAATAGCCCTTTAAGTGTCGATGACTGCCTATAAATTTGTTGAAGCCTTTTAAGAAAAGCCTTTTAAGTGTCGATGGCTGTCCATAAATTTGTTGAAGCCTTTTAAGAATCCATCACTGCCCGTAAATTTACAGAGGATAATTGAAGTTGTAATAAAGTGGATGAATTTGCCAGGACATTGAAGTATGTTCAGTTTCCGGGATATTATGTATGGAATGCTAAAAATAGCAAATGGAATCGAAGAAAGCATCCGTATGGATCAATTTAGAGGATACATTATGTCCCACCATCACTTGGTGATTGTTATTACCTAAAGATTTTACTGAATCATATTAACGGACCAACCTGTTTTGAAGATATAAAAATTGTTGATGGGCAGGTTTTTCAAACATTTAAAGATGCATGTTTTGCACGGGGGCTGTTGGATGATGATAAATAATATGTTAATGCTGTCAAAGAAGCTAGCACATGGTCAACCGAAGATTTCTTGAGGAACTTTTTTGTAATGTTGTTGCTGTCAAATTCGATATCTCGTCCGGGTGTTTTTTGGACGGAAACGAAGTCCCTGTTATGTGAAGGCATTCTGTATCAGCAATGAAAGATAACTAGTATTGCAGGTAATGTTATTATTTTACTAAAGTTATATACAACTACATTTAATTATGCAATAACTCTGTAATTGGGAAAAAACTAATACTTTTTTCAACATTTGTTTTAGATTTGGATCTTCAACAAGAAGAACTTGAAAATATCTGTTTATCTGAAATTGAAAAGTTGCTGCTTACCGATGGAAGTAGAGTGAGAAATTTTGATGATATGCCAAGTGTTCCGGATAATTATGTTTCATCGTCGAACAATCGATTGATAATGAAAGAATTATCGTATGACAGACTAGCTCTTCAAAGGGAACATGATGCTTATGTAAAGTGTTTAACTGACGAATATAAAAGGATATATAAAATTGTTATGGAAGCGATTGAAAAAGGTGATGGAGGTGTGTTTTTTGTATATGGTTATGGTGGAACTGGAAAGACGTTTCTTTGGAAGACATTCTCATCTGCATTACGATCAAAAGGTGAAGTTGTATTGAATGTTGCATCCAGTGGAATTGCTTCACTTTTGCTGGATGGTGGTAGAACTGCTCATTCAAGGTTTGTAATTCCAATCAACATTAATGAGAATTCAATATGTTCGATAGAGCCTAATACTGAGTTAGGTGATTTAATTAAAAGAGCAACATTGATTATTTGGGATGAAGCACCTATGACTCACAAGCATTGTTTCGAGTCTCTTGATAGAACAATGAGAGACATATCACGTTCCAGTCAATCGAAGATGCAATCCAAGCTGTTTGGGGGAAAGGTCATTCTATTTGGTGGTGATTTTAGACAAATTCTTCCGGTCATCCCTAAAGGTACCAGAACAATGATAGTCAATGCTTCTTTGAATTCTTCTTATATATGGCGGCACTGTCAAGTACTAAAGCTAACTGAGAATATGAGATTAAGAGTTGGTTGTCAGGAAGCAGATTTGAAAGAAATAAAGGAATTTGGAGAATGGATTTTAAAGTTTGGTGATGGTCTGCTTGGTGAAGAAAATGATGGTGAGATTGATATTGAAATACCAGATGATTTACTTATTCATGACCAAGTCAATCCTATTTCTTCTCTCATTTCATTTATATATCCGGACATCAATAAGTTTTTGTGGGATTTAACGTATTTCCAACAAAGAGCGATTCTTGCTTCAACAAATGAAGTAGTGGATTCAATAAATAAAGAGTTGTTAGAGAGTCTGCCCGGTGAAGAAAAAGTTTATTTTAGTTCAGATAGTTTATGCCAATCGGAGGAAGAATCAGAGCTTAATATGGCATTGTTTCCTCCTGATGTGTTAAACAATCTTCGTTTATCTGGTTTACCTAACCATAAATTAGTACTGAAACTTGGTGCTCCAGTGATGTTACTCAGAAACATTGATCAGGCAAATGGATTATGTAATGGTACACGTTTACAAGTCACGAAGCTCGGAAAAGTTGTGATTGAAGCAAAAATTATCACAGGGACTAATATAGGTCATCATACTTTGATTTCAAGACTGAAGATGACACCTTCAGATAAAAGAATACCAGTGAAGATTTCTCGAAGACAATTCTCACTTTTACTGTGTTTTGCTATGACAATAAATAAAAGTCAAGGACAATCATTGGAGCATGTTAGTTTATATCTTCCACGTCCAGTGTTTAGTCATGGCCAGCTCTATGTTGCTGTATCTAGAGTAAAAAGTAGGAAGGGGTTGAAAATTTTGATTTGTGATAAAGAGAAACGAGTCTGTACAACCACTACTAATGTGGTTTACAAAGAAGTTTTACAAAATCTATGATGATACTAAACATCTATCAATCTGGCAACGTCTGTTGGGTATAATGGAGGA
Source organism: Helianthus tuberosus (assembly GCA_030545235.1). NCBI lineage: Eukaryota > Viridiplantae > Streptophyta > Magnoliopsida > Asterales > Asteraceae > Helianthus > Helianthus tuberosus. The sequence goes on along the minus strand of CM060387.1, from coordinate 51,808,081 downwards.
ACTGTTGTTAGGAAATGTTTGTTGGTAAGCAATACAACTTTTTGAAAGCATCTGATACTTGCTCTGCATTAAGCTTATCCCGAGAACACATGTTGTTAATAATTATTCTCTTAACATTTGTTTACTAACCTTTGTAATTTCTGTTGACTGACCTTTTTAACATGGGTCGAGTAACATCAGATAGTTACTATCTATCCATCTCGCAAGCTCTGTTGGAGATAATGGGTGACAGTTTTTAGTAAAGTCTGTTGGATAGCAACAGAAGTTTTTAACAGTTAATAGACAACAGTGATTTCCTATCAACATAATGGAATTGCTATTGAATAAACCTATTGATCATTAATTTATATCAATTTTGTAAGTCTGCAGTAATTATTTTTTTTACTCTCTGTCAATATGTGTTATGCATGGTTTTCTAAGAAACGACCCGTGTTTGCACACGGGTCTTACCGCTAGTCTACTATACTAAAAGAAACCAATAAGTGACACGTGTCATTCATTGAAGACGTCTACATTTGTAATTTCCTGTCTTTCCATACTTATCTTATATCAATTAATTAAATAATAAATAATCAATTAATATTAAATCTTATCTTACTTTGAATGTCGGGTATTGTAACACTTTACTCATTTTCATAATATTTTATTATAAACAAGGCCTTAATATACCAAAAACCTTGGTTTTTATATCAACATAAAGAAAATTTAACCAAGTTAACATCTAGGATAAGTACTACTAGTTTAAGAGTTTCAAGACAAAAGAACAAGTGTTTAAGTGCTAATCACATAGTCATTGATTTGAACATATTAAGTAATCGCGGAAGCTTCAAAATATCGTGTTCGGTTCTTGAAAAGATGCTTGATCTCCATCTGGATAAGGTCCATCGTCACGTAAGGTAAAAAACCACACAAAAGATTAGTTTTGACACCTTAAATATAAGTCCGGTTAAGTTCCAAACTCAAAAATATGCAAAAACGACAAAATCCAACCACCCTGGACGGTCGCGCCGCGCGACGAGGAGCACCCAAGGTGGTCGCGTAACGCCACCACCCGTCGCGCGATGGGTTTTGTACTCACCTGTGGCGTAGCGCCAGGGCCTATTTTCAACAGAAGGTTATTGCTGATTGCTGTATATCAGTTCAGCAACACTAAATTCCAATTATAAACTTTAAACTATCATAACTTTTGACTCGTAAGTCCGTTTTAGGTGATTCTTTTTCCTATACGTCTGTAATTTAATTACCGACGTGTCTATATTGTTTATCATACCGAAAATTTGGTTTACCGACCGAATGACTAAAATCACCATGTATTTATTCGAACCGTTAAAGTTACACTTATTTTCTATATTTTCATTAGTAAACATAAGGCGCTTTTTACCCAACTTCCGGGGCTTATTATCACCGGCATTTCAATATCCATCTTATGGTTTCATGCTCGTATGATTGTAACCGCCTATGCTAACTAATAAATAACTTTGACACTACCAATACACCATTGATCAACCCGTTTGGCTCATCTACGGAATCCTCCATTATAATGACTGCCAACGAGTTCTAACCAGTTTTTGACCTATTATTCCATATAGCGAACATTTTCGCTTCAATCAACACAAACTTTATTCTACAACTCAACTTCACATATGCTAATTATCAAATTTTACCCAATGTAACTAATCAAGTTACATACCTTTAGTACACGCCCTTCAAACGCAAATAGCCACCAACTTGTCCACTCAACGCTCCGGTATCCTTTCCTATAGAGTTCAATCATGACGCGTTTAGAACTCTTTTCAATCACATATCGCATAATTTACCAAAACATCACAATTATGCGTTTTAACTTTAAAATTTCAGTTTCGAGCCTTCTTTGAGGCATTTCTACAAACACTTAAATGGCAGGATTTTATATCTTTTATATTCAAGTTCATGGATTGTTGCTTAGCCAAAATTAATATCAATCGAGCTATCACATATAGAATCAAACATCAATTTTTTTTTTCAGAAATCAGTTTCTATGAATCAAATTACACTAGAATAGCCTTCTAACCCTAGTGTTCATCAACTTTTCACAAAACCCATGAATCACCTTCAATGTGTTCATGAAATTTTCAAAGATTAGACTTGATTTCACTTATTGTTGTCTAGGGTTTATTCCTAGACACTATATTATCCTTAATCTATTCATTTAACAATCATGCATCAACATATTTCGATTTCCCTAGAATCATGAGAATTTCAAGTAGGGATTTCTTATCAAATTTTACATACCTTATGACCCCCTTGCAATGGAGATCACTAATCTTAGCTCGGATTTCGTTTTGGGTCAGATTTGAACCTTCAATTTATGAGTTTTGTGATGAACTAGGGCTTTGCGGAGCTTGGGGTCGCCCCTGCTTCTGATCGATCTCAACAACACACACGCAAGTGTGTTTTGAGTTTAATTCTTTTGTTTTATTAATAATAGTTTTCATTTAGACACTTTTGGCCCCTCATCTTTCGTTCTTTATTTGTTTTAACTCTTTAACTACTCATAACTCAACATCTAACTAGGTTAATGTCATTCCTAGTTAGTTTATTTTTCTTATTTATTCACAACATTATTGTATTATAAAAATTTCTATTTTCGGGGTGTTACAAGTCCACCCTTCTTAGAAGGGTTTCGTCCCCGAAACCAGAGTACATACCGAATAGTGTAGGGTAGAGACGTCACATCTCCTCTTCGGACTCCCATGTAGTGTCCGAGCCTTTCCTATGCTCCCACTTGATCTTGACTTGATCGATTTGTTTCTTTCGCAAATGCTTAATCTTTCGATCTAAAATCTCCAATGGCTTCACCGCGTAATTCAGGCTATCATCCACCTCGATATCGTCGTAATGGATATAAGATGTTTCCTCTGCTAGACATTTTCGTAGCTGTGATACGTGAAACGTGCCATGTATTCCACTCAACTCTTCCGGTAGCTCGAGGCGATAGGCTACTTTGCCAACTCGTTCAATGATTTTAAATGGCCCAATAAACCTCGGGCTTAGTTTCCCCCTCTTTCTGAACCTGATAACGCCCTTCCATGGGGAAACCTTTAACATAACCATGTCGCCTATTTGAAATTCAATCGGTCTTCGTCTTTTATCGGCATATGACTTTAGCCTATCTTGGGCCGCTTTCAAATGGGCTCGTACCACTTCAATTTTCTCATTAGTGGCTTGGACAATATCTTTATGGGCCAGTTCACGTGGTCCCACTTCACCCCAACACACCGGGGTTCTACATTTCCTACCATATAGCATCTCGTAAGGTGCCATGCCGATGCTCGAATGGTAACTATTGTTATACGAAAATTCGGCCAACGGTAGATAAACATCCCAACTTCCGCCAAAGTCGATGATACATGCCCGTAAAATATCCTCTAGCATCTGTATTGTTCTTTCACTCTGCCCATCCGTCTGAGGATGGTAGGCGGTGCTAATGAAAAGTTTCGTTCCCATTTGTTCTTGAAAATCTCGCATAAGTTTGAAGTAAACCGTGTATCTCTATCCGACACGATGGATACCGGTACTCCGTGACACGCCACTATTTCGTTTGTATATACCTCTGACATCTTTTCCGAAGTATATGTCTCGCGTATAGGAATAAAATGGGCACTCTTCGTCAATCTATCCACAATCACCCATATAGCATCAAATCCCCGAATCGTTTTAGGTAGTTTGGTCAATAGGTCCATAGTGATATGTTCCTATTTCCAAACCGGGATTTCCAAAGGTTGCAGCTTTCCATATGGTTTCTGGTGTTCCACCTTGACTTGTAGACATGTCAAGCACTTCTCCACGTATTTTACTACGTCCCTCTTCATTCTGGGCCACCAATAATTTTGTTTCAGATCGTTATACATCTTGGTCGCACCTGGATGAATAGAATATCGGGATTTATGAGCTTCATCGAGTAGTAGAGTCTTAACCCCACAAGAATTCGGGACCCAAATTCTTCCGGATCGAGTCTTTAACCCGTTCTTTCCGTCCGACAAATCTTTTAGCTAACCGATTATTCTTTCCTTTTTCCAGTTCTCCTCTTTCACTGCTTCTACTTGCGCTTCTCGGATACGTTCAAGTATACCCGAGGTCACGAAAAGCTGCATCGACCTTACTCGTAACGGGACATAATCCGCTTTTCTGCTCAGGGCGTCCGCCACTACATTTGCCTTTCCGGGGTGGTAATGTATTTCACAGTCAAAATCTTTCACCGTTTCTAACCATCGCCTTTGTCGCATATTTAGCTCCTTCTGATCAAAGAAATACTTTAAGCTCTTATGATCGGTGAATATGGTGCACTTTACCCCATACAAATAGTGCCTCCATATTTTTAATGCAAACACCACTGCAGCCAATTCGAGGTCGTGCGTGGGATATTTCTTTTCGTGTATTTTCAGTTGCCTCGAGGCATAGGCTATAACTTTGCCCCGTTGCATTAAAACGCATCCGAGCCCCGATATTGAGGCATCCGAATAAACCACCAAGTCTTCGACCCCGTCCGGCAATGTTAATACCGGAGCTTGAGTTAACTTCTCTTTTAGCGTTTGAAACGCTTTTTCTTGTTCGGCTCCCCAAATGTACTTTTCCTCTTTTCGGGTTAACTTAGTTAGCGGCGACGCAATCTTGGAGAAATCTTTAATGAATCTCCTATAGTATCCCGCAAGCCCTAAGAAGCTTCTGATTTCCGAAGGATTCTTCGGAGGGCTCCATTTTGACACGGCCTCTATCTTTGAAGGATCTACCAATATTCCATCAGCGCTTATGATGTGGCCAAGGAATTGCACCTCTCGCAACCAGAACGCGCATTTTGAGAATTTCGCGTACAACCTTTCTTGCCTGAGCGTCTCTAACACCTCTTGTAAGTGGCGTGCATGTTCTACTTCACCTTTTGAGTATACCATAATATCGTCTATGAACACGATTACCGATTTATCCAGCATCGGCTTGCAAACTCGGTTCATAAGATCCATAAAAGCCGCGGGTGCATTTGTCAGCCCGAATGACATCACGAGGAACTCGTAATGTCCGTATCTCGTGCGGAAAGCCGTCTTCGGTACATCCTCCTCCTTGACTCTTAGTTGGTGATACCCCGATCTAAGGTCAATTTTTGAAAACCAGTTCGCACCTTGTAATTGGTCGAATAGATCGTCTATTCTCGGAAGTCGGTATCGATTCTTTACCGTGAGTTTATTTAACTCCCGATAATCGATACACATGCGCATGCTTCCGTCCTTCTTTTTCACGATTAGCACGGGCGCTCCCCAAGGAGACACACTCGGTCTTATGAATCTTTTATTGAGCAAGTCTTAAATCTGCGACATTAATTCTTGTAATTCCGGTGGTGCAAGTCGGTATGGTGCTTTTGCTACAGGTTTTGCGCCCGGGACTAATTCAATTCCGAACTCTACCTCCCGCTCGGGCGGCATTCCCGGTAAATCATCCAGAAATACATCTTCAAAGTCACGTACTACGGGTACGTCTCCAATCTTCGGTAATTCTTTCTCGGGCTCATTCGCGTATATCATAAACGCCTTACATCCTTGCTTCATAAGCTTGTGAGCTTTCAACATCGAGCATATTATGGGGTTACCTCCTTTTTCGCCATAGATAGTGACGTGTTTTCCGCTCGGAGACGTTAGCTTTATCTCCTTACGGAAACACACGACCTTTGCGTGGTGTCGAGATAGCCAATCCATTCCTACAACCACTTGAAACTCCCCCATACACATCGGGATTAGATCTATCAAGTATTCCTCATCATCGATACTTAGTTTGAAGCTTTGACAGACATCACATACTATGAAACTTTTGTTATCTCCTATTTCAACCTCTAAAGGCATAGGTAATTTTGTCAACACAAATGAAGGATGTCGAATAAATCCATGTGAAATAAAGGATTTATTCGCACCCGTGTCAAATAATACACATGCGGGGATCGAGTTTATTACGAATATACCTGAGACCATATCGGGTTCTGTCTTTGCTTCAACTGCTGTAAGTTGGAAGGACCTAGCTTTCGCCTTTGGAGCTTCCGTTGGAGATTCTTTAGTGTCTCTCTTTCCAACCAATTCTGGGCATTCAAACTTTTTGTGGCCGAGCTGATAACATTTATAGCAAACGGAAACCTTTTCGGGAGATAACGATGCGGTGTGTCCCGTCTTCCCACATACCGGACACGGCTTGTCTTTGAAGCGGCACTCACCCTTGTGCCCCTTTCCACACACCTTGCAACTTGGCGACCCGCCTTTAGCATCCACTTTCTTTCCCGATTCCACAGTTCGAGCTTTCTTTGTAGGGCTTGGATTCACATCCTGTGCCCTTCTCTCACCCCTTTCAACTTGTTTCTTCAACTCTATTTCCCGCTCCCGGGCGGTGTTGATAATTTTCGTGAGGGTTTCATATTTTGAGGGAGTCATGAACTCCCGGTATTCAGCACTCAGCATGTTGTAATAGTAGTATATCTTCTGCTCTTCAGTGGTGACTAACTCGTCACATAATCTCAGCTTATCCATAAAGATGCCCGTGATCTTATCGATTGTTTCACCCTTTTGTCTTAGTTGGATGAATTCTTCCTTGATTCTATTAATGGCCGCCTTGGGACTATGATGTTTAAGAAACGGCGTCTTAAACTCCTCCCATGTCATGGCCCTCGCTGCTTCGGCTCCTATTTCCTTCTTTTTATTATCCCACCAATCCTTGGCTTGACCCCTCAACTGACCCGTTCTGTAAGCAACAAAATCACTTACGTCACAGTGGGTTCTTTCAAACACTCCTTCAACATCGCTTAACCATCTCTGGCATATTATCGGGTCAACCTCCCCGTTGTAGATTGGCGGTTTACACGCCATAAACTCTTTGTATGAACATCCCTTACGTTCTCCCGATTTCTCTTTCATAAGGTTGACACTATCTTCCAACCTTTTGACTCGTTCTTTGACAAGTGACAACACCGTGTTTTGAATTTTGTCTATAAACCCGGATAGACTACCTTCAATTACCTTCCTCACTTCTTCGGCAATTATCTCTTTCATTTGTTCGGTGCTTGTCGGCACTGGATCATCATCGTTTCTTTCCGACATCTTGAAACTGAAATGTTTACATTAAACGTTAAACATTTCATTTATAACATAGCTTTATTTGCTTTGGTTTAGCCAAGTTCATAACTTGCTTTAACCGTTCACTTTTTGGTGCACTTTCCGGGTTTGAGTGAGTTAACATACTCTTCCCATGCACATTAATTCACATCTCATTTCTTACATAAGACAAAATCTACTAAAATAATAAATTAATTCTTACCGGACGATCGATCAAGCTTGAACCGAACACTTTGTTGACAACCTTAAGCTCTGATTACCAACTTGTAACACTCTACTCATTTTCATAATATTTTATTATAAATAAGGCCTTAATATACCAAAAACCTTGGTTTTTATATCAACATAAGGAAAATTTAACCAAGTTAACATCTAGGATAAGTACTACTAGTTTAAGAGTTTCAAGACAAAAGAACAAGTGTTTAAGTGCAAATCACATAGTCATTGATTTGAACATATTAAGTAATTGCGGAAGCTTCAAAATATCGTGTTCGGTTCTTGAAAAGATGCTTGATCGCCATCCGGATAAGGTCCATCGTCACCTAAGGTCAAAAACCACACAAAAGATTAGTTTTGACACCTTAAATATAAGTCTGGTTAAGTTCCAAACTCAAAAATATGCAAAAACGACAAAATCCAACCACCCTGGACGGTCGCGCCGCGCGACGAGGACCACCCAAGGTGGTCGCGTAACGCCACCACCCGTGGCGTAGCGCCAGGGCCTATTTTCGACAGAAGGTTATTGCTGATTGCTGTATATCAATTCAGCAACACTAAATTCCAATTATAAACTTTAAACTATCATAACTTTTGACTCGTAAGTCCGTTTTAGGTGATTCTTTTTCCTATACGTCTGTAATTTAATTACCGACGCGTCTATAATGTTTATCATACCGAAAATTTGGTTTACCGACCGAATGACTAAAATCACCATGTATTTATTCGACCCGTTAAAGTTACACTTATTTTTCTATCTTTTCATTAGTAAACATAAGGCGCTTTTTACCCAACTTCCGGGGCTTATTATCACCGACATTTCAATATCTATCTTATGGTTTCATGCTCGTATGATTGTAACCGCCTATGCTAACTAATAAATAACTTTGACACTACCAATACACCATTGATCAACCCGTTTGGCTCATCTACGGAATCCTCCATTATAATGACTACCAACGAGTTCTAACCAGTTTTTTACCTATTATTCCATATAGCGAACATTGTCGCTTCAATCAACACAAACTTTATTCTACAACTCAACTTCACATATGCTAAATATCAAATTTTACCCAATGTAACGAATCAAGTTACATACCTTTAGTGCACGCCCTTCAAACGCAAATCGCCACCAACTTGTCCACTCGACGCTCCAGTATCCTTTCCTATAGAGTTCAATCATGACGCGTTTAGAACTCTTTTCAATCACATATCGCATAATTTGCCAAAACATCACAATTATGCGTTTTAACTTTAAAATTTCAGTTTCGAGCCTTCTTTGAGGCATTCTACAAACACTTAAATGGCAGGATTTTATATCTTTTATATTCAAGTTCATGGCTTGTCGCTTAGCCAAAATTAACATCAATCGAGCTATCACATATAGAATCAAACATCAATTTTTTTTTCAGAAATCAGTTTCTATGAATCAAATTACACTAGAATAGCCTTCTAACCCTAGTGTTCATCAATTTCTCACAAAACCCATGAATCACCTTCAATGTGTTCATGAAATTTTCAGAGATTAGACATGATTTCACTTATTGTTGTCTAGGGTTTACTCCTAGCACTATATTATCCTTAATCTATTCATTTAACAATCATGCATCAACAGATTTCAATTTCCCTAGAATCATGAGAATTTCAAGTAGAGATTTCTTATCAAATTTTACATACCTTATGACCCCCTTGCAATGGAGATCACTAATCTTAGCTCGGATTTCGTTTTGGATCAGATTTGAACCTTCAATTTATGAGTTTTGTGATGACCTAGGGCTTTGGGGAGCTTGGGGCCGCCCCTGCTTCTGATCGATCTCAACAACACACAGGCAAGTGTGTTTTGAGTTTAATTCTTTTGTTTTATTAATAATAGTTTTCATTTAGACACTTTTGGCCCCTCATCTTTCGTTCTTTATTTGTTTTAACTCTTTAACTACTCATAACTCAACATCTAACTAGGTTAATGTCATTCCTAGTTAGTTTATTTTTCTTATTTATTCACAACATTATTTTATTATAAAAAATTCTATTTTCGGGGTGTTACAGGTAGAATCATTCTATTTTTTTAATAATATATTATCTTCAAATTTAAGATATTTTTAAATATTAACACAAAACAATAATCTTAAACTTAAAAAAACAATAATACGCTCATATAAAAAATTTAAAGTACAAACAAAATATACAAAATAACTTATTAGACATTAGATCAAACTTTAAAAAAAACTCTAATTAGGAAGAGAAACTAATAATATAATTCTATTTTTTATTTTTCAAATTGGGGTTCTAATCAATTCGAATTAAACTTAACCAAGTTTGTGAATTGATTCGAATTAAACGGAACCAAATTTATGTTTTTTTAAACGAATCCAATAGCATATTATTTACTATACAAAATTACATTTATTTAACCCGTGTAATACACAGTGTTTTTAAAGATATTTTTTTTATTATTTAGTATATATAATTAAATTTATTCAACCCGTATAATACACGGATTTTTATTATTTGTTATATAAAATTACATTTATTCAGTACAATACATGGGGTTCTTAGAGATATAATTTTTTTAATATTTAATATATAAAATTACATTTGTTCAACTCGTGTAATAAACGAGATTTTTAAAGAATAACTGTTTTAATTTAGTTTATAAAATTATATTTATTCAACATGTGTAATAAACAGAGTTCTAACCTAGTAATATATATATATAGGTAGAGGATCCTGTACAAAGTCCATCTTTTGTAAGAAGTGTAAGAAATAATTTGGGAATGACAAGTGTCCCTCATCTTAATTAATTCAAAAGGGTATATTAGTAATTGTACATTCTTGTCAATTAATTGATTTCCAATATAACTGGAAAAAAAAACTGGCGATGAGAATTTTTAGGGATTGATCGTTTCATCTCCATCTCCGATTCAGATCATCTTCTCCGACCATCTTGTTAACCTTCTGTCATCATCATCACAGTTCACGTCATCTTCTTCGATTTGAACACCTGCATCTCCGACCACCGTCACCAATTTCTTTCGTCTCCACAAATCATTCACCGTCATCGTCTTTCATCTTCGTCATCCACATTTCTGATCGTGACTTGAATCATTTCTGATCGTGACTTGAATCCATATAAAACACCATGACTTGAATTATAGATGTTTAAAACACCACACCATGAACAATGTCTCCAGATAAAACACCATGACTTGAATCATAGTCATGGTGTTTTAAAATCTGGGAATGTTTTTGTATTGATAAAACACCACGCCATGAACAATGTCTCCTGATAAAACACCATGACTTGAATCATAGATGTTTAAAACACCACGCCATGAACAATGTCTCCAGATAAAACACCATGACTTGAATCATAGTCATGGTGTTTTAAAATCTGGGAATGTTTTGTATTGATAAAACACTACGTCATGAACAATGTTTTCTATAGTGTTTTATCATGTAATATACTGTTCCTTTCATATTGTTTTATCCCATCAATATTGTTCCTTTTCATAGTGTTTTATCCCCCATCAACAGTGTTTTATTTATGTATAGTGTCTTACAGTAAACAGATAGTGTTATATCCTCCTATAGTGTTTTATCATGTAATATATTGTTCTTATAGTGTTATAAAAGTTGTTGTGAAGGAAATCGAAGAATTTAATCTGTAGGAGAAATTCGCTGATTTTTTGGAGATTGATGACGGTTACCATAAATTCGCTGATATTTAGGAGATTGATGGGGGTTTTGAAACGGTTACCATATTTGAAACGTTGGAAAAGTCACTATTGCCCTTCAATTGTTACATAAGGTCCTTCTAATTAAAACACAATTTACATTTTATACCCTATTGATCTCAACCATTAGATCAAATATCCAATGGTTTAAAACACTTCTTACCCTTCTTACATTTTAGACACTTTTTACCATATCCCTACCCTATATATATATATATATATATGTAGAGAGTAAGTTGAAACACAGTTTAGTTAAAAGACCACTAAAGCTACATCTTAACTTAGAGAGTATTAAATTTAAGAGCAAATTTCTGTTTTGCTCCCTGTGGTTTGTTCACTTTAACGGTTTTGTCCCAACTCTTTAAAAATAACAATTTTCCCCCAATAGTTTGCTATGGTTTTTCCATTTTGCTCCCTGCAGGAAACAAAATGGAAAAACATACAATTTGGATAGAGTTAGAGGCGGGGAGCAACATGGAAAAACTATAGCAAACTATTAGTGGAAAATGACTATTTTTAAAGGTTTTGGGCAAAACCGTTAAAATGATCGAACCATATGGAGCAAAACGGAAGTTTACTCTAAATTTAATGTGTATTAGTTATAGTTAATTGCAATATCTTTGTTAATATATCATCCTATATGACATATGGAGTATTTATTGTTTTACATGCTCTAAGAACTTTAGTTTTTTTTTTTTATTATTCTTCTCTCATCTCCATCGCATACGAGTTTGAATTCATGTTTTCAACTCAATAGATGATTTTAACTCGAGGCAGCTCAATACATATTTGAGCTCGAGCCAAAGTTAAATTTACAGCTTGTCTGAGCTTTATTTGTAAATAACCCTAAGAGCATTCACAATTGATTCTCTATTTCTATCTTCATCTTTATAATTATACCAAAAATCACTATATTTTCTCTTTTGTTTTTAAATAATATTTTTTATATATTTATCATTATATTTTCTATCTACTCCACTCACAACCACTTTAAAAATATTAGAAAATCATATACAGTGACCAATGTTTTCTCCAAATTTACTGATAAATGGTAACAATTTTATCGCTCCTCAACTCACAACCACTCTATATAATATAGAGAAATCACTCACATAATATGAAGAATTGAATGTGAATGCTCTAACAAACAATTAGAACGTAATAAAAAAATAAATCTTTCTATACTAATAAATGAAATTTTTTTTTGGACACGGGTTACTTTCTGGTGCTTCGTCACCTTATTTTCCTATTTATCTCTCATACTAAATAATAATAATAATAATAATAATAATAATAATAATAATTTTAAACAAAATTATTAGATAAGAATAAATATTTAGATAAGGATAAACATTTGTTTTATTATCATCATATTAAATAATAATAATAATAATTTTAAACAAAAAAATTAGATAAGAATATAAACGAATATTTTTATTATGATCATATTAAATAATAATATGTTTTAACAAAAAATTAGTTAATCACGCATATTTAACAAAGTAAGGTGTTATAATAAGTAAATAGTACATTAAAGTTAATTTTTATTAGATAAATCTTGACGACTGTATGTGTTAACATATAACATTATATTTTATTAAACACGTGCAATATATGAGTTTTATTTAACGATATATCTTTTTTATTATTTATTATATAAAATTACATTTATGTAAAATAAAAAAAATAAAGTAAAATTTTATAATATAAGTAAATAGTACATCAATGTTCATTTTTAAAAATTAAATCTTGATGAGTGTTTGTATTAACATATGACAATATATTTTATTCAACACTTGCAATATACGAGTTTTTTTTTTTAAATATATCTTTTTATTATTTATTATATAAAATTATATTTATGTAACCCGTGTATTACACGGGGTTTTAAGCCAGTAAGTATATAATAAATAACAATCATATAATAAATTTACCTAAAGTATTCATTTAATAAAAGCTTAAATAAAAGTCCATAGATACACGTAAACGACATTTTTGTTTTAAAGTAACTATATTAGTTTTCAAAGTATTAATTTAAGTATACCTATTTTGATTTAATATACAACTAACGCTTTAATATGCTACCTTAAATAAATAAATAAATAAATAATAATAATAATAATACCGACATTTCTATAGAATTTGATAAAGTACAGTACTATATCAAGAAACAAAAAGTTATTCTTTTATTTGATCAAAAGAACTATAATTTATTTGTTAATATTGTTTTTGCTCACATCAAGAAACAAAAAGTTATTCTTTTATTTGATCAAAAGATTTATAATTTGTTAATATTGTTTTTGCTCACACATATTCATAGATATTTATATATTTATTTTATTATCAACAAAACACGTTATTAATACAATAATTATTTAGTTTGATTCTTTATTTTTGGATGATAAGATTAGAGACCGAAAAAGAAATAATATGAAATAAATGAAATGCACCCCCCCTAATTACTTTTTTCACCCCCCTCCTCTCACATACTTACAGGTGGGGTCTGCGTGGGACTGACAGTTTTCCTCTCACAAGGGGGGTATAATCAGGAAGGGAGGGAGGGTGTGTATAGAATCAGCCAAAAAAAATCCACCTATCAAACGAATTAGCAACTTCAATTTAGTTAATGACATAATGCTTTAATATATTAGCCCATAAAAACAAACACCAATGTAAATCTGGTCACATGAAGTCACCACTCACCAACCTAAACGTACGTAATCAAAGCCGACGAACAACTCTAGTTCATCTCCAACCCGGTCCGCTACCTATATGACTTTTGCAACCTACGATTTATGACAATTGACAAACAACCATTTTTGTTTGCCGACACTATTACGGATCTAATATTTATGGAGAATTGCCTAATTTTCCTTTGTGGCAACAACTTTGTTGACAATTAGTATGTTACCCGTATATATTTGACCCGACTCGTTTCTGAAAAAAAAACATAAACCAACAAAAAACGTACATAAAAATAAGTACGAAAACGTATTTATATTTACCCACATACATAAAAATAAGCATGTAAAACTCAGAGGTCAAAATGACAGTTTACAAAATTTTTAAAAAGTTGATGGAGTGTAAGTACTAATACTAAAAGTTGAAGGGTTGAAAATCCATAAAGAAAAAAAATAAAATCATGGGTTGAAGGCATTATTGTAAATTTAGCAAAGAAAAACAATAAGAAATAGAGGTTGTGTCTTAGGTACCATTTCTAAGACACCCTGTTTTGTCATATATATAATGCTTGCTAGATAAATATAGGTTCATTCTATTCCCTCACCCCTAAATTCTTATTCTCATACCTAGGGGTGAGCAAACTATGGTTCTAGAACCTCAAAACCTTGAACTCGAACCGGAACCACAGTGACCGGAACCGTTTTGCTTTGAGAGGGTCGGTTCGTGGGTTTAAGAATTCATCAATAAAAGGTCATGGGTCGGTTCAAGTTCTGACCCATAGGTATTAAATTAGAACCACCAGAACCTTGATAAACAACCATCAAACTTTCATCTATTTCCGGGTTCCTTGTATTTCTTATAAAAAAAACTAAACGTCATTAAAACCATCCAACCTCCTTGCGTATAAGTAATCATTCCAAGATCAAACCTTCGGCTAGTGAAAAGTTCAAACTTCAGCCATTAAAACCTTCGAAGACCAATCCTTCCAAAGATCAAACCATCAAGCCTTCTACAATTTCGTTTTTCAGAGTTGAATCATGTGTATTCTTTAGGGATTTTGGCAGAAAAAGGTTTATGTTTTTGTTTTTAGATTGATGTTACTAGTTACTACTATGATGTAACATTATTTTAGTTTAATGCAGCTCGGTATATGCCCTAATTAAATTAAGGTTCAAGCCCACCAGACCCTTTACCCGACCCACAAACCCCCTTTTAGACCCGGAACCAAATAAGCACAAAAGGGTTGGTTCGAGGTTCTCATTTTACAAGGTAAAATGGTAAAGATATTAGAGGTTCCGGATCCAAAATGGTCGGTCCGATTATTTAAACAGCCCTACTCAACCTTTTCACTCTATCTCTCTATATATTCCTTCACCGCTAAATTTTTATTCTTATACCCTTTTTACTCTGTCTCTTGGTATATGTCTATGTATATATGAGGGGAGGAGTGTATGAATATTAGGCTAGTGGGTATGGTGATGGTCCTCCAAGGGAGGATGATTCGCCACGTAGGCGCCACGTCACAGTCCTCCCAAGGATGGTCCATCCCACTAAACTAGAGGGTATGAGAGGATGGTCCTAGAGGATCCTACCCCACAAAAATATGTACAAGTATTTATGCCTTATGTACAAATCTAATTCACAAACAAACAAACAAAGAAAGGGGGCCCACTTGTTTTGCTCCGTCCTGGACGTCGAGAAAACGACGGAGACGACGCGACGAGGAGGAGCGGCATGGATGTAGGATCGGCGACGGATGGGGACGGTCCAAAGCCGATCCCCATACCGTATAGCCTTAGCACTCTAAATATATTATACCAAGTCTTGAGAGATATTTATGGGGAACACCCTTCCTGTTTACGGACACAAGCTTAGCACTCTAAATATATTATACCAAGTCTTGAGAGATATTTATGGGGAACACCCTTCCTGTTTACGGACACAAAACTAACCCACATGTCAGATTATCATTAGACGTAGACCTTGTCACTCCACATCATATAACATATATCCGGATCCAGTCAGCATCATATTGACTTGATGCACAAGTTTGTTTTATCTTGCTAAAATTCAAATGTTTAACTTTTTTTTTGGAAGGTGACTTTCTATGTACTGGACCAGTGGTCACCGGGTTTATGTCAAAGACATTCCCCCGTCAGCCCCGCATCTGCGGACGCGATGTTCGATTGGGCCCCGGCCTGCCGCGTGAGCTGACTTCCGCCCGGAAACCATACTGCCCCCACACGAGAGACTCGCTGGGGTAACAGCTGGGTAAAACCGGGTTGCCCTCAAGACCGTTCCATGCCTCGGTAGGAGACGATCTATCATTGGGACAATCCGCCCCACTAACCGTAAGAGCCGGGAGTCGAACCGGGGTGGCCTAAGCAAACCCCCGGCCGACCCACCAACTGAGCTAGGAGGCGGATCTATTCAAATGTTTAACCTACTTAAATTATATACACACACACACTTTACTTTTCTTTTCTTTCGTATTTGTTAATTAAAAAAAATTGAGTAAAATATCGTTTTCGTTTATGAAGTTTGGCTAGTTTTACGATTTTCGTCTAAAGGTTTGTTTGTTCGTTGGATCCAAAAGGTTTGAAATCTCGCCATTTTCATCCGGCTCGTTAACTCCATCCAGTTTTTTCGTTAAATCATGGGTATTTCGTTCTTTTTTGTTAACTTAAAGAGTACTTTGCGCTATTTTACTTTATGTGCAAGCATTTAGTATAATGTATAAGTATTCAGATAAGATGAAAATACATCTGACTTAATTAAGAAAATAAGATGAAGTTAACGAGTCGGATGAAAATTGCAAGATTTCAAATGTTTTAGATTCAGATGCGGAAAAACAAGCATTTGGACGAAAGTCGCAAAACTGGCCAAACATTAGGGACGAAAATAACATTTTATTAAAAAGATATGTATATTAGAGTTAAATGTCATTTTAGTCCCTGTGGTTTGGGTCATTTTGCCAGTTTAGTCCAAAGGTTTCATTTTTTGTCTGTGGGTCCAAAAAGGTTTCATCGTTGCTATTTTAGTCTACTGGGTTAACTTCATCCATTTTTCTATTAACGAGAAGGACATTCAGTCATTTTATATGTAATTATGTGAACTAGAAGGGCAATTTGACCATAAAAAATGACCGAATTGTCTTTCTCGTTAACAGAAATAATAGATAAAGTTAACCCAGTGGACTAAAATGACAACGATGAAACCTTTTTGGACGCACATGCGAAAAATGAAATCTTTGAACAAAACTAACAAAATGACTCTAAACCAGATAGACTAAACATTTAACTCTATATATTATATACCAGTTGTAGGTCAAGTATGATGGAATATTTGTTCCTACAAATTATTCCAATTCTTACTCTTAGTTTTCATCCAAATTATTCAAAACCAATTAGATAATAGCCATGACTGTTGCAAGTTGACTATATCTATTTCAATAATTCGTGTTCTTATAGTTATGTGGTGGCCTGTTGGGTACGTACGTATGAGAGTAAAACCCAAATTTGGGTCCTATCTTATAAACTTCTTCCCTGTGTGAGTGTGTGTGGAACAAACTCACACAAATTTTACTTCTAAGTCTCATCATAAACATGAGCATCTGTATTTTATTTACGTCCAATTTTGACACATCTTAGCGTGTTTTGGATATCACATTAAGAATAAGCAAACCATTAACTTTTACATACATGTAAAGAGGCCGGTTATCATACAAATGCCCTTATCGTACATTACGTACGCTACAATCTCAGCCGTCCGATCATCTTCCCGCATTGAATTCGCATGTTTTTTTGTACCACATGCGAAATTGGTACAAAAAAACATGCGAATTCATCAAAAATTATCACATGCGAAATCGTTATAAAAAAAACAACATGCTATTTCATCAAAATTATCACATATGAAATTGGTACAAAAAAACAACATGCGAATTCATCAAAAATTATCACATGCGAAATTGTTATAAAAAAAACAACATGCGATTTTAAAATGGGGGAAGATGATCTGACGGCTGAGATTGAAGCGTACGTAATGTACGATAAGCAATATTGTACAGTACTCTTTACCTATATAATTAGTTATGCTTTAAAAACTTATTTTAAATTGGTAATTTTTATAATGCTCACTATTTATATTGGCTCTCTCTATTCTCACACCCTTATATCTTATTTCCGTATCTTTTTTTTTTCTCTATCTCTCTCTATATATTTATCTATGTATGTATATAGAGAGATAGAAGGGAGGGATGTGTAAATATTAACTCCCTTTAAATTCCTCTCACGTCCAACAAATGATTATCACATGTAAGGACGACGAACAAACCCTACCAGATACCCGAAACATATGAGATAGATACTTGAGTATGGGACTATGTATATGATTAGTTTCATATAATGATTAGCTTGAGACCAAAAACGTTTATCGCAACAAAACCGAATATCTTAATATATCATATAATCTATCTATATCTATACTATATAACAAAGTAACCAATGTGTGACACGTGTCATTTATTGGAGCCATCTAATTTTCTATTTTCACGTCTTTTTTCATACTTATCTTATATTATTTAAATAATGAATTAATATTAAATCTTATCCTACTTTTAATTTGAAAACAGAATATTTTCTAATAAAATATTATCTTCAAATTTAAATTCTTTATTTATGATAAGATGTTTTTCAATAAACCAAATTATCTATCATGAAAACCAAACTTAATATTGTTGGATAAATATAATCTCCACACGATAACTAATTTATTAATCAATGGAAAACAAATTTAATATTGTTTGATAAATATAATATCCATATGATAACTAATTTATTAATCAAATTTAAAAGAATACTAACATAACATTAAGTAAATTAATATTTCACATGCTTTAATTTTAATATAACATTAACATTATATTGATAGTTTGATAATGATATGATATTATATTTAATATAATAAACATGGTATTATTTAATACAAGGGGTTCTTGAAGTTTTTTTAATATTTAATATGTAAAATTCCATTTATTCAACCCGTGTAATAAACAAGACTTTTAAAGATATATTATTTTATTATTTAGTATATAAAATTACATTTATTCAACACGTGTAATACACAGGGTTCTAACCTAGTCTTAAATATATAATAAATAGTATGGTAAAATTGTTAGAAATTTGAAATTATTATTATCGTAGAATTGTTAGAAATGCGTTTGGATATTTTATATTCCAACCCGGTTTTTAACGTGAGTTTCATATTAGATTTTAGGTCATGGACATGAGTAAACTGCAATATTAACCCCTTGAGGTTAGATGCGATTGGCACCCTTACCCCCTACCATGATTTTTTTGTTGTCTAACCCCCCCCCAGCGAATGCGAAATGCTGCAATATTACCCCCCGGTGTTAAAAAACTTAACAGTTCTGTTAACTGGGATGTTAAATGACTATATTACCCCTTCTTATTACCCCCTATTCTTTGTTGTAAGAAAACGTATTACCCCCGTGTTAAATGACTATATTATCCTTTCTTATTACCCCATATGCTTCGGTGTAAGAATACGTATTACCCCCGGTGTTAAATATTTCTTTGCTTCCTTACCCCCTGCAGAAAACATATCAATTCCCGCCTAAATTGTTTGACCAGGCAAAGTCAAAGCATGCACATATTGATTTCTAATCCACTGTGATTCTTCAAACAAATGAACCTCTAATCCTAATCCTAATTCCACTGTGAATGAAGCAAATGAACCATCATCAAGTAAATGAACAACATAACTAGCAGGAACAACATAACTAGTTGGAGTAAATCAGAAATCACAATCAAACATAATCAATTAATCAGAAATCACAATCAACTATAATCCATTGTCAAAGAATCAAGAATCCACAAGGGCATGAACCTCTAATCCTAACTGCACATCCTAATCTAACTCACACCATCAAACAACAATATATATAACATTAGATCATTTCATACGTTTGAAATTTAGGATTAGAGGTTCATGCCCCTAAAACAAACCCAAACTGCATACATGCTGCCAATGACCAAAATGCATACAGCAGGTTCGATTAAAAATGCAAATGACATGCTGCAAATGATCAAACATGTTGCAAATGATAATGATGGTCTAACCTGCTAAACAACAAGTTCATTTTGACCTTTTAACTTATTCAAACATGATGCAAATTATCAAAATGACCATTTTTACCTTATAAAGATGGTATAACATCCTAAGCTGCTGCAAATGAATTAAACATGCTAAGCTGCTGCAAATGAATTAAACAGGTTGTAATTGATGCGTGTCGAGTGTGGTATATTTTTATTGATATTTTAAGCCATTTTTAACACTTTATTCAAGTTTTAAATTTATAAAACACTATACTCTACTAACACTAAACACACATATGGGCAAGTGCACCCATCGTGAGCGTAGTATAGCGTTGGTAAGATACCGAGGTCGTCCAAGGACACAAGAGCTTTTAGTACCGGTTTATCCTCAACGTCTAATCAAATCAAAAGTTTTAGAAAAGGTTTTAAACATGAAAATAAAAACTAAAAATGCTGGAAAAAAAAAACAGATAGACAAGATGAATCACTTGGATCCGACTCGCCTTTAATGTAACCTTTGATGATTTCCGCACTTTTGCACTTTTTAAGAGATTATCTTAGTTATAGTAGTAGGCCCCTCTTTTGAAGGTGACGTTACCCTCAACCCAGTGGTTTGAGTCAGCAAGGATACAATCCCAAAGAGTCGGAATATTGGAAGATAATTAATTAAGTTATTAATACGTAATGTGGTAGGCCCCTCTTTTGAAGGTGACTTTACCCTCGGCTAAATGGTTTGAGTCATCAGAGATACAATCCCAAGTAGCCGGGTTAATGTATTAATAGTAGTTTACATATGAGGGGATCAAGCCGTTCGCACCCCGCCATCCAATACCAGTGGGTATTGAAGGAGGTCCTAGTAAGCTTGACCCAGGTCCTTGCAGGATCTATACACTGAACAAGGCAAGAACCTTACCAAACCATTCCCTTAACCCCCGACCAGGTAGCCAACATATCTCTATATAGACCGTAGAGATATGAATGGTTAAAATCTTTTATTTTATATAGACAGTAAAATAATGCCAAGACACCACGTACACATGATAAGGAAGTTTCACCTTCAACATAAGAAACTAGTTATTAAATTCATTAATACAAAACCAAATAAAAAGTGCGAAAAGATTAAAAATCAAAAGTATTACATTAAATGCTTGTCTTCACCAAGTGATGTAAGGGACTTAGGCAAACAAGGCCTTTGATTGTCAAGAACTCTGACTATCAATCTTGGATCCCGAGAATACTACACACACTCTAAGATGGATGATGGATGATGGTGGTGGATGTGGGTGTTGTGATGGTGGTGGAGTGTGGGTGAAGTGGGAGAGATGTGGTTTGCCAAGGGATGCCTTTGAAGTGAACCAAGCACCCCTATTTATAGCCTGCACAGAAGCCCGGACACGGCCCCGTGTCCATCCTCTTTCTCTTTCTTCATTAATTACAATTTGTCTGCATTAGCTCCACACGCCCCCGTGTTCGCTGGGCACGGCCTCGTGTGCAGAAGCGTATCTGTACTATCAAGATTTGCTGGATTATGCGAATCTTAGCGTTTACCACGGCCCGTGTTGAGCTGGGCACGCCCCCGTGCTGGGAATAGAAGCTTCTAAGGCTTTGTCTTTTCTGCAGGTATCTGGCCACGCCCCCGTGTCCGCTCGGCACGGGGCCGTGGTCAGCCTTCTGTTTCTTTGTTTTTGCTTGGGAAGATGCTGTCGAGGGGTAGGGCATGCCACGTTTATTCCTTTTCTTTGTATGTATGTTAGATTTGGCTGCATATTTGTTCCTTTTCTTCAATTACGCTCATTTAGTCCTGAAAATACAAAAAGAAGACAAAAGCACACTTTTTCCAACATTAGTACTAAAAAGAGTTAGTTTTATGCCTCATTTGATGTAATTTATATGTTGCATTTTTCACACATCAGTAATGCTATAACTTTTCATCATAATTAAGTTATATTTGAATAATTTTATATGAAGACTATAACATCAACATACAAAATACAAAATTAACATCATATTTAAGTTATCCTACTTCAAAGTACTAGTAAAATCATAGTTAAGTTAACCTACAAAATACACATTACTAGTCCTACATAACTACTAACTTATTATCACTAAAGATCAACTCTCCGGTGGATAATGGAAGTTGATGACAGGGCGACCAAACAAGGAGACCACCAAGTGGACCACCGTCGATGAGCTGGATAGACTCATCGTCAGGTCAACTGTCAAAAAAACACAAAATTAGCACACAATTCTGACTAACTTATTATAAATACTCTGTTTATCAATACTCTGTTTATAACATCATACAAAATTATCAATACTCTGTTTATAATCAAACCCTTTATTAACTGGCATTGTATTGATCGGAGAGGAGCAGGAAGGGTGTTGTTGGTAGATTTGGGTGTTGTGTTCGCCGGTGAGGAGAAGGAGAAAGAGGGAATTCTTTGGGGGGGTAAGGTGGAAGTGATTTTTATAATATAGGGTGTTTTGTTGAGCAAGCCATCAAACTCAAGTGGAAAAGATTATATTACCCTTTGACCGTTAATAAGTGATGTTGGCTTTAAACAGATTTTAACACCAGGGGGTAATAGCGTAGCGTTTTTCAATAGTTGAGGGGTAAGTGTCGCAACCCCCGCCCCCTATCTGTCCCGGGAACGGGCGGCCGCGAGACCAGTTTTGGTGGTATCATTTTGTTTATCATTTTGGCAGCGGAAATTTCATCAGGACCGTAGTTAGGAAATGTTTATCAGAGTAAATACCACACTTTTATAATATTAAACATATTGGGATAAAACCCAAGTTTTCATTACAACCATTTTCATAGGGAAAATCCCTATCTTATTGAATAAAACATCTTCTTTTATCTAGGTAACTTTTATAGCCACTTTTCCAAACCTTCAGTGCTGTCCAGTTGGCTTCTAGTTGGCTTTCACATTTTGTTACCTGAAACGCGTTTAAAAATATTTTGTCAGTGGGAAATACTAGTGAGTGAATCCCAGTTTAATCAAGAAGAGTTTTATCCTGTAACAGTATTGAGAGCTATCACATTGTTTATTTCTACACAATTACTCATTCAGTATTGTCAATCCTGACTGGTGGGTCATAGTACACATTGGCTATCTCGTTGTCCAATTGTAACGTGTTTCACATTTTGTATACAAAACCCCAACATACCGGCAGTAATTGAAGAACTACAAAGACTCAATCACTGCTTAATCACATTGTAAAACATTTAAGGATTTGTAAAAATAATTTACAAAAAGGAGATTACTCACATTGCTGACTTAGGTTTCTTCTAAGGTTTCCTGGTGGTTATCTATAATTTACACAAATACACATATGTTAGTAAAATAACCCATTATTTACATTAGTAATACCCTCCCCGAGACGGCATTCTAACGACTACGTCGGACAGAACCTCGACAGCCGTTACGGAACCCTGGATCAATCGGGCAGCGTATCTAATACGTAACCGGGGTTATAATACTTACATCGGGGCAGAACTTCGTTAATTAGGGGGTATTATATCTGATAATTATTCCTACTATTCAGAATTTGAGAGAGAGAGAGTCGAGAGATGAACGATTTGTGAACTGTGGCCAACAAATTTTATATATAGGGTTGTTTAGGGGGTTTGTCGCGCCCCGTGTAGCATTAGGCTAAGGCCTACGCGGCCCGCCAAGGACTACGTGCCCGGTTATATGCTTGCCGAGTCAGCCCTAGACCCCACACGCGTCCGACACGTGGCATGCTCCGGTGCGTCCTCGTATACAGGTCGTCGCGCCCTGCGTAGCCTTGTGCTATATCCGTCGCGGGCCGCGAGCGACATTAAAATTTGATTTTTATTTTATTTTTAATGATATAATGTATTTTGGGCTCGGTTTTCACATACGGGGTATATTTAGAGACATATAAGGGTATTTTAAAATATATTAGGGTGTCAAAAAATTTCAGGAGGGTTGTTATATCCTCCCCACCTTGTTTTAGAGCTCGTCCTCGAGATCTACTGGAACAAGTGTGGATATTTCCTTTGCATTTCTGATTCAAGCTCCCATGTGTATTCTGGTCCTTCTTTGAAGTCCCATTTCACTTTGACCAGAACTAATCTCTTGTGCTTGAGGTTCTTAATCTTCCTGTCTTCAATCTCAAAAGGTCCAACATACCTGGGGCTTACCTCTATATCCTTAAGAGCTACTACAAGTGATTCATCAGCTAAACACTTTTTGAGATTAGATACATGAAATACATCATGTATTCCTGCCATTTCCTCTGGCAGTTGTAGCTGATAGGCTACAGGTCCTATTCTTCTAATAATCTCAAAAGGTCCAACATACCTGGGGCTTAGCTTTCCCCTTTTGATGAATCTTACCACTCCTTTCCAATGAGAGACTTCCAATAACACTTTATCTCCTACTTGAAATTCCAATGGCTTTCGTCGGTTGTCAGCATAACTCTTTTGTCGATCACGTGCTGCTTTCAGTCGTTCCTTGACTTGAATAATCTTGCATGTTGTTTCTTGTACTATCTCAGGTCCAGATAGTTGCTTTTCTCCAATTTCTGCCCAACAGACTGGCGTTCGGCACTTTCGTCCATAAGGTGCTTCGAATGGTGTAGCATTGATACTTGTGTGATAACTGTTATTATAAGAAAATTCTATCAATGGTAAATGATCATCCCAATTACCTCCGAAATCAATTACACAAGCTCTAAGCATGTCTTCCATTGTCTGAATTGTCCTGTCGCTTTGTCCGTCCGTTTGTGAATGATAAGCGGTGCTTAGATTCAACTTGGTTCCCATTGCTTTTTGGAAACTTGTCCAAAAATGAGAGGTAAAACGGCTATCTCTGTCAGAAACAATTGATAGAGGAATTCTATGTAATGAAACTATTTCATTTACATATAATTTAGCTAATTGTTTCATACTGAAAGTTTCTTTTATTGGTAGGAAATGAGCTGACTTGGTTAGCCTGTCTACAATCACCCAGATTGTATCATTACCTTTTCTTGTTTTGGGTAATTTGGTAACAAAATCCATTGTTATGAATTCCCATTTCCATACAGGCATTTCTAACTGTTGCAATAAACCTGAGGGTTTCTGATGTTCGGCTTTAACTTGTGAACAGTTTAAACATTTTGCAACATATGCTACTATATCCTTTTTCATTCCTATCCACAAAAAATTCTTCCTTAAGTCCTGATACATCTTATCACTTCCAGGATGCATCGTATACTTAGATTTATGGGCTTCTTCTAATATACGGTGACGTAGGTTTCCTAATTCTAGATCATAGGTTGAATAATTCTCTTCATGATTCTTAAGTTGTCTAGAGGCGTAAGCTATAACCTTTCGGCGTTGCATTAATACACATCCATAACCTAACTTGGAAGCGTCACAATAGATTACAAAATCTTCAGTTCCTTCTGGTAACGCTAGTATGGGTGCATGGGTTAGTCTTTGCTTAAGAATTCTAAAGGCTTCTTCCTGTTTTGGTCCCCATTCAAACTTAAGGGATTTACAAGTTAGCTTAGTTAAAGGAATGGCTATTCTAGAAAAATCTCGAATAAATCTTCTATAATAACCGGCCAATCCTAAGAAACTTCTAACCTCGGTTGGTGACTCAGGGGTTTTCCACTTGGTAATTGCCTCGATCTTGGTGGGATCTACATGAATTCCTTCATGATTGACTAAATGTCCAAGAAATTGTACCTGTTCTAACCAAAACTCACACTTTGAAAACTTAGCATAAAGCTTTTCTTTTCTCAATAAACTTAGAATTACGTGCAGATGGGCTGCATGTTCCTATTTGCTTTTAGAATAAATAAGAATATCATCTATAAAGACAATTATGAATTTATCCAAATATGGCTTACATATTCGGTTCATCATGTCCATAAATGCAGCTGGGGCATTGGTTAAACCAAATGGCATGACAGTAAATTCATAATGGCCATACCTTGTTCTGAAAGCGGTCTTAGGAATGTCCTCTTCCTGTACCTTTAATTGATGATATCCTGACCTTAAATCGATTTTTGAGAAAAATCATGCTCCTTGCAACTGATCAAACAAATCATCGATTCTTGGTAATGGATACCGATTCTTAATCGTGACTTTGTTTAATTCACGATAGTCAATGCACATACGCATTGATCCGTCCTTCTTTTTAACGAATAAAATCGGTGCTCCCCATGGCGATGAGCTTGGCTGTATGAATCATTTTTCCAATAATTTGTCTAATTGTTTCTTCAGTTCCTGCATTTCGGCGGGTGCCAAACGGTAAGGTGCTTTGGCAATTGGTGCAGTTCCTGGTATCAAATGGATTCTGAATTCAACTTCTCTATCTGGAGGTTGTCCTGGTAGCTCTTCTGGAAATACATCTGAAAACTGGGATACTACTGGAATATCCTTTAATTCTTTTCCTTTAGTGTTAGTGATTATGGAAATCAAATACACTAATGATCCGTTCCTTATATAACTTGTTGTTTTCATCACAGAGATGAATTTTGTGGATTTAGAGAACTTATTTCCTTTAGTTGTGATGTCACACCCCAAATTTCCACGTGTTACCGGTGGGCCCGGTAGGGGAGTAACGTGACGTGGTTGGCAACATTATAGTCAAACAACACAATATATAAATGCACAGCGGAAGCAAAAGGATAAATATATTACAATCCGTAATAGTGTAACATCAAAGTATTACAACGGAAGTAAAGGATCCACAGGCGGATCGCAAATAAAATAACATGGTTCAACAGACTTTAGGCATCTAAGCTTGCGAGACTCTTTATTGATGCTAGGAGTAGCCAGCCAATTCCAATTAGTACCTGCACTTAGCCTTTTTGGGAAAATACGTCAGTTTACACTGGTAAATACAATCAACCGACTCATTTTGAAAAGGGTTTAAGAAAATGATTGATTTGAATGCACATGGCACAAATAATATTTTATAACTTGGGATACTTATCTAATATATAAACTTGTACAGGATTTACATGTTTCTTATGCGTTCAGTAGCCCGGATCGAGCCGGGTTAAAGATTAATGGACACACCACTTTAATTATGAGACACTGACAGGTGTACGCCTACACCTGTGTGCTAAGGTCGTGGCCATTCCGTAGAATGATGCCAGGGATATCCGGGACAACGGTCATTAACCCCCAAAGGCTTTAAGTAAACAAAACAAATTAAACGGAGACATCTCAATAATTTAACCATAATAAGACTAAATATTCAACGCCCGACCAAGCGGTATTTTATATACCGTACCCCAAGCCCGTATAGGGAAATAAGTTAAAAGTATTTACCTGAGCTAAATACAAATTCAATCCCAGCCGTATCAAATCAGCAAGTACAGATAGCTTTTACTGGGCTCCTAAATCTGGAACGAAGGTTTTTAATAACCTATTAGAATCCTAACGGGTCTTTAGTTAAGCTTACGCTTAGACCGGTTAGTTTTAAAGATACGGTTCGTACGCACGATTAAGCGAAGACCGGATAGAATGTGATTTAGACCCGACAAGTTTGAAGACTTGCTTAATATGGGTATATGATACACATTCTGGATTTTGAGATAAAACCGATAAGGTTTGACCCGTTTCGGCTAATTTATGTAAACTAGTTACATAAACCGAACCGAACGCGCGTGAAGCGTAACGGGTATCCGTAAGAGTCCTAAACAGGTTTCCTAAGTTAACACACCTTAAATAAGTTGTGATATCAGTAGGATATCACCCATGATGCCCAAAACGAGTTTAATCTCTTAATAAGCCCCGTAGGGGTATTTTGGTCATTTTAAAGATTATAAAAGAATTTAATTAGGTTTCTGTGAACCGGGTCTGATTACATCAGTAAAATGGCTTATTTAAACAGGTTATAACATTTGATTATAAGTCTTATATGTCAAAATAATTTTAAACCCAAACTATGCGCGTAATACGCGTATATAGCCGTTTTAAGCGACGTACGGTTTAAAATACGATTCTGAGTTTCTTGATCAGTAAAATAGGTTCAAAACACTCTATTTAATATTTAAAATCAGTAGCAATTGGATTGGCGTTAAAAGGATTTGTAAAACTCATTTTATGGCCGAAAAGGGTATATTCGGTATTAACCGAATTAAGGCGCTATCCAAGCTTACGATCAGTTTAAAAATAATTAAAAATCTTCAAAAATCCCAAAATATTATATTACATCAGTGAGTAAAAGGTTTGGTGTCAAAAATTGGGTTTAGATAGGTTTTATGCTAATGACGCCGTTTAATTAATAAAAGCGTTCTTAATTACGTCATTAAGCATATCTCCTATTCTAGACCTCCGATTAACGTGAAATTTTCGGGACATGCATAATAATCAGTAACTAAGATTATGGCACTTTCATATTTCCAAAAATCTCGTTTTATGGTCATAAGGGCATTACGGTCAATATTTAGGCGATTAACGGAAACATCGGACGATTAGGGATTCGAGTGGTATAAACACAGAGGCTTATACACACATGTAACTAGGTCCTATTGGAACCTTAAGGCATGTCTAAACCTATATAAATCAGGTCAGAACCGAGGTCAACGCAAAAGTCAAACTTTTGCGTCTTTCGGCTCCGAATCGGTTCTAAATAGAAAGTTGTCGAATCAAACAAGTGTAGACAAGTTTTTATACTTATTTTCAGTTTATATGAGTGTTAAAACAGATTATACGCCTTCTGGATCATTAAATTTGCATTAAGCGATTCTGTTGACTTTTTCGGAACATGTTTGACTCGTCAAACGACATAGTTAGGATTAAAATCAGTGAGAGCCCTTTTAGGGGTTTAATACTCATATAATTACCAACTCGTAACAACTTTCGTTTCGACAAATCTCTGGACCATTTGTGATTTATCGCCAAGTCAAACCGTAGTTACGACGGTTTGATTTCTAGGCTATAAACGATGTAAAACTGAATCGAGAAGGATCAAGAGCACTTACACACGTCTAATGGATGATATGGAAGTCTTGTGAATGACCCGTATGCTCCTTTGATGTCCAGAAGTTGATATGTGTTTGTATGTTGAACACGAGACTTTTAACAAGGACTTTGATCTTTCTTATTTGATTCCAAATGAGTGTAGGATGATCAAGATGAATGTATATGGCTTTTATAAGATGTATACTAGTATATACCAGCCCATAGAATCGAAAAACCATGTTTAAAGTCGGTTAGATGGCACGAACAGGCAGCTGTCCATGCATCAGGTTGTTTTCTGCATCTGGGGTCCTCAGGCGGCCCGCGTGGGCCTTGGTTAAATCGTAGGCGGGCCGCGTGGCCCTTCTGTTCAGGTCACACATGTTTTAGTTATTGCATTTTGGTCCTTGGTCCCCCGAAAGGTCGTTTTCAAGTCCAATCTTGCATAAGAAGCTTTGATATTTAATATTTGGGGCTTTAAGACTTATACCCACTTTGTCAAGTCCTCGGGTAACTTTGTGATCACCCGAAAAGCCCTAAATTTCCACGTTGACGATTCTAACCCTTGCACACGAATTTTATCACAACTTGCTCATACGATAACGAAACTTGGTGAAATTTTTATGGTAGATTCTAGTGAGCATAATTAATCGTTACAAAGCTTCGGGTTTGTCAAAAGGTCACTCAGAGGTATAACTTAAACATGTTGGCACATTTAACCCCTGTAGTTTGTAATCTCTCACTTTCTTTCACAATTCGCCTCGTATGATCCATGATCTATTCGTTTAAGGTTATAAACATCATGTAGGGTTATTGCAAAGTATATTTATTCATTGTTGACACTTTGAACCCTTGTACTTACACAGTTTCACTGTTTGTCAACTTTAGTCCTCCAAGAACATTCTTTCACACGTTCAAACATTATGACACGTGTCAAGGCCTTATAGGACGTAAATTTTCGAGGTGTTACATGTGATCTTTTCACCCCTTGGTGAATTTACTTGAATTGACTTTTGATCGCATAAAATACTGGCTTTATTGGCTATTAACCAATCCATTCCTAATACAACATCAAATCCTGCCAGATTCATGGGATAAAGGTTTGCAATAAATTTCTGATTTAAAATTTCTATTCTTGCTCCCTGCAAGATTTCAGAAATCTTAATGGTTTCCCCATTTGCTGTCTCTACTAGACATTTTTGTGGAAGTTTAGTTAATGATTGATTAAGAAGTTTGCAAAATGAAATATTAATAAAACTTTGGTTCGCACCAGAGTTAAATAATACTTTAGCAAAAACATCATTAACTAAAAACGTACCGGTGATCACATCCGGGGTCATCTTTGCTTCTTCTGCAGTTAGAACAAATGCTCTAGCATTTTTAGTATTCTTGGCGTTCGTAGCTGGAGCTAGCTTTGGACAATTAGGCTTGATATGACCTTGTTCTGCGCAGTTGTAGCATATCCTGTTGTTAGGCTTTTTCCTGCAATCCTCCTCCTTGTGTCCAGATATTTTGCAAAAGTTACAGTATATGGAGCATCTTCCTGAATGGTTCCTTTTGCAATACTTACAGTAGGGTGCAGAGGTAGAACCTACGTTTCTCCCACGGTTAGAATTTCCAAAACGGAATTCTTGGGTAAGTTTTTGGGTTAGGTTCCTCCTTTGATCCTCTTCTCGTGTACGGACTAATTCATCTGTCAAGGTGTTGGCTAGTTCTACAGCTTCTTCTATAGTTTGAGGTCTAGCTGCTTTGACTACATGTCTAATCTCCCCAATTAGTCCCCAGATGTAACGGGAGATTAATACTGGTTCAGGTGTAGCAAGGGTTGGTACTATTCGGGCATATTCAAAGAATAATGTAGTATAACCCTTACTATCTACCCCAATCATCCTAAGGTTTAGAAATTTGTTTGCTATCTGTTCTTTTTCATTAGGAGGACATAATTTCCTTTCTACCATGTTTTTAAACTCCTCTCATTCCATATTATAAGTTCTATCACTTCCCCTCGACTAGAGGATAGTGTTCCACCATTCTAGTGCTGAATTCTTAAACAGATTGGAAGCAAACATTATCTTATCCTCTTCAGCACATTTACTTATTCTTAAGACTCCCTCAGTCTTTTATATCCAGCGTAGAGATGCAACGGCCCCTTCATTCCCGAGAGTTCCATTGGTTTACAAGACCAGAATTCTTTATAAGAACAACCGTAAGACATGGTTCTTCTTCTTTTGGGAATGTGCACTTGAAGTACGGGTCCATTGTTCACGCTATTTTCAGGTTCAGAGGGTCGCTTACTATCATGTTTACTTTTATTTTCCGCTTCCTTAACCGTTTTGAAAATATATGGCATCGCATCTATTATCCCTTGTGCCACTATATGCTGCATGGCACTGTTATCCACTTGGTTTCCATTATTGTTATTGTTCGGATTCTCATTATCCAAGTTAATATTACTCTGGTTATCATTATTCTGGTTTTCCTGGTTTACCTCGTCGTCCATCTGAATTTTAAACATTTACCAATTATTAATATCACAAAATAATTAATAATTTGGGCAACAATCACACAATACACATATTGGTCAAAAGCGTCGAGCATTGCGAGTTTACTCTTTCTTATATAGTATGCGTCTAATACACACTAAACCTGGAACTGAAATTACAATACTACTGTGCATCGCTAACCACAAGGTGGTTTATACTACAACATATATTATTCTTACACATATATATTATTATTATTACCAACTCCACCATCACCTTCACTGGTCGGGATTCATCCAGTAATCCATATTGCGCTCGTCGTACTTCCAGACGAGTCGCTCTCCTACCTACCTCATCCTCTCACTACTTTCTAAAATCTCTTATCCGAAAGTTCGGAGTTCGTGCACATTATCTACAGTCATTGGGGGTGCAGGTGCTGGTACTGGGTCTGGGTACTGGGGCATGGGCTCCTCCTGAGGGTACGGATTCTCTAAGATCTCCCTAATGTATTCATTGTTATCGTAGTAGGGATCTAGAGGGTCCAGACCTGGATAGACTGCTAGATTCGGCAGGGGTTCGTCGTTTAGGCGGTAGCGTGGCACATAATCCCTATGATCATCAAACCATGGATCATAACCTGGGTCTAAGGGATTAGGGGCTGGTATCCTAGGTATCTCCTCAGGGTTGAAATCATGCATTTGAACTTGGTTTTTGGGGTTATCTTCTATCTCCATCGGCTGAGTAGGGAACAAAGGTAAGGGTTGTGGGGCTACTAGTTGTTCCAGGTTTGGGTCGGCAGTTGTTGTTGCTAGGATATGAAAATTGGCTAGGCTTCTATTAAGCATATCCTGTGTATGGGAATCTGACTCTCGCTTAGCGGCTGCTAAGACTCTTTGTTGTTGCAACTTTCGCATTCTTTTCCTAAGCTCAAATGCTCCCTTACTGAACCATCCTCTCATTTTCTGAGGGAATGGCTCTTCAGACTGAGCCTTAAAGACAAACATCCATTCTTCATTATCAGCGGCATACCCAGAGAGGGCAGGCTGTGAAGAGGTACCTTCACTCCTAGGTGAATCGGATAATTGACGATACGCGTCTGAGGGTCCTTGATCACTCATACTGAAAACTAACAAATAGTCAAATAACACACAACAGTACAATACAATTATGCACGTATTTCCATAATAAATTTCCTAACAAATTGAATAATATTTTGGTGTCATCAGAACACTTATGTGGCTGAATTAGTGGCTTAGCTCTGATACCACCTTCTGTCGCAACCCCTGCCCCCTATCTGTCCCGGGAACAGGCGGCCGCGAGACTAGTTTTGGTGGTATCGTTTTGGCAGCGGAAATTTCATCAGGACCGTAGTTAGGAAATGTTTACCAGAGTAAATACCACACTTTTATAATATTAAACATATTGGGATAAAACCCAAGTTTTCATTACAGCCATTTTCATAGGGAAAATCCCTATCTCATTGAATAAAACATCTTCTTTTATTTAGGTAACTTTTATAGCCACTTTTCCAAGCCTTCAGTGCTGTCCAGCTGGCTTCTAGTTGGCTTTCACATTTTGTTACCTGAAACGCGTTTAAAAATATTTTGTCAGTGGGAAATACTGGTGAGTGAATCCCATTTTAATCAAGAAGAGTTTTATCCTTTAACATTATTGAGAGCTATCACATTGTTTATTTCTACACAATTACTCATTCAGTATTGTCAATCATGACTGGTGGGTCATTCATGTGCACAAAATGCAACATATAAATTACATCAATTGTGGCATAAAACCAACCCCTTTTTAGTACTAATGTTGGAAAAAGTGTGTTTTTGTCTTCCTTTTGTATTTTCAGGATTAAATGAGCTCAAATTAACAAAAGAAACAAAAAGGCAGCTAAATCTAACATAAATACAAGAAAAGGAACAAACGTGGCATGCCCGACCTCCTCGACAGCATCTTCCCAAGCAAAACAAGAGAACAGAAGGCTGAACACGCCCCGTGCTCAGTGAACACGGGGGCGTGCCCAAGTGTCAGCATAAAAGACAAAGTTGTAGAAGCTTCTATCGCCCACCACGGGGCCGTGCTCAGCGGACACGGGGTCGTGGTCAACTATAAAATTCACAGAATCCAGGCAAATCTTGATAGTACATATATGCTTCTGCACACGGGGGCGTGCCCAGCGGACACGGGGCCATGGCCAACTAATGCAGACAAGAGCAATTAATGAAGACAGAGAAGGATGTTGGACACGGGGCCGTGCCCAATGTACACGGGGCCGTGCCCAATGGACACGTGGCCGTGCCCGAGCTACTGTTCAGCCTATAAATAGGGGTGCTTGGCTTATTTGCAAACCATCCCTTGGCACACCACCTCTCTCACACTTCACCCACCACCATCACAACACCATCATCCACCACCATCATCCATTCTCCATCATAGAGTGTGTGAGTCATCTCGGGATCCAAGATTGATCGTAAGAGTTCTTGACAATCAAAGGCCATGTTTGCCTAAGTCTCTTACATCACTTGGTGAAGACAAGTGTCTAGTGTAATACTTTTTATTTTTAATCTTTTCGCACTTTTTACTTGGTTATGTATTAATGACTTTAATAACTAGTTTCTTATGTTGAAGGTGATTCTTCCTTATCGTTTGTCCGTGGTGTCTTGGCATTATTTTACTGTCTATATAAAATAAAAGATGTTCACCATTCATATCTCCACGGTCTATATGGAGGTATGTTGGCTACCTGGTCGGGGGTTAAGGGAACAGTTTGGTAAGAGTCTTGCCTTGTTCAGTGTATAGATCCTGCAAGGACCTGGGTCAAATTTAGTAGGACCTCCTTCAATACCCACCGGTATTGGATGGCGGGGGTTCAAACTCTTTGATCCCCTCATATGTAAGCTACTATTAATACGATAACCCGGCTACTTAGGACTGTATCCCTACTGACTCAGACTACTTAGCCGAGGGTAACGTCACCTTCAAAAGAGGGGCCTATCATAATATGCATTAATAACTTAATTAATTATCTTTCAATAATCCGACCCTTTAGGATTGTATCCTTGCTGACTAAAAGTACTGGGTTGAGGGTAACGTCACCTTCAAAAGAGGGGACTACTACAATAACTAAGATAATCTCTTAAAAAGTGCAAAAGTGCGGAAATAATCAAAGGTTACACTATACACGAGTCGGAGCCAAGTGATTCATCTTATCTATCTGTTTTTCTTTTATTTTATTTTTCATCATTTTAGTTAGTTTTTATTTTTCTAGTGTAACGCCCCAAAATCTGAATGTTAATATTTGTCGTGTGTTCCGATATGACACGTCATGAAATAAATAACTAGGCTATTTAACCTAGTTAAGGGTATGGTCAAAAGAATTAAAAGAGGAAGGTAATGTCAGTTATGTTTTAAAGGTAAACCCGAGGGGCTAAAGTGGGAAAGATGAAAGTTAAGTTATTAAATAACTTATCACACACATACGTGTATGTTCGAGAATGAGCAGGAGGCTCCTATGGAGCCTCAAACCCTAGCATCATCTTTATGCTCAAATCGGAAGGCAAGATGGAGCTTAAATCCATAACCGAGCATGGATTAATGATCACCAACACGAGAGGATCATAAGGTATGTTTTAAATCTAAGATTGGTGATCATGGGTGAAGTGGGTTATGCTCTAATCCGTGAGCTAATATGAAATTGATCATGTACAAGGGTTAGAATCCTCGTATAGAACATGGGTTATGTATGGTTTGTGTTAATTTGATAATTTGAGGTGAAACCCGTTAGTTAGGGTGAAGATGATGACTAGAATCACCTCCTATGTTCAAGTCTTGTTGAATGATTGATGTATTATGTGGGCATGATGAATTATTGTTAGATGAAAGTATAGGAATATGATGATGTTATGTTTAATGTTCATTTGGAATGATATATGATGATTGGTAGTAGGATTTGATGGTTATGTATGAGTTTAGAAGATTTGTGCATGAAATAGTTGTACGTTATGCTTAAAAGGTAGTACTCGCATCAAGTATATGATGAAATGTATATAGTGTCATCCGTATAACCGAATATGATGTTACGAGTATATAATGATAAGTCGGTGGTTAAATATAGTATATAGTTGACTTTCAAAAGTCAACTAAGCATAAGAAACATGAATTGACACGTGGTCGTAAAGGCAGGATTATAGGAATTCGTATGGTACATGTTATGTCAATATGCGTTGTTTGTGATTATATGATGAATTACATGAGTTTAAACGGATATGAATATAATCACATGAGTTATGTATGTTAGAAATGACTAATGAAAGTTAAGGGTGAAATATGCGATTGATATGATTGTTAACATGTACGAATGCATATGTTAATAGGAGCGTAATCTTGATGAAAAGTGAGTATAGGAATCATGTCAAGACGGACGCAAGCATGAAAGGATAGCGGGTCAAGAAAAGGCGAGGAATCGGATACGAGCACGGACGCATAAGGTAAGTGATTTCCGTAATCACTTCTTAGTACGATTATGTAATAAGGTGTTTTAATTAAACATACATGTTGTTTGAGGGCAAAAATGTGTTAAAGTCTTTCGTCGTAAATGATGGAATTAAAGTTGACCAAAATGCCCTTGATGGGTATTTTGGGGCAAACGATCTTAAAAGTAGCTTAGAAACAAGTTATTCGATTAGTGTAATGTTTTGGACAAGTATGGAAGTGGGGATTACGGTTTGGTTAGTCGTAGACCAATTAACGCACGAATACCCTTAAAGGGTCAAAAATAAGCATATGAACGATAAGGTGTTAAGAGGATGCAAGACATCCAAGAATTTGGTAATTTATGATAGACGTCACTTATATTATTATGTTTATAAGAGGTTTTGGTAAAACGAACAAGTTATGTTGACGTGTGCATGAACGGGTCGAAAAGTGGTAAAAGGGTAATAAGCCGAAGAGTTAAAAGTCGGAAATTATATTAAGTCGGATGTTGGATTTTAGTTCCATTAGATGGAGAATTAAATTACGGACGCGTAGGAAAAAGAATCGGGTAAAACGGATCAAAAACGAGGGAGTTATGCTCGTTTCCGTGAAACGGGATCGTGCTGAAAGTATGCAGCACAGCAGCAACAACCTTCTGCTGTTTTAAGGGGGTCGCGTAGCGCGACGGCCCGTCGCGTCGCGCGACGGGTCAAGTTTCTTCGAAAATTGTTTTCGTGCCTCGTTTTAGCTTGGGAACTCGTTTAAACGTGTTTTAAGTTGCGTATGACTAGTTTAACTCATGTTTTGTGACCAATAGGGTAAACGCACGTGTGGATAGGTATGTATGGATATTGTATATCTTTATACACGTATGTAGAAGGGTATGTAAGCGTGTATGCGCGAATGTATGTAAGATTATAGTGTGTAAGCAGGTACATAAGGATATATAAAGACGTATATGAATAGGTAAGTACGAGTTGGGTATGTTGAAACAGGTGATTATAAATATACATGTAAGTAAGTATATAGGCATGTACGTATGTATGTTGTATAAGTATAAATGTATGTATGTAAGGGTGTATGTAGATAGTATGTATATGTAGTCAAGTGAGCATGTACGAAGGTATGCACGTATGTAAGTTGTGAGAAGGTATGAAATAAGTATGTTCGTATGTATGTAAGTATGTATGGATGTTTGTATGAATGTATGTATGTAGGTATGTATGAATGTATGTAGGTATGTAAGTATGTATGTATGTATGATATGAATGGATGTATTTAGGTATGCACGTACGTATGTATGTAGGTACATAGGTATGTATGTTGCTATGTGTGATCGTAAGTGTATGTATAGGTTGTATGAAAGTATTTACGCATGTATTCAATGAAATTGGGTACTAACGATAATAACAGCGTGTCTGGTGATGAAGTGTAACGCAGGAATACCCAGGAAGTCTCACTACGGATCGTATGATCAAAGGGAAAGACGGGATGTAAAGAGTTAACGAAATGAAAAGTAAACGTGAACAAATCTTGTAGGCTTATGATACGTACTAACGTTATGAATTTTATGTGGTGAGCGCAGGTAGTACAAGCCATGAGGATTACTAAGAGTAGAGATCGAAGATCGAGTCACAAGACGGATTGTACGGGAATGTTTAAATATGTAATTTAGTGTCGATAAGTTATGTTCTTATATTATAAAATGAATTTTTAGAATGTCAAGATGTATGTCATGAAAGAAATTTTCAGACTCGAAATTCCGCTGCGTCGTTTTAAGGTTAAACGTGTTAGGGTGTTACATCTAGTTTAAAACCTTTTTCTAACTTTTGATTTGATTAGACGTTGAGGATAAACCGGTACTAAAAGCTCTTGTGTCCTTGGACGACCTCGGTATCTTACCAACACTATACTACGCTCGCGATGGGTGCACTTGCCCATATGTGTGTTTAGTGTTAGTAAATATCGTGTTTTATAAATTTAAAGTTTGGCTAAAAAGTGTAAAAGGGCTTAAAATAAACATTAAAACCATAACACACTTCACACGCATCAAGTTTTTGGCGCCGTTGCCGGGGACACAAGGATTTTAAGAAAGTTAGGAATCAACGGCCTAATCATTTTTTCTAATTTTTCTGTTTTTTTAGGATTTTCTTAAATTTTTTCAGCTTCTGCAGAACTCAGCACGGGCCGTGTCCGCTGAATACACCCCGTGCCCAATCATTGGAACTGGCAATCCTGTTTTAAGTCAGACAGTAAGCTGAACACGGGGCCATGCCTACTCAACACGCCCCGTGCCCAAGATTCAGTTACTGAAAACAGAACCGTAAGATCCCGACGGTTGGTAATTTCTGACACAAACATGAGTGATACTGATAATTTTTACTTTCGGCACTCTTATGGTACGTGGTGTCAAATATGTGGTGGCTCCCATAAAGAATTAGAATGTTATTTTCTAAATTATAAGCCCCATTATATAGACCCATTGTTTTCCTGTATCCTTAAGAGGGGCGAAAGTAAAAATAATCACTATCTCTTCCTCGAATGCTCTCAACCGGATCTTCTAGGAGAAATGCTTCTTGATGAACTATTTCTAATGGAAGATCTAATTCTTAATTGGTTAAAGAACTTAGGATAGATTTCAAAAATTTATCTCAAGACGATAACCAAGAAGAAGTGTTGGGATCGCATTCAAACAACTTCGTTGTTCCCGACGATACTTCTAACTCTAGCAAGGACTTGAGCGATAGTCGTCCCTGTGTCGATTGTGCCATGAAGGACTCCCCATCGACTTCGTTCGATGCATACATAGACCTGAGCGATTCGGCATACACCTTCTTTAACGAGAGCCCGGGAAAGGGTTGGACTTGTCCACCTACATATAGCATAGGAATCACCCTCACCGACAACCTCTTGCGTTCTCGTCTTAATCTAGAGCAATTAAGGTATCTTAGGCACTTTGGGGTTGTTCCATCCAGTAAGGAACCTCCCGATCCGGATAAGTTCCTTAGAAATAGACAAACTCCATAAGACAGCCTCTAGACACGGGGCCGTGTCCAGGTCAACACGCCCCCGTGTCCACTCAAAGATTCCCGTCTGATTTCGTGTCAGAATACGGACAAAATGTGTCAGGATTCCACCTGAACACGGCGCCGTGTCCAGCCGACACGGGGCCGTGTGCAGCGTACTGTCGTTTTCTATAAATGCAGCCAAGAGTCCTGCACATTTGAACCATTCCAGGGATAGAGATTTGGGGAATATTCTCACATACCATCCTAGGTATTTTCTAAAAGAAGTTTCTCAACAACCTTCTTGTCCTTTCCTCTTTTATCCACTTTCATCTTCTTCAATTTTTCCTTCATGCTTCCATTAAAACTTGAAATCCCCATAATTTCAAGCTTTATTGAGATGTTTGCTAGATTTTTATTCATGGGATCTTGTTAAAAATAAGTTCTACAACAATGTTTTAAGTTGTTTCTGCTTAAAAACGTTTTAAACATCATGAAAACAAATTAAAACTCCTTGATCCCTTGTCCCAAAAATCTGCAGATATCTGAACACGGGCCGTGTTCATTGAACACGGGGCCGTGTCCGAAGTACTGATCCCATGAAGTTGAACTCTTATCGGTATGTTTTCTCAGAATGGTGAGCAGAACTAGCGGAACATCTTCATCACACTCCAGAAGCAACCGACAAGGGAGAAGATCATCAACGGTTGAAGATTCTCTTGTAAACTACGTTTACGCCTTAAGAGAGGCCCTTGATGAGGTGACAGGGGTGGAAGAAGCATTGGTTGACCGTATTAATCATTTGACAGTGGGCTAGAGGGATGTCTTCGAGAGGTCAACCTTTTGCACCAAAGGTTGAACATTCTCGCTTCTCCTCCTTTGGTTCCAATCATTACCCAAAGGGCATGGAATGTGGTTCCCGAAGTCATCATACCGGCCGAATGGTACGCCATACATCCGGAGCCCCCTCGGGACGTACTACAAGGGGTTCCTGTCGGTGTCACTCCTCCTCCACAAGATGTTGAGGAAAACGACCCCGCCTTCTTTCTCCCGAGAGAGATAGAAGAATGGCTCTAGCAACATCTAGGGAATACCTCTCGGCTCGGAGTTCTACAAAACTTTTAGATGCCGGAAAACTATTTCCGGAATTTTGGTTATTATTGTATAAGTAGATCTCCTTCGGATGATTTTACGTATCACTTGACCTATCTAATTTAGGACCCTTAAATTTTATTTTCTACTTTGTTTTCAAATTTTTAGGATTATTATGTAATTCTCTCTATGACTTAATGAATGATGGTTTTAGTTAATTTGGTGTTTGAATGATGTTGTAATGAGTAAAACACACTTGGGAT
Organism: Helianthus tuberosus; assembly: GCA_030545235.1. Classification (NCBI taxonomy): domain Eukaryota; kingdom Viridiplantae; phylum Streptophyta; class Magnoliopsida; order Asterales; family Asteraceae; genus Helianthus; species Helianthus tuberosus. The sequence continues at coordinate 51,767,952 of CM060387.1, read as the reverse complement.
GGTGAAGGAAAACAAGGGAAACTTGAACCAGCACCCCATGCACGAAAATAGGGCCATCGGACGGAATTTTCTTCATTACAGCAAGTTCAGCACGGGCCGTGTCCGCCCAACACGGCCCTGTGCTGCAAAGTCTGCAGAAAATGCCCAGTTCAGGTAAACTGGACACGGGCCGTGTTCACCTAACACGCCCCCATGTCCAGGCTTCTGTTTCCTTTTTCAATTTTTTGTTACTGGCGACTGAACACGGGGCCGTGTCCAGACGCCCAGTAACATAAAATTTTGCTTTTTAACACATTTTTACACATTCAATCAACCTAAAAACTTATTTTTGGGACACATTGAGGACAATGTGTAATTTAAGTGTGGGGGGGGGGATGCTAAAACTTTGAATCTTGCAAGTCCTAATCACAAGCCTTACACAAAACTCTATTGGAACCGCTAATCACCCCAAAAAAAAAATTTCAAAATTTGTTTTTACTTGTCTAGGTTTAACTTGGGAGTTTCAAGTTCTAAATATGTTATATTTTTACAAATTTACAGCCGATAGCGTCGTGATAAAAAGAACCAACATAAGAAAATTATGAAACGGCATGACAAGCTTAGTTAAAATTTGATTATATATACTTGATCACATAAAAACGCATTCCCACAAAAGTGAGTTTTGAGCCTTTATTGAGCATACAAATACACATCTTTAAACTAAATGCTCATTTTTCGTTTCTTGTGTGAATAGCCGCTTGGTTCTTACGACTCTAGAACTTGCTACGACGATACATTCCCGGTCCTTACCAACTTAAACCCGAGTAAGTAAATGATCGAGGCATTAGGACTAACCCTTTTTATTTCTACACCATTATTTTTCTTTTTTTTACCACCTACCCAAAATCCCCCTAATTAACCCCTTTGAGCCTAAACCTTTTCATTTCTTAACCCAAAAACCAAACACCCTTTCACCCACCAAAACCTTTTTTTTATTTTTAACCCTTTGTTTTAGTAACAAGCTCGGATTTTCGTATGACTTTTAAAAAAAAATGTTGACGATGAAGCAAAAGAAAAATAAACAAACAAGTTCATCAAAAATAACTTTGTTTGAGAAATGGCTTCATCAAAATAAAAATTGCAAAAATAAAAAGTCTTCCGAAAACCGACGCTTTTTACGCTTTTCGCTTTTTTTTTACTAACCACTAACCCAACCACCTACCTTTAACCCAAGCCTAACCCTTCACCCAAAAAGTCCTCTTGATATTTACAAAGGTATATAGTTAAAAAGGAGGAGGATTGATTGCTTGGCAAGCCTATGGTAGGAGTAAGTTTCATGCCGCTCTCGAGTGATTTACTAAAATACATCTTTGGCCGAGTGTTGAGTGATCCCCCGTGAGGTATGTGAACTTGTATATAAATAGAATTTTAAAAAAGGCATGTTATGCCCTAATAAGTAATTTATCTTATGAAAAGTTTTAAATAAATCATGACGAATAAGAGTGTAAATAAATAAAAACAAAACTTAATAAAGAATCTTGGAAATCCCGACACTCTATGACAAGCCCAAAAACCTTCTCTTCTACCTATTCCATTTGGGAGTGTAAAGCCACATTATAAAGAGTTTTGCTTGAGGACAAGCAAAGATTCAAGTGTATGGGTATTTGATGTGCACAAAATGCAACATATAAATTACATCAATTGTGGCATAAAACCAACCCTTTTTTAGTACTAATGTTGGAAAAAGTGTGTTTTTGTCTTCCTTTTGTATTTTCAGGATTAAATGAGCTCAAATTAACAAAAGAAGCAAAAAGGCAGCTAAATCTAACATAAATACAAGAAAAGGAACAAACGTGGCATGCCCGACCTCCTCGACAGCAACTTCCCAAGCAAAACAAGAGAACACAAGGCTGAACTCGCCCCGTGCTCAGTGAACACGGGGGCGTGCCCAAGTGTCAGCATAAAAGACAAAGCTGTAGAATCTTCTATCGCCCACCACGGGGCCGTGCTCAGCGGACACGGGGCCGTGGTCAACTATAAGATTCGCAGAATCCAGGCAAATCTTGATAGTACAGATATGCTTCAGCACACAGGGGCGTGCCCAGCGGACACGGGGCCGTGGTCAACTAATGCAGACAAGAGCAATTAATGAAGAAAGAGAAGGATGTTGGACACGGGGCCGTGCCCGAGCTACTGTTTAGCCTATAAATAGGGGTGCTTGGCTCATTTGCAAACCATCCCTTGGCACACCACCTTTCTCACACTTCACCCACCACCATCACAACACCATCATCCACCACCATCATCCATTGTCCATCATAGAGTGTGTGAGTCGTCTCGGGATCCAAGATTGATCGTAAGAGTTCTTGACAATCAAAGGTCATGTTTGCCTAAGTCTCTTACATCAATTGGTGAAGACAAGTGTCTAGTGTAATACTTTTTATTTTTAATCTTTTCGCACTTTTTACTTGGTTATGTATTAATGACTTTAATAATGTCACACCCCGGATTTCCACGTGTCACCGGTGGGCCCGGTGGGGGAGTATCGTGACGTGGTTGGCAACATAATAGTCAAACAACACAATATTTAAATGCACAGCGGAAGCAATATATAGATTTAATTCAACCAAACGATATTGTAATATGAAGTATCACAAATAGTCGAATAAAATCCACAGGTAGATCAAATAAAACAAAAAGGAAACAAATGTTCAACAGATATGACATCCAAGCTGGCGAGACTTAATGTGGATGCTAGGAGACAAGCCAGCCTATTTCGCGTAGTACCTGCACTCAATCTTTTTAAGAAAATACGTCAGTTTACACTGGTAAATACAATCAACCGACTCATTTTGAAAAGAGTTTAAGAAATGCATTTAAGGCACAAGGCACAAATATTTTATAACTTGGGATAATTATTTAATATATAAACTTGTAAAGGATTTACATGTTTCTTATGCGTTCAGTAGCCCGGATCGAGCCGGGTTAAAGATCAATTAACACACCACTTAAATTATGAGACACTACAGGTGTACGCCTACACCAGAGTGCTAAGGTCGTGGCCATTTCGTAAAATGATGCCAGGGATATCCGGGACACGGTCATTAACCCCCCAAAGGCTTTAAGCAACAAAACAATTCAAACGGAGACATCTTAATAATTTAACCATAATAAGATTAAATATTCAACGCCCGACCAAGCGGTATTTTATATACCTTACCCAAGCCCGTATAGGGAAATAAGTTAAAAGTATTTACCTGAGCAAGTATAGTTCAAAATCAGCGAGTGCGGTATCTTTTACTGGTTCTCCTAATCTGGAACGAAGGTTTATAATAACCTATTAGAATACTAACGGATCTTTAATTAAGCTTAAGCTTAGACCGGTTAGTTTTAAGGATACGGTTCGTACGCACGATTAAGCGAAGACCGGATAGAATGTGATTTAGACCCGACAAGTTTGAGGACTTGTTTAATATGGGTTTATTATCCACATTCTGAATTTTGAGATAAAAATGATATCGTTTGACCCGTTTCGGCTAGTTTATGCAAACTAGTTACATAAACCGAACCGAACGCGTATAATGCATAACGGGTAACCGAAAGGGTCGCGAACAGGTTTCCTAGGTTAATACGCTTTAAATATGTGGTGATATCATTATGATATCTCCCATAATGCCCATAACGAGTTAAATCCCTAAATACGCCCCGTAGGGGTATTTTGGTCATTTTAAGGGTTATAAAAGAGATTTATAATACCTCTGAGATACGGGTCTGATTTAATCAGAAAAATATCTTAACTTAACAGGTTATGTCTAATGGTATTAAGTCTTACGTGGCAAAATGGTTTTAATACTAAACTACGCGTTTAATACGCGTATAAAGCCGTTTTAAGCGACGTACGGGTTAAAATACCAATCTGAGTTTTCTAATCAGCAAAATAAGTTCAAAATACTATATTTATTATTTTAAATCAGTGGCAATTGGATTGGTATCAATCGGATTCATAAAACTCGTTTTATGGCCTAAAATGGCATATTCGGTGTTAACCGAATCAATGCGATAAGCCTAGCTTAAGACCAGCCTAAAAATAATTAAAAATCTTCAAAAATCCTAAAATATTATTTAACATCAGCGGGTAAAAGTTTTGGTACCGAAAATCGGGTTTAGATAGGCTATGCGCTAATCGCGCCGTTTAATTAATAAAAAGCTTATTAATTACGCTAATGCGCATATCTCCTAATTTAGACCTCCGCTTGACGTGAAAATTTACGTACATGATAAATAATCAGTAACTAAGATTATTGTATTTCCACATTTTCAAAATACTCGTTATAAGGTCATAAGGGCGTTATGGTCCAATTTAAGCGATTAACGGAAACGTGTGCATGCATCGGATAATCAATGCAATAAGTACAGAGACTTATACTAGCATGTAACCCAACCCTAATGAGACTTTAAGGCATGTCTAATACTTACTAAAACGGGTCAGAACCGAAGTCAACGCAAAAGTCAAGGTTTTGCGCCTTTCGGTTCCGAACCGGGTTTAAACAGAAATTTGTCGAGTCGGGCAAACGTAAACAAGTTTTTATACTTATTACCAAGTTATATTAAGTTTAAAACAGGTTGCACGCCTCGCGGATTGCTAGTCGTGCATTAAATCGCATATTGACATTCTGTTGACTTTTTCGGTCAACGTTTGACCCGACAAACGACCTAGTTAGGTCTGGATTTGGTACTTGCCCTTATAAGGGTTTAATACCCATATAATTACCTATCTAACGGTACTTTTAATTCGGGTTACGACTGAGCTATCGATAACTAAACCCGAAGTCAACCGTTTAATACGTTATGTTGACTTTTAAGCTAAAAACTAAACTAGAATTAATTTAGAAGGGATTAGAGACTTACTAGATGATTAATGGATGGCTAGGAAGGCTCTTGATCAGTTTGCAAGCTCCCCAATAATCAGAATGCTTGAAAATGATTTGTGAATGAAAGTGGTGAATGAAAGGGTCCTTATATAGTGGGTTTACCACCACAATCACTTGACACAAGAGTCTAGGATCAACCACAAGTGATAAACACATGTCTCTAGCATGTAGGGGTGTCTAAGGGCCATGAATGTGCAAGAGAAACCGGCTAAGGAGGTCACAAACGCACACAACAGCCAACAGCAAGTCTGCTGTCGCTGGGCGCACCCTCGCGTAGCGCGAGGGGCTGTCGCGCTACGCGACGCCTTGCTCTGATCCGAAATTTGTTGTTTGTTGATGGTTTGAAAGGGCAACTTGTATATTTCGAATGTGGGACTTATTTTATCAGTAGGGGGCCTCCAATAAGTGTCTAACACTGAACATACCCTACCAATTATCCCTTGTTTCAATTGATTGCATTTACAAGACCCGTAAATAACGGTTTATCGTTCAATTCATCATGGGACCTCATCATGCATTATCAAGTCCATTATTGTGAACCCTTTTCTGAATTGAGGATATATTAGATGTATATAACATTTAATCGGGTCTTGGGATTTATTATTGAGGTGTTCAGAGGTAACAATTTAACATGACGCCACTTTAAATCCTACCGAAAACATCTTTATTACATCCGGGTTTTCAACGCGTTTTTGTCTTACATGACACGTGTCGTTTTAATATTAACCCGAAATTTGCGAGGTGTTACATCCTCACCCCCTTAAAATAAATCTCGACCCGAGATTTACTGAAACAAGTAAGGGTACTTTTCTTTCATGGTGGATTCTAACTCCCACGTAAACTCGGGACCTCTTCGGGCATCCCATTTGACCTTTACAAAAGGTATGTGCTTTCTTCGAAGCTTCCTTACCTGTCGATCTTCAATCGACAAAGGTTTTTCTACAAACGTTAAGCTCTTATCAATTTGCACATCTGTATGAGGCATGACATGCAAATCGTCAGCGGAACACTTCTTTAGATTGCAAATGTGGAACACATTGTGGATTCCACTGAGCTCTTCCGGTAAGTTCAACTTGTAGGCAACTGACCCAACACGTTCGATGACCTCGAAAGGTCCTATGTATCTTGGGCTTAGTTTGCCTTTCTTACCAAATCGCATCACCCCTTTCCATGGTGACACTTTAAGTAGGACTTTGTTACCTACTTCAAAGTGAAAATCCTTACGACTTGGATCCGCGTAACTTTTCTGCCTATTCCGGGCAGCTTGGAGGTTGTTACGAATCTGGACAATCTTGTCCGTCGTTTCGAACACGATTTCCGGTCCTGATAACTGGACTTCTCCCACTTCCGCCCAACAAACTGGCGATCTACATTTTCTACCGTATAATGCCTCAAAAGGCGCAGCCTTTATGCTGGTATGGTAGCTATTGTTGTAGGAGAATTCGATCAAGGGTAGGTTCTTATCCCAGCTACCTCCCAATTCGATCGCACATGCACGTAGCATGTCTTCCAACGTTTGAATAGTACGCTCACTCTGACCGTCTGTCTGTGGATGGTAAGCCGTACTAAAGTTCAAACGTGTGCCCAAAGATTGTTGGAAGCTTTTCCAAAAGTGCGACGTGTACCTAGTATCTCGGTCAGAGATAATAGCTACAGGTATGCCATGTAAAGCTACAATCTTATCAACGTACAGTTGGGCTAGCATATCGGAGCTGTAGGTCTCCTTAATGGGTAGGAAATGTGCTGACTTAGTCAGTCGGTCGACTATCACCCAAATGGTGTCATTTCCTTTCCTTGTCTTGGGTAACTTGGTGATAAAATCCATAGTTACCATCTCCCACTTCCACGTAGGAAGTTCAGGCTGTTGTAGCAAACCTGACGGTTTCTGATGCTCGGCTTTGACTTGCGCACATGTCAAGCATTTTGCTACATGGGCGGCCACAGACTTTTTCAAGCCTATCCACCAATAATTTGCCTTTAAATCCTGGTACATCTTATCAGCTCCGGGATGAACGGAGTACTTGGAACTATGGGCTTCTTGGAGGATGACATCACGAAGTCCTCCAAAAATCGGAACCCATATTCGTCCGTTCAATCTAAGAATTCCATCCTTGCTGAGAGATAACTGCTCCTCAGTTACTCCAAGCTTTTCATTGGGATAGTTAGCTTCTAACACAGCTTCCTTCTGTGCAGCTAACACCCTTTCTATCAAACTGTTCTTTATTTCCATGCTCTTGGCATTGATTCGGATGGGTTTCACTCTTTCTTTCCGACTCAAGGCATCGGCGACTACATTCGCCTTGCCGGGATGGTATCTTATTTCACAATCGTAATCATTAAGAGTTTCCATCCAACGGCGTTGCCTCATGTTCAAGTCCTTCTGGTTGAACATATGTTGAAGGCTTTTGTGATCAGAATAGATCACACATTTTATTCCATATAAGTAGTGCCTCCACAGTTTTAGTGCGAATACAACGGCACCCAACTCTAGGTCGTGGGTGGTGTAATTCTTTTCGTGCACCTTTAACTGTCTTGAAGCATAGGCAATGACTTTGCCTTTTTGCATAAGCACACATCCCATCCCGGTGTGTGATGCATCACAATAAACAACAAACTCCTCTATTCCATCAGGCAATGTCAATACTGGAGCATTGCTCAACTTTTGTTTCAGAATATCAAAGGATTCCTGCTGCTTAGGACCCCAGTCAAACTTAATCTTCTTACGTGTCAGCGAAGTCAGGGGTGCAGCAATCCTTGAAAAGTTTTCTATGAATCGTCTATAGTATCCTGCCAAACCTAGGAAGCTACGAATTTCTGTAGGCGTCTTTGGCTCATGCCAATTCATGACAGCTTCAACTTTAGCGGGATCTACTTGAATGCCCTGCTCACTAACGACATGTCCAAGAAATTGGACTGCTCGAAGCCAGAATTCACACTTTGAGAACTTGGCATAGAGCTTCTCTTTATGAAGTAGTTCCAAAATACAATGAAGATGCTTCTCGTGGTCAGCTTGGTTCTTTGAGTAGATGAGGATATCATCGATGAAAACGATGACAAATTTATCCATGTAAGGCTTACAGACGCGATTCATGAGATCCATGAATGCGGCTGGTGCATTTGTGAGCCCAAAAGGCATCACTAGGAACTCGTAGTGACCATAACGAGTCCTAAATGCTGTCTTGTGCACATCTTCATCTCTAACCTTCAATTGATGGTAGCCTGACCTCAAGTCAATCTTTGAGAAGAAACTTGCCCCTTGAAGTTGATCGAACAGATCGTCAATTCTAGGCAAAGGATACCTATTCTTGATAGTAACCTTATTAAGCTCGCGGTAGTCGATGCACAGACGCATCGATCCATCCTTCTTCTTGACAAACAACACTGGTGCTCCCCAAGGAGACGAGCTAGGTTTTATGAAACCTTTGGCTAGAAGATCATCTAGCTGCGTCCTCAGTTCCTTCATCTCCGTTGGTGCCAACCTATAAGGCGCCCTTGCAACTGGTGCTGATCCAGGAATAATGTCAATCCTGAATTCCACTTGCCTATCTGGTGGCAAACCAGGTAGTTCTTCAGGAAATACTTCGGGGTATTCAGAAATGACTGGGATATCTCCAATCTTGGGTTTTGGTTCATCAATAATCACCTGTGCCATGTAGATGACACAGCCCTTCTTCAAACACTTTGAGTCCTTGAGTATTGACATCTTCTCGGGTAGCCCATACTGGGTATCTCCCTGGATAGTAAGTGATTCACCAGACGAAGTCTTGATTATCACTTGCTTCTTATTGCAAATAATCTGGGCCTGGTTATGTGATAACCAGTCCATACCCAAAACTATGTCGAAACCGGCTAGTTTTAAAGGAAGTAGAGACAAAGGAAAAGAGTGATTCCTAATGGATATGAAACATCCATCTAATAAGGTTGAAGCGGTTTCTATTGTGCCATCGGCTAGTTCCACCTCATACTTCACACTTAAAATTCTAACAGGTAGTTTTAACAATTCACAAAACTTACTATCTACAAACGACTTATCAGCGCTTGAATCAAATAACACTCTCGCGTAAACATCATTTACGAGAAAGGTACCTGTTATCACGTTGTCGTCCTTGACGGCTTCCTTTGCATCCATTCTGAAGACCCTTGCATTGGTCTTCCTAGCCTCTTCCGGCTTCTTGGCATATTTTGGGCAATTGCTCTTGATGTGCCCTTTTTCATTGCAACCATAGCAAGTTGCATCCTTTATTTTCTTGCAATCCACGGTTTTGTGTTCCCTGGATTTGCATAAACCACAAGCAAAAGGCTTCGATTGTGATTGAGAATTGGATTCAAACCTGCACTTGCCAAAGTGCTGCCTCTTGCAGATTTTACATTTGGGTTTTTCACCCGACTGCTGGCCATCCTTTCTAAAACCTGACCCTTTCTTCTGGTCATTATTTCCCTTCTGCTTCTTGTCTGAACGACGTGAGTTGTCATCCTCACGCTTCCTCTTTTCGGTGTCACTTTTCCTCTGTGACCTTTGCCTAACAGCATCTAAGGTAAGGGACAATGAAATGTCCGTTACTGACCGAAAAGTAGTTGGTCTCGAGGCCTTCACATTTGCCTTAATCTCCGGTTCCAACCCTCCAATGAAACGAGCTATACGTTTAGGCTCCGGAGTTACCAAGTAAGGAACTAACCTCGACAAAGTGTTGAAACTGGTTAGGTAGGCCTGACAGTCAAGGTTCTTCATGACCAGCGCCAGGAAGTCAGATTCAATTCTCTCAACCTCATGTTGAGGGCAGAAATTTTCTTTGATTAGTGCCATGAACTCTTCCCAGGTCATGTTGTATAACGGGACTTTCCCTGTAGCCTGGATCAATGATCTCCACCAGGCTAGGGCTTCTCCTTTGAACGACTGTGAGACAAACTTCACAATATCCCTTTCATGGCAACCACTAATATCCACCACAGTATCCATTTCATCCATCCACGTCATGCAATCCACAGCTCCTTTTTCCCCATTGAAGTCTCTGGGTTTGCACGACACAAAGTATTTATAGGTGCAACCCCTATTACGTGGTTCTTGGTTCTGTAGGACTCTTTGGGATGGATTACTCCTTTGATTCGAGGAGTGGTGAGTATTACTGTTGTGGGCAGTGTGGGTCCTGGACGGTGTCCTAGTATGTGATGCAGAATGGGTCCTCGTATGGGTACCACTTGATCCATGGTGCTGTCTACCCATAGCTATATTAACCGCATTATTTATCATAGCTTGCAACTCTGGGCCTGCTACGTTAACTTGGGCATTTTCATTCACTATCCCTGGGTGACTGTTGACCTCGTTTGAGTCTGCCATGTATCTAGAACTGTCACATATCGATAACCATTCATTGGTGAGTTTATTATAAAATTGTCTTTTATGGCAATTTGTTAACCGTGGTAAACTTAGACCAAATATGGTTAATTTATTACTCACATAAATTTAGGATTTCTAATATAATTTATCCTAATTATAAAACAATAACAGTTTTATTAGCACATAAGGCCCAGTCACAGGGACAATTTAAATTATAAGCTATGAATTCAAGAGAATCAAGGCTTTTTAAGGTTTGAACCAAGTTCATTACCTTCTTCAGACAGGGTCACAGACTACTACTGTCTTTTGTCTCATATGAAAATGAGAAGGGCCCGTAGGCATTATATTACCACGTATGGTTAAAATATGATCATCTTAATTGATGATGTAAACCTAGGATTCAGAGATCATTAAACGAGGTTAGGAATCTTTTAAAGAATTCCTTTATAATATGACGTATGTGATTTTAACGAATCACTTCTGTCAGGAGTGTTAACATGTTTTAAGATGTTAACAGGAAATTGAATCTTTTAGACAGGTCTTACCATTTTGGCCCGGTCTTATATTTGACACGAGGCTAGGGTTCACACTTTTAAGATCCTTAATTAATTAATTTCATAGGCAGATTAATTTAAAAGGAATGATTTTAATTTATTTCATTTTATACATTATATATGCACATATGGCAATTATGAAATTTATAAAACAAACATTCCATTAATCTATTATACTATTACACACAGCCCTAAACGGGTCTTTTACAATTAATAAACTTACCCACGCAGGGGTTTTACAGAAAGATGTGCCCACGCAGGGGCTAAAATAGAAACAAGTCCTCGTATGGGACTAAGTACTAAAGGTAGATGTCCACGCAGGGACTACATACACATACAAATAATAAATGTCCACGTAGGGACTTGATTTTTAAAGTAGACATACACACACAAAGGATTTACCGATCCTTCTTACTCTTCCCCTTGATTAAGTTCGTCAAGGTCTTGAACATCCCCTGGTTACGCCGTCGGTCTTCCCGCGCCTCATGCCGCACCGCTCTAATACTTTGTAGGATTTCCTGATGCAGTGGTGGCGACATTTGTAGAGACGGCGGGGGTTGTTGGTAGTACGGGGGTTGTGTAGGCATCTGATATCCTTGTGCTGGGTAGCCTACTCCCCAAGGACCTCCATACGGTCCCTCCTGGTTAAGGGCGTTGTAATTAGCTGCTACCAAATACGGGTCGGCTTCAGCGTATCCGAGGTTAGGGTGAGTCGGTAGCTCAAACGGGTTGTACATCGAAGGACCCGTGTATGCCGGTATCTGGTTATCAAGACCTATTGGCGGCGGTTGCTGCACGGCGGGGTTTGATGGTCCACCCATTTGTGGATCTTCTGGAAGCGGCTGATAATTTCTGCCACTTGATTGTAGAGGAGAGCTGAAATGAAACTCCTCTGTTCGTGTGGACATCCGGGCTCCGGATCTCCTATATCTTCGCGGCTGTGGAGGCGCCGGCTGAACTGGTGGCGGTGGAGGCGGTGGCGTAACTGCCTCAAACTGGTGATTCCCAGAGGAATCTTGATGATACTGCTGATGCTGTTCATGCGGCGAAGAATAATGAGGCTGCGGCTGCTCATGCGGCGACGAATGGTGAGAAGGCGTATAATACCATTCGTGCCGAGTGAAGATAGCCTGGAAGCTATCTGGACCATTATAAGGTGGTCCTTGGTAAATGGAACTATCCGAGACCTCAATTGGGTGGTTGGGAGTTCCTGATGCTGGTTCTTCGGGGTCATCTTCCTCATCCATATCATTTCCCCCAGAATAGTGGTCCTCCGGCCCCAATGGGTTAAAACCCACTGGTTCTTGTAGATAATCCGCCGGGTTGAACTGGCCTTGAAAGATTGGAGTGGGGTCTCCAAAAGGACGGTGCGACATAGATCGCTGTAACGGTATGTGGGAATGGTGAGGGTCTCTAGGCTCATTTTCTGAATGTGGCCCATAAGAGTCTTGAGCGGGAGTTGTAGAGCTGTTCGAAACCGACCGTCTTGCCGGTTGAAATAGACCTCTCTGGTTCCGCCGAGTACCGTCACTCTCAGCGGGGATAGGAGCTTGAGTATTGGATGGTCCAGCTTCATGGTCGTTGGGGGCGGTGGTCGGCCCCTTTCCTCCTCGTCCTCGCATACGTAAAAATCTTGGAGGCATTTTTCTGTTATACCTGTCAACAAAACATAAGATAACAAATAACAAAATATAAAGTTTTTAAAGAACAAAACAAAAACCGAATAGGGTGGAATTTGTCTTATGTTATAAGTCTAGACTCGAAAGTTTTAAATATGTGCAATTGTGTAACTGAGATTAAACACAAAAGGCTAGTGTTTAATTCACTCAGAGTTGGCTCTGATACCAACCTGTCACACCCCGGATTTCCACGTGTCACCGGTGGGCCCGGTGGGGGAGTATCGTGACGTGGTTGGCAACATAATAGTCAAACAACACAATATTTAAATGCACAGCGGAAGCAATATATAGATTTAATTCAACCAAACGATATTGTAATATGAAGTATCATAAATAGTCGAATAAAATCCACAGGTAGATCAAATAAAACAAAAAGGAAACAAATGTTCAACAGATATGACATCCAAGCTGGCGAGACTTAATGTGGATGCTAGGAGACAAGCCAGCCTATTTCGCGTAGTACCTGCACTCAATCTTTTTAAGAAAATACGTCAGTTTACACTGGTAAATACAATCAACCGACTCATTTTGAAAAGAGTTTAAGAAATGCATTTAAGGCACAAGGCACAAATATTTTATAACTTGGGATAATTATTTAATATATAAACTTGTAAAGGATTTACATGTTTCTTATGCGTTCAGTAGCCCGGATCGAGCCGGGTTAAAGATCAATTAACACACCACTTAAATTATGAGACACTACAGGTGTACGCCTACACCAGAGTGCTAAGGTCGTGGCCATTTCGTAAAATGATGCCAGGGATATCCGGGACACGGTCATTAACCCCCCAAAGGCTTTAAGCAACAAAACAATTCAAACGGAGACATCTCAATAATTTAACCATAATAAGATTAAATATTCAACGCCCGACCAAGCGGTATTTTATATACCTTACCCAAGCCCGTATAGGGAAATAAGTTAAAAGTATTTACCTGAGCAAGTATAGTTCAAAATCAGCGAGTGCGGTATCTTTTACTGGTTCTCCTAATCTGGAACGAAGGTTTATAATAACCTATTAGAATACTAACGGATCTTTAATTAAGCTTAAGCTTAGACCGGTTAGTTTTAAGGATACGGTTCGTACGCACGATTAAGCGAAGACCGGATAGAATGTGATTTAGACCCGACAAGTTTGAGGACTTGTTTAATATGGGTTTATTATCCACATTCTGAATTTTGAGATAAAAATGATATCGTTTGACCCGTTTCGGCTAGTTTATGCAAACTAGTTACATAAACCGAACCGAACGCGTATAATGCATAACGGGTAACCGAAAGGGTCGCGAACAGGTTTCCTAGGTTAATACGCTTTAAATATGTGGTGATATCATTATGATATCTCCCATAATGCCCATAACGAGTTAAATCCCTAAATACGCCCCGTAGGGGTATTTTGGTCATTTTAAGGGTTATAAAAGAGATTTATAATACCTCTGAGATACGGGTCTGATTTAATCAGAAAAATATCTTAACTTAACAGGTTATGTCTAATGGTATTAAGTCTTACGTGGCAAAATGGTTTTAATACTAAACTACGCGTTTAATACGCGTATAAAGCCGTTTTAAGCGACGTACGGGTTAAAATACCAATCTGAGTTTTCTAATCAGCAAAATAAGTTCAAAATACTATATTTATTATTTTAAATCAGTGGCAATTGGATTGGTATCAATCGGATTCATAAAACTCGTTTTATGGCCTAAAATGGCATATTCGGTGTTAACCGAATCAATGCGATAAGCCTAGCTTAAGACCAGCCTAAAAATAATTAAAAATCTTCAAAAATCCTAAAATATTATTTAACATCAGCGGGTAAAAGTTTTGGTACCGAAAATCGGGTTTAGATAGGCTATGCGCTAATCGCGCCGTTTAATTAATAAAAAGCTTATTAATTACGCTAATGCGCATATCTCCTAATTTAGACCTCCGCTTGACGTGAAAATTTACGTACATGATAAATAATCAGTAACTAAGATTATTGTATTTCCACATTTTCAAAATACTCGTTATAAGGTCATAAGGGCGTTATGGTCCAATTTAAGCGATTAACGGAAACGTGTGCATGCATCGGATAATCAATGCAATAAGTACAGAGACTTATACTAGCATGTAACCCAACCCTAATGAGACTTTAAGGCATGTCTAATACTTACTAAAACGGGTCAGAACCGAAGTCAACGCAAAAGTCAAGGTTTTGCGCCTTTCGGTTCCGAACCGGGTTTAAACAGAAATTTGTCGAGTCGGGCAAACGTAAACAAGTTTTTATACTTATTACCAAGTTATATTAAGTTTAAAACAGGTTGCACGCCTCGCGGATTGCTAGTCGTGCATTAAATCGCATATTGACATTCTGTTGACTTTTTCGGTCAACGTTTGACCCGACAAACGACCTAGTTAGGTCTGGATTTGGTACTTGCCCTTATAAGGGTTTAATACCCATATAATTACCTATCTAACGGTACTTTTAATTCGGGTTACGACTGAGCTATCGATAACTAAACCCGAAGTCAACCGTTTAATACGTTATGTTGACTTTTAAGCTAAAAACTAAACTAGAATTAATTTAGAAGGGATTAGAGACTTACTAGATGATTAATGGATGGCTAGGAAGGCTCTTGATCAGTTTGCAAGCTCCCCAATAATCAGAATGCTTGAAAATGATTTGTGAATGAAAGTGGTGAATGAAAGGGTCCTTATATAGTGGGTTTACCACCACAATCACTTGACACAAGAGTCTAGGATCAACCACAAGTGATAAACACATGTCTCTAGCATGTAGGGGTGTCTAAGGGCCATGAATGTGCAAGAGAAACCGGCTAAGGAGGTCACAAACGCACACAACAGCCAACAGCAAGTCTGCTGTCGCTGGGCGCACCCTCGCGTAGCGCGAGGGGCTGTCGCGCTACGCGACGCCTTGCTCTGATCCGAAATTTGTTGTTTGTTGATGGTTTGAAAGGGCAACTTGTATATTTCGAATGTGGGACTTATTTTATCAGTAGGGGGCCTCCAATAAGTGTCTAACACTGAACATACCCTACCAATTATCCCTTGTTTCAATTGATTGCATTTACAAGACCCGTAAATAACGGTTTATCGTTCAATTCATCATGGGACCTCATCATGCATTATCAAGTCCATTATTGTGAACCCTTTTCTGAATTGAGGATATATTAGATGTATATAACATTTAATCGGGTCTTGGGATTTATTATTGAGGTGTTCAGAGGTAACAATTTAACATGACGCCACTTTAAATCCTACCGAAAACATCTTTATTACATCCGGGTTTTCAACGCGTTTTTGTCTTACATGACACGTGTCGTTTTAATATTAACCCGAAATTTGCGAGGTGTTACAAATAACTAGTTTCTTATGTTGAAGGTGATTCTTCCTTATCGTTTGTCCGTGGTGTCTTGGCATTATTTTACTGTCTATATAAAATAAAAGATTTTCACCATTCATATCTCCACGGTCTATATGGAGGTATGTTGGCTACCTGGTCGGGGGTTAAGGGAACGGTTTGGTTAGAGTCTTGCCTTGTTCAGTGTATAGATCCTGCAAGGACCTGGGTCAAATTTAGTAGGACCTCCTTCAATACCCACCGGTATTGGATGGCGGGGGTCCAAACTCTTTGATCCCCTCATATGTAAGCTACTATTAATACTATAACCCGGCTACATAGGACTGTATCCCTGCTGACTCAGACTACTTAGCCGAGGGTAACGTCACCTTCAAAAGAGGGGCCTACCATAATATGCATTAATAACTTAATTAATTATCTTTCAATAATCCGACCCTTTAGGATTGTATCCTTGCTGACTCAAACTAATGGGTTGAGGGTAACGTCACCTTCAAAAGAGGGGATTACTACAATAACTAAGATAATCTCTTAAAAAGTGCAAAAGTGCGGAAATAATCAAAGGTTACACTATACACGAGTCGGAGCCAAGTGATTCATCTTGTCTATCTGTTTTTCTTTTATTTTATTTTTCAGCATTTTAGTTAGTTTTTATTTTTCTAGTTTAAAACTTTTTTCTAACTTTTGATTTGATTAGACGTTGAGGATAAACCGGTACTAAAAGCTCTTGTGTCCTTGGACGACCTCGGTATCTTACCAACACTATACTACGCTCACGATGGGTGCACTTGCCCATATGTGTGTTTAGTGTTAGTAAATATCGTGTTTTATAAATTTAAAACTTGGCTAAAAAGTGTAAAAGGGCTTAAAATAAACATTAAAACCATAACACACTTCACACGCATCAGTCATATTACACATTGGCCATCTCGTTGTCCAATGGTAATGTGTTCCACATTTTGTATACAAAACCCCAACATACCGGCAGTAATTGAAGAACTACAAAGACTCAATCACTGCTTAATCACATTGTAATACATTTAAGGTTTTGTAAAAACAATTTACAAAAAGGAGATTACTCACATTGCTGACTTAGGTTTCTTCTAAGGTTTCCTGGTGGTTTTCTATAATTTACACAAATGCACATATGTTAGTAAAATAACTCATTATTTACATTAGTAATACCCTCCCCGAGACGGCATTCCAACGACTACGTCGAGCAGAACCTCGGCAGCCGTTACGGAACCCTGGATCAATCGGGCAGCGTATCTAATACGTAACCGGGGTTATAATACTTACATCGGGGTAGAACTTCGTTAATTAAGGGGTATTATACCCGATAATTATGCCTGCTATTCAGAATTTGAGAGAGAGAGTCGAGAGATGAACGATTTGTGAACTGTGGCCAACGAATTCTATATATAGGGTTGTTCAGGGGGTTTGTCGCACCCCGCGTAGCATTAGGCTAAGGCCTACGCGGCCCGCCAGGGACTATGTGTCCGGGTATAGGCTTGCCGAGTCAGCCCTAGACCCACACGCGTCGGACACGTGGCGTGCTCCGGTGCGTCCTCGTATACAGGTCGTCGCGCCCCACGTAGCCTTGTGCTATATTCGTCGCGGGCCGCGAGCGACATTAAAATTTAATTTTTATTTTATTTTAGTTTTAATGATATAATGTATTTTGGGCTCGGTTTTCACATACGGGGTATATTTAGAGACATATAAGGGTATTTTAAAATATATTAGGGTGTCGAAAAATTTCAGGAGGGTTGTTATAATAAGACAACAAGATTTTCGTTTTAGGGGGTAAGGGTGTCAATCACATATCCAATACATGTGAGTATCTTTTCGAACTTGATGTGCATTGAGTAATGGGTATAGGACTAGGCAGGGGTGACAAAATGGGTGGGTTGGGTAGGTTTGGGTAATGAGTTAGGATGGGTTAGAATGTGTTTGGGTTAGGATGAGTTTATTAAGAAATGTGTTAGAATGGGTTTAGGTTAAGATGAGTTTTTGTCAAGATTGATTTGGGCTTGATAAAAAATAAAAAAAATTATAAAACTAAAAAAATAATAAAAATAAAAAAAAATAATAAAAAACAATAAAAAATCCAAAAAAATAAAAAATCTAAAAAACTCTAAAAAATCAAAAAAATAATAAAAAAGCAAAAATTATAAAAATTTAAAAAAACCAAAAAACTTCTAAAAAATCAAAAAACTTCTAAGAAATCAAAAAATTCTAAAGATTCTAAAAAATCCAAAAAATAATAAAAAATCCAAAAAATTATAAAAAATTATAAAAAATCAAAAAATAATAAAAAAATCCAAAAAATTCTAACAAGTAAAAAAAAATCAAAAAAATTAAAAAAAATCATAAAAATCTAAAAAACCCAAAAAATTCTTAAAAATCAAAAAGAAATTCTAAAAAATAAAAATAATCTAGAAAATCATAAAAATTCTAAAAAATAAAAAATATTCTAAAAATTAAAAAAAAAAACTCTAAACAATCTAAAAAAAATCCTAAATTTTTTATTAGAATTTTTTGGATTTTTTTTTACTTTTTTTAATTTTTTAGAATTTGTTTTTTATTTTTTATATTTTTTAGAATTTTTTGGATTTTTTATTATTTTTAGATTAGTTTTTGATTTTTTATTATTTTTTTAGAATTTTTTGCATTTTTTTTTTTTTTTAATTTTAAAGTTTTTTTGATTCTCTTGAATTTTTTGATTTTTTTTAATTTTTTTTTAATTTTTAGAATTTTTGGATTTTTTATTCTTTTTTAATTTTTTGATTTTGATTTTTTTATATTTTATAATTTATTGGATTTTTTTATATATTTTGTATTTTTTTTAGAATTTTTTGGATTTTTTTATTATTTTTTTGAAGTTTTTATATTTTTTTGGAGTTTTTATTATTTTATTGTTTTTTATTTTTTATTTTTTATAATATTTGTTTTTTTAGAATTTTTTGATTTTTTATTATTTTTTGGATTTTTTTAGAATTTTTTGATTTTTTATTATTATTTTATTTTTTAAATATTTTTTATTTTTAGAATTCTTTGGATTTTTTATTATTTTTTTATTTTTTTGAATTTTTTGGATTTTTTAGAATTCGTGGATCTTTTTGGATTTTTTATTAATTTTTGGTTTTTTTAGATTTTTTTTGGATTTTTTATTATTTTTTGGTTTTTTAGAATTTTTTGCTTTTTTAATTGTTTAGATTTTTTTTTTATTTTTCTGATTTTTTAGACATTTTTTATTATTTTTATTTTTTTATTTTTTTTTAAATTTTCATTATTTGTGAAGCCAAGGTCTACGAACACTCGAGTAGGATGAATAATCTGCCTATTATGCTCTTTTCTGAGTTACCATTTACTACGAACGCTGGCGTAGTATTTATCCTGATCCACGAATTATTTTAAATAGATATCATATAACCCATTATGACCTGTCCTTAATTATTTATTAACTCATCCTGACCCATTCTCATTTTTAAAATGATCCAAAATAACCCAAAAAACCCAAATGAGTTTTTATTGCGAGGCCTTGAACTAGGTATGAGATACAATTTGATAATCAAACATGAGACTGGGATTACAACACCTGTTTCATACTGTGCGAATTTCATTCTCAATTTCATGCATGTACGAGAGAGGAAAAATAAATTTGTGCGCTTTTTTAGTTCTATATTCATATTCTATTGATTATTTCAATGCGCCCAAATGTGCAATCATCCCATGACTAACAACAATTGCATCCCAATTATGTCACGCTTAGTTGTGAAGAAAATTTTATATGATAATATTTTCTCTAGTACACAATCTTGAAGATTCTCAGCTTAAGTCATTGAAAATATGATGGTTTAGGCATTTTTGGTATTCGTAGTCATCCTCAACATTGTAATTGAACTATTGAAAGTGGTATGCAGATCAAGACAATTTGTTTGTCAATATGGTTGCGCCTCAAACTCAAAAATTTATCTTTAGTTCTCTGGTATTTCTCGCTCTTTTTAGACGATTTGCCTTTCTTTTGGTATAATAAAGGTGGATCTCCATATTACAAAGCCTATTGGGCAATAAAAGTAGATCTCTATATTCATGAGATCTCCATATCACAGTCTCTATAATAAAGTAGATCACAGAGCCTATTGGACAAATGCTCATGTGCTAGTCCCACATTGTCACTACGAGTAGTCGTCAGCACAAGCATATTCGACTCTAATGTAGATTTGTCTTATAAGTTCAGTTTGGTAAAACAAATAAAAAAAACATGCATGCACGCACACGCACACACCATACAAAATACTATACATAATGCTACATGTTATGTAAAGATAATATTATAAAACTTATTAATTAAAATGTTGGAAAAGATTTTTCCCAAGAGGTTTACTATCAGAATTAATATGGTTTTTATAAGTTATATTACATAAATGGGGTGTACTCAACCAAAGAGAGGAAATGAGGCAAAACCAAAAGTAATGGCCCAACAAAAATGCTTTAATCTTTTGTCTTTGTCTTTCTTGCTCAAGGTTAATTAATCTCACTTGATTTGCTTTGATTCTCTATTGATAAAGTTCTTGTCACAAAGTAAAATATATTTGGACCATTCACAACGAACTATTTTTTTAGAGTAAAAGGTGGATAACACAGTTTGCGGTTGGTGTACGATTTAACCATGGATCGACTATAAGATTTTTGTCCAATTTGACTAACCTTTTGCACATGAGAAGCCAGAAGTATTTTTTAAATTTATTGAGTGATTATATCAATCAATCTTATACTAAAGATTAAACACAACAATAGAAGGTGCTTGTTGAACTTATTGTGTTATCATACACAGGACCGACCCCCAACATATGTGCAGGGTTGGCGACCGCACAATGCTCACTCTTCCGGGAGTCAGTCCCTGTTGTTAACATTTTTTTTACTTTCTTTTATTTTTTTCATTGTTGTGACAGGGGGGGCCCTTGCTATTCCAATTGATTTAATTGCTATCCTACAAGATCAATTAATTTTTTATTTTCAGCTCAAAATAAATTTATATTTGTAATTTTTATGTTATCCATATAAACAAAATCACAATAAATATTGTTTCTTCGTTCTATTTTTTTTAACTAAATCTTTTAAACACATTTTTATTTAACCTATAAAATCTATCTATACTTTCTATAAAAGGAGAAATCCAAGTGACATAAGAAAAGCTGATGTATCAGCAGGAGAGCATGTCCAACAAGACTTTTCTTATGTCATTATTACATCATAATGCCTAATATTAAAGCACTTTAAAATTCAAAGTTGGCCCACATCCACATTTTCAAAGGTTTGCCCATTTGCATAATGCCTTATACTCAAAGGTCTGCCCTTATTCAAAGTACTGATGTTTATTCTAATTCTAATCCTATTAAATTCAAAATTCTGGCTCCACATTCAAAATTCAAACCATCTGTATTCTAATTCTAATCCTATAAATAAGATATAATTATCTGGCTCCACATTTAAATTTCTTTCGCTCATATCTACATATGAATTTGGCTCCACATTCAAATTTCAATTTATCTCTCTCCTTTATATTTGCGATCATATCTCTCTTACTCAAATGCATAGCTCTCATGATTGAGCCGGTTAATCTTCATATACAGTTCTTTGTTCCAATATCATTGTTCCAACATCGTTGTTTCATGGAAGTTCGGTTTCACACACTCACCTTTGACCTCGGCTTTGCATATTCAGTCAGTTCATCTGCGATTACAGCTTTTTGTACTTCACAAAATTTTTCCAACATCATTGTTGCAACATCGTTGAGGGTATGTTTTTTTCTCTGATTTTGAATCTTAAAATTTGAACTGATCTGTTCTAATTCTTTGTTTATATTTCAGCCTAATCAGAGTTGTTTAAAATTCAAACAATCAGTTGCGGGTTATTTTAGGTTTGTGGATTATTTTAAACTGTTGATATATGTTGATAATATTTATTTTAAGGTGTTGATATATTTCAGCTTTTTTTTCCGAGCGAGCAGTGGGGAGTTCTTCTGCACTGTTTTTGAAGTCTGAAGTGCATAAAGTGGAGTACTTCTTTATGATAAATGAAGAAGTTAATAGTAATTATGAGAACACCGTTTTTTTTGTTCTTTCGGTTTATTGATATTTAACTTTTTACTACGATTATTATATCTTTCTTTTACATGAGACTTGAAGAAATATACAAGTTAAATAACATATATGAATTTTGCTCCACATTCAAGAGTTAAAAATGTGATCATACCCTTCTGTAGGTTCTTATGATTTAAAGTATCGATTTATCAAGCAAGTTGAGGATCAAGTATATGAGTATAGGGCTACTGTTCAAGAGCTGAAGAGGTGTTTTGGTGATGTCTTTCTGCACTTCGGAATTCAAAAACAGTGCAGAAGCTTTTCATCACGTTTTACTACCATTATATCCTTCTTTTACATCAGAGTTGAAGAAATATACAAGTTAAAAATGTCATCATATCCTTCTGTAGGTTCTTATGATTTAAAGTATCGCTTTATCAAGGAAGTTGAGGATCAAGTATATGAGGATAGGGCTACTGTTCAAGAGCTGAAGATTATTAAATTTCGTTGTTCAGTTCTTAATGTAATTGTTGATCTATCGTCATATGTGATATGTAAATTTTAATTCTATTAATCTTTGTAGAGGATTTTATTTTTACTGATTTGAGCATCAACAGTTGTTAGTGTTGATACCTGCTGTTGTAAATGTTGAGTTGCTATTGTTGCCAGCATCTGTTATCCCCAACAGCAGTTTCGAAAGACAATAGAAGTTCTGAACATTCTTAAAAAATAGAAAAAATTGATAAAAGTCTGTTGAAAACATCTGTTTTTAAAACAGATGTTTGGCAAAAGATTTATCCACTGTTTAAAGGTATTGTGTGTTCTCATAATTCATGTTTTTTTTGTAATGACTGTTGAGTTGCTACTGGTGCGAACATCTGTTATTCTCAACAGCAGTTTCCAATGAATTGTCAATGATTAACACAATAGAAGTTCTGAACATTTGTTATTGCTCAACGTCTTTAAATGAAGAGGTTTTTTACCGCTGTTGATTTACCACTGCTCAACAGTTCTGAACATCTGTTATTGCTCAACTGTTATTGCTCAACAATTCATGATTTTTGTAACGACTGTTGAGTTGCTACTGGTGCGAACATCTGTTATTCCCAACAGCAGTTTCCGAAGAATTGTCAATGATCAACAACAATAGAAGTTCTGAACATCTGTTATTGCTCAACGTCTTTAAATGAAGAGATTTTTTACCGCTGTTGATTTACCACTGCTCAACAGTTCTGAACATCTGTTATTGCTCAACTGTTATTGCTCAATAATTCCTGTTTTTTGTAACGACTGTTGAGTTGCTACTGGTGCGAACATCTGTTAATTCCAACAGCAGTTTCCGAAGAATTGTTAATGATCAACAGCAATAGAAGTTCTGAACATCTGTTATTGCTCAACGTCTTTAAATGAAGAGATTTTTTACCGCTGTTGATTTACCACTGCTCAACAGTTCTGAACATCTGTTATTGCTCAACTGTTATTGCTCAACAATTCATGTTTTTTGTAACGACTGTTGAGTTGCTACTGGTGCGAACATCTATTATTCCCAACAGCAGTTTCCGAAGAATTGTCAATGATCAACAGCAATAGAAGTTCTGAACATCTGTTATTGCTCAACGTCTTTAAATGAAGAGATTTTTTACCGCTGTTGATTTACCACTGCTCAACAGTTCTGAACATCTGTTATTGCTCAACTGTTATTGCTCAACAATTCATGTTTTTTGTAACGACTGTTGAGTTGCTACTGGTGCGAACATCTATTATTCCCAACAGCAGTTTCCGAAGAATTGTCAATGATCAACAGCAATAGAAGTTCTGAACATCTGTTATTGCTCAACGTCTTTAAATGAAGAGATTTTTTACCGCTGTTGATTTACCACTGCTCAACAGTTCTGAACATCTGTTATTGCTCAACTGTTATTGCTCAACAATTCATGTTTTTTGTAACGACTATTGAGTTGCTACTGGTGCGAACATCTGTTATTCCCAACAGCAGTTTCCGAAGAATTGTCAATGATCAACAGCAATAGAAGTTCTGAACATCTGTTATTGCTCAACGTCTTTAAATGAAGAGATTTTTTACCGCTGTTGATTTACCACTGCTCAACAGTTCTGAACATCTGTTATTGCTCAACTGTTGATTTACCACTGTTTACAACATTTGTGTCCGATGAAGTGGTAGTAGCATTTGTTTGCCATGTAGATTATTGTTGGTCTTTAAATGAAGAGGTTTTTTTTTATATTTTTTATGGCAGAGGTTTAAAATTTGTCCTTTCAGTTTCTTGATATTTAATTTTATAGTTTTCCCATGAAAATTTATTTTTTAAATGTTTTGCATTAAATGGCTGCTGATATTTAATATCAATTTATTCGTTTATATTAAAAGTCTGTTGAAAGGACTGCTAACTTACTATTGTTGTATAAGATCTGTTGTTGCCCAACAGTGGTTTCCAAATATTGCTGAAGGGTATTGTCTGTTCTCATAGGTTCTGTTTAATCTGAGGACTGTTGAGTTACTAATGTTGGCTAACATCTGTTGTTGGCCAACAGTGGTTTTCGCAACAACTGTCATCCATTATCAGAGCAGAGGTTGTGACGTGGACAGATGTTGGCCATTAGATCTTTCTAACGTCTGACACGTCAGCATTCACCTTTTCACTTTATAAACCGCTGTTTCATCCCCAAACAGAGGTTTTACTTTTGTCTGGAGTTTAAAATTCAGTAGAGCGGTTTCCACCTTCTTCTTCAACACTTCTTCGTCAACCTCTCGCAACTTTCAATTCCGATCATGACTTTGGTGATGAAAAAATCGCATAACTACCCTGCTATTTTTTAGAAAACCGAGAACAATACTCTCTATCATTCGATGATTGATGTTCTTACATCATCAAAATATAAGGTCATTCTTACCGCTGACGCACCCATTTTCCAAGAGACGCTTCGCGATTTTTGGGCTAATGCGAATATTGAAGAACAAAACAATGTGGCCGTAAGTATAACTTCAAAAGTCGGAGGTGAATCGGTTACTATTACCCCCAGTACTATATCAACAACATTTGAGGTAAACAACTTGGCAGGTAAGACCTCTTTGCCGAAAAATGAGATTCAAACATACTTGATGGGGAGAAGATATAATGGAGAGTTGAATCAGGCAACTATGTTTAAAGGTAATTTTCCACCGCCAATGAAATTCCTGTTCCATACTCTCTTAATCTGTCTCTCAAATAAAACTACTTCTTTTAATGAAATACCTTTGAAAATTCAGTCATTGGGGTAT
Organism: Helianthus tuberosus; assembly: GCA_030545235.1. Classification (NCBI taxonomy): domain Eukaryota; kingdom Viridiplantae; phylum Streptophyta; class Magnoliopsida; order Asterales; family Asteraceae; genus Helianthus; species Helianthus tuberosus. Next base: position 51,742,751 of record CM060387.1, on the reverse strand, counting down.
GCAATTTTGACAAATACTGATTTTAACTACTCCCAAGCACTGTTTGCTGATTTGGTTGCAAATTTAAATAACATTAAAAAGGGAAAAATTGCTGCTATTAAAAAGGGCAAAACTGCTGCTATTAAAAAGGGGAAAGCTGCTGCTATTAAAAAGGGGAAAACTGCTGGTTTTCTTATGTTTCCTAGACTATTAAGCTACTACCTGCAAAAACATGTTTCTCAAAAAGCTTTTGAAAAAGGTGAAGCTATTAAAATGAATAGTCTAACTTTTAGTCGCCTTATGGCTAAAGAGTCAGATGTTTTTAAAACTGAAGCAAAGGGGAATGAGGAAATTTTAGATGAGTCTACAACTGCTCCTCAAACGTCTGTTGCTGAGCCCACTGCTCTTGGTGATCACAACACTACAACCACTGCTGTGAAACCCCCACCAACAAAACTCAAAAAGACCAAAACAAATCCAAAAAGCCCACCGAAACCAGCAAAACGGGTCCTCTGGAAGATGAGATCCCAGAGGTTAACCTCGTGACAACACAGATGTCACTACAAACCACTGTTGCTACTTCCTCACAACATGTGGAAAGATCTCAACCCATAAACCAAACTCCTCATGATTCCTCACAAAAGGAACATGTTGTATTCACAGGGACACCACAATATGATGTCATACCCTCATATGAGAGTATACTTAAAAGCCCTTCTCCCGTGGCAATGTCTCTTTCGACAACAATCCCTTCATCTTCCATTCCACCAAAGTTTGTAACACTGCTTCAAGCTATTGACATTCAGAGTGATAGCAATCCCTCTCACGAACACTTTACTGAGAGTTTAACTTCAACAATAGCTATGTCTGAACCTTTTCAATTACCTAACCCATAAATAGTTGAGGAGGCTACACCTCTTGAATTTCAGCAAATTCTTGATGGTATTTCAAGTGGAGCAGCTACTACAAATGTCAAATCCACTGATTTACATTTGGACAGTAGTTTCATCAGTCAGACTCCCTTGAAGGCAACCACTGCTGTGTCTATCAAGGTATCCACTGGTGAGTTCAAGTTAACCACGGGTGAGATCACTAAGGTAACCACTGATGCAGAGGGAAGTCCCCAGAACCAAGAATAAGGGGCATCTGCTAATGAAAATTTGGAGATACCTCCTCTTTCAAAAGCAGATACAACCACCTCTGGTGGGAATTCAGATGATCCTATTAAGTTAGGTGATGGATTAAAATACCAGGATTTGACGGACATGATATCTAACTTGGAAACAACTGTTGCTGATATGAAAGATCAATTGAAGCAGTTGGTGGATGCTTTCAAAAGTCGACCTTCTCATCAGCAGTTATGCCAAGAGCTTTGGAATTTGGTACAACCCATTCTTGCAGCTCAAAGGGAACTGGCTGAGATTCAACTTAATTCCCACATGAAGCTAATTAGAGTTACGGTTGAAGCAAGATACAAAGACACACAGGCTGACATCAAGGGCATAAAAGAATGCATTGCAAAGTTAACTGGTACTACCCCTGCACCTGTGTTTAAAAAAGACGATGAAGATGATGCTGAAAAGAGGGAAAAGGATTCCATGAAAAACTTTGGCAAACCAACACCAAGGAATCAGCCAAAACAAAATCCAAAGCCTGCCAAGCAAACTTCTGGAAAATCTCCTGGAAAATCTGATACTGGTAAGAAAAAGGGAATTGATGATTCCGTTAACAAACAGACATATAAGGAGATTGAATGAAAACAGAAGAGGAAGCATACAAAAAAGGAAGATGAAGTGCTCAACATTGGAACTTCAAATAGTAGAAAATCACAGAAAGATAACGAATCTCCTATTGTCATATTTCCTAAACCAATATCACCACCAGAAAAACCAACCACTGCTGCGAAACTCAAAACCACTGCTGAATCTAAGAAGTCAGATTCTGATACACCTAAAACAAAACTCTCACCAGAAAAACCACCTGTCAAAAAGCAGAATACAAAATCCTCATCACCACTGCCAACCTCGACTGAAACAATTGTTGATGCAACAAATGTTTCACCATATGTTAAGACAACAACGGTTGAGACACCAGTTGTTTCAACAGTTGTTAGTCAATCCACTGATTCTACCCAATTTCCATCACCACCAACCCTTACAGTCATGGCACCTTTTTCTTCCCTAACTCCTCCTTCTCCAAAATCTGTTTACACAAGAAAGAGAAAATTCATGGTGCATGAAGAAGAGAAGGAAGAAAAAGATATACCCGCACCAATTCCGTTATCAGCTACTCCGTTCATTCAAACTTCACCGAAACCATTCGTCCCACCTCCATCAACAAAGATCAACCCATTGGCAGTAACTTTCCCTCTAGAACTGCTTGCGTTCAAGATGAAATTACTCAATTTTACACAGAGGATGATCCATCTAAAAGAACCTTCCCATCTCTTCAGGGATTCGAAACTCCAAAGAATATTTATGAATATCTGAAGCTAAAGGGCAAGCAAGCAGAAGATAAGGCAAATGAAGAGTGTAAAGGGCTAGGAGACATTAATTTATCAGCTCGCATGCAACATTGGCTTGGTGAAGTCAAGAAGTTGGAAGATTTTGCTAGAGACCTGAGTAAGAACATGTCAAATCTGTCACCAAATGCTGAGCTAGAAAAGACATTAAGAAATGATTTCTTAAACACTATCATGGAAACCAAGCCCTACGAAGCCTACAGATCTGATTTCAAAGACTGGCCCTTTGAGGCTCTTAATGAGGAAGTTAATAGAATTGAAAAGATGAATAAAGATCCTAAAATGCCAAAATCTGATCCCAACTAGAAACAATATAAAAAGGTTGAAGTGGATGAAGTGTTGAAGTATAAGAGAATGAAGGCAGAACTTGTAGCAGCTAAGGTTGGGACTGCAAGACAAATTGGAAAATGGACTAAGTCGTCTATTGATCGAGCTTACAGTAGGTTAGAAGAGCGAAGAAAGACAGATCCATCCCTTCCTAAAAAGCCAGTATACAAATATGAAAGGACTGTTATACGTCGGCAGACCGTTACATCTAAAAAGTTATTCTCATCAGCAGATGTATCCATCGCTGCCTTGAACCAAAGAAAAAGACAACAACTTATGGATGAGGAAGATGAAAATAGGTATGCTGAGCACAGAAAAGAGTCTATCAGAAATCAGTTACGATATGGATTGGATGATGCTTCGTTGCAATTACAAGCTCAAGTTGCTCAAACACTTCAGAAGTTGGCAAACAGGCCTCAATCGCCAAACTCCTCTCAAATAAAACTTCTCCCAAGAAACCCATCAGACCCAAAAATACTAAAGTGGAAGTCTGACAAACAGACCCATGAATTGACTTTGATCAAGTCTGATGGTAGTGTTGAAAAGATATCAAGGGAGAATGCATTTGGTCTGAATCCAGTTGACCTCCAAGATCTTTTTAACCTTCAGCTTGATAGGGATGAAGATGATATTGATTCCTTGGATTTTGAGCTCCAATTCAAAGGGCAAATCCGGGAAATGTTGATGAGACAATAAAGATCTGCTGATTTCTAAAATCTATTGATTCCTTGATTTAATTTTGCTGAAAGTTGTTGAGGCAGGTGATTGTGTGTTTGTAGTTAACGTTTGTTGAACTTTAAGTTTTTTTCAAATTCTATGAAGTACGTATGTCTATAAACAGTTTATGTTGTCTTTTTGGGTAAACAGTTAAATTGTATATAACTGATATATTAACCGATAATCTATGTTTATAGTTGTCTTTTAGCTATAATAGATAACACGTTTTGGTACAATATCTATGCACATATCTATATAATGAATAACATTTTTTAGGAAAGTCTGTTGGAAAGCAACAGAAGTTTTTAACAGTTAATAGACAACAGTAGTTTGCTATCAACATAATGGAATTGCTGTTGAATAAACCTATTGACCATTAGTGTATATCAATTTTATAATTCTGCACTAATTATTTTTTTACTCTCTGTCAATATGGGCTATGCATGGTTTTCTAAGAAACGACCCGTGTTTGCACACGGGTCTTACCGTTAGTACTATATAATAAAAGAAACCATATAAGGGACACATGTCATTCTATGGAGTAATCTTCATGAGATTTTTCCGCCTAAAATATTATATTATTGATTAATATTAATATAAGGATAATTAATTTGATAAATATATATCTTGTTTGTTTAAATCTTATTTTTCAAATTTAAGATTTCTAATTTATTAATAAAGATATTGGACAATTAATAATAGGAAGACACCATTAAAATATGAATAAAATATGAACATAAATACGTAGGTTATGAAATATTGGTTTTATCATGCATAAAATTTTAATAATATGTTAATATTATTAATCTATATCTATATTAAATGCTTCTATTAAACACTATAAAGAAGCAACTTAATTATGCATATATATGTTGTAATGTTGGCTTTAGGAGTGTTTAAAAAAAAATAGAAAATTTTCTTTTTAACCCTAAAGTTTTAATGTTTGACAATTTAAGTTTAAACTTCTAATCTTTGTTTCTTTTTTAACCCTAAAGTTTTAATCTTTGACAATTTACCCTAAAGTTTTATTCTTTGACAATTTAAGTTTAAAATTTTTAATCTTTGTTTCCTTTTTAACCCTAAAGTTTTAATCTTTGACAATTTAAGTTTAAAGTTTTAATCTTTGGTAATTTAACCCGTTTGATTAATTTGATTTTTTACTTCTAATTCAAAAGTTTCCATCTTTTGCGATTTAACCACTTTGATTTTTTTTACTTATGTGTTGTAATCTTGGCTTTGGGGTTTTTCAAAGAAAAAATGGTTATGCATATGGTTGTTTTAACCTTGGCTTTGGGGGTTTTTTAAAAAAATTTGATTTTTTTACTTTTCACCCAAAAATATTTCATAAATTACTTTTAACCCAAAACTATTTGTTTTTTTACTTTTAACACAAAACTTTTTATCTTTTGCAATCTATCCTCACAATTTTTTTTACTTTCAACTTTGGTCCTTTATAGTTTTCATTTTCCGCAAATTTTTCGCTTTGTGCTTCGTTCTAAATTTTGTGACTTAACACATCGCAACGTGCGTCTTTGGTTTAGCGTTTTTACGTTTCGTTCTAAATTTTGCGGGTTAACACGACGCAACGTGCGTGTGTGGGTGAACGTTTTTACATCGTCTATTTTTTCCCGTTTGATAGGTTCAACATAATGTGCGCGTCCTAAATCGACTTAGTTATAACTAAAGAATCTCCGCCGCATTGTGGCGGGTCATAATTCTAGTTTTTTCTTAAATATTAATTAAGTAAATAATAAATTAGTATTAAATCTTAGCTTACTTTGAATTTGTAACAGAATGCTTCCGTTTAACGAAATCGTTTGTTTTATTTATGATATAACTTTTTTTTATTATCACGAAAACCAAACTTTGTATTAATATATTATCATTAGTTTTTTTATGATATAGCTTTTTTTTATTATTTGGTATATAAAATTAGGTTTATTCAACCCATGTAATGCATAGGGTTTTAAAAAATAACTTTTTTTTATTATTTATTATACAAAATTATATTTATTTAACCCATGTATTACACAAGATTTTTAAAGATATAACTTTTTTTATTATTTGGTATAGAAATTACATTTGTTAAATCCATACAATACACGAGTTTTTTTAAGGATATATTTTTTTTATTATTTAATATATAAAATTATATTTAATAAACCCGTGTAATACACGGGGTTCTAACCTAGTTCAAAATATAAACTAATCAAGTATCAGTTCAAATAATTTTGCCACTAAAATCTATCTACTATAATAAAAAAAACCAAGTTTTGGACACGTGTCATTCATTGAAGCCATTTATTTTTATAGATAATTAATATCAATTAAAAGATAATTGTACAATTAAATTTAATATAAATTTAAACAATTCATATAGGAGATAATGTATATATAATATTTCTAAATAGAGTAAATTACAAAATCGTCCTTTATGTATGTCACTTATTGCAAACTGTGTCATTTGTCTTCAATAATTACAGAAAACGTACTCGATTTTTGCAAACCCTTGCAAGTTATGTCCTTTAGCCCTAACTCAGTAAATTTAAATGATTTATTTATTTTATTAAACTAAAATAGTTAAGGGTAGAACCTATTTTCAAAAATGTTTAAAAGGTGTTTATTGGTTCTATACTTATATTTTCGTGTTCAATTCTCAACTCAAATACGGTAATCACTATGCTTACGTGACATTTATAAGAACAATCACCGCAATCACCCCATCCATCGTATATCGAGTATATCCGTTAGTTTTTTAAGATATAAATTTTTATTAGATTCATTCAACCGTGTAATAAACGAGGTTTTTTAAAGATATAACATTTTTATTTTTTACTATACAAAATTACAGTTATGCAACTCGTGTAATACTCGAGTTTTAAAAATATAACTTTTTTTATTATGTAGTATATAAAATTAGATTTATTCAATACATATAATACACAGGACTTATAAAGATATAACTTTTTATTTTTTGGTATACAAAATTACATGTGTCCAACCCGTATAACACAGCCTCTCGCTTTAGTCTCCCTAACGGTCGAACATAGTCTCGCTCCTCAGCTCGACGAGGTTCTTAAAAATGTAACTTTTTTATTATTTAATATATAAAATTAAATTTACTCAGCTCGTACAATACACGAGGTTCTTAAAGATATATCTTTTTTTTATTATTTAATATATAAAATTACATTTATTCAAACAATGTAATAAACGAGATTTTTAAATATATATTGTTTTATTATTTGGTATATAAAATTGCATTTATTCAACCCGTGTAATAAAGGAGATTTTTAAACATATTTTTTTTATTATATGGTATATAAAATTGCATTTATTCAACCCGTGTAATACACAGGTTATAACCTAGTAATAAACACAAAAGAGATCACATGGTCGTATTAGGTAAAGAATCCTGACAATATATATATATATATATATATATATATATATATAGGGTTGAGTTATTGTAAAAAAGACCAAAAGTGTGAGAAAGGTAAGAAAGAATCTCAACCATTAGATCTAAATTAATTGAAAAGGGTAAGATTGTAAATGCATTAACAAATTCAAATATGGTAATCCTTGATTTAAGGATTTGGAGAGAGAAAAACCTGGATTTTAGGACTTATAACCGTCCATAAATATAACACCATTCAGAGCATGTTCATACATGGTGTTTTAAATATAACACAATTCAGAAAATATAACACCATTCAGCACAAAAATAACACCATTCAGTACAAAAATAACACCATTCAGCAGTAAATAAAAAAAAACACCATTCAGTACAAAGAATATAACACCATTCAGTACAAAAATAACACCATTCAGCAAACAAAATAACACCATTCAGACAAAAATAACACCATTCAGAAAATAAAAAAAACACCATTACTGAAAAGAAAAAAATAACACCATTCAGTACAAAAATAACACCATTCATCAGTAAAATAAAAAAAAACACTATTCAGTACAAAGAATATAACACCATTCAGTACAAAAATAACACCATTCAGCAAACAAAATAACACCATTCAGTAAACAAAATAACACCATTCAGAAAAAAATAACACCATTCAGAAAATAAAATAAACACCTCTGTATCATCTTCTTCACTTCCGGCACCACCACCACTGCCACTTCCGGCACCACCACTGCCGATCCAGCACCACCACAACCGCCGCCGCTCGAACCACCACCACCGCCGCTGCCGCTCGCATCCGTCATCCGAATCAATAAACATGCAGCGAGATCTAACCGATTATATAACAGAAATCACCCGACAGTAATTTATCAGCAACCGTCGTCCGAAACCGGCTTCCGCCACCGTCCGACACAGTAATTTATTAACAACGATCGTCTTCAACAACCGCTTCCGACACCGACTTCCACCACCGGCTTCCGCCACCGTCCGACACACTAATTTATCAACAACGATCGTCTTCAACAAACCGCTTCCGACACCGGCTTCCGATTGATGTTTAATCTTCCGATTCGTGGTGGTATTGGAGTTGATCTTGGAGAGAGAAATTCTGAACGTATGCTAGAGAGAGATCTGGAGAGAGAGAGAGAAATTGTAGGGATTTTGATTTAGAAAATGGGGATAAAAAGACACAATTGCCCTTAGATATTTCAATTCAGTCCAAATTAATAAAAATATTTTACAATTTGGTCCCTATTATCTCAACCATTAGATCAAAAATCTAATGGCTGAGATTCTTTCTTACCTTTCTCACACTTTAGGCTTTTTTTACAGGATCCTCTACCTATATATATATATATATATAATATTAACTAACACAAAATTTACATACATCTATCTATCTACTATAATAAAAGAAACCAATTTTTAGACACATGTCATTCATTGAAGGTATTCTCAAATCTATACTTATCTTATATTAACTAAATAAATAATAAATTAATATTAAATCTTATTATACTTTAATAAAATATTATACTCAAATCTAAATTGTTAATTTAATATATTTTTAAAGCAAATGTCTCTCTTTCCTAATTATCTTATATTAAATATATAAATAATAAATTATTATTAAATGTTATCCTAATTTATTAAAAATATAACTTTTTTTATTATTTGGTATACAAAATTATATTTATTCAACTCGTGTAAAACGCGAGGTTTTTAAAAATATAAATTTTTTTATTTACTTTACAAAGTTATATTTACATAACCCGTGTAATACATGAAGTTTTTAAAGATATAAGCGTTTTTAAAAATGTAACTTTTTTTTATTTACTATACAAAGTTACATTTATATAACTCGTGTAATACATGAAGTTTTTAAAGATATAACTTTTTATCATTTGCTATGTAAAATTAGATTTATTCAACACGGGGTTTTTAAGGATACAATTTTTTATTATTTGTAAGATTTTTCAACCCGATTATACACATGTTTTTTAAAGATACGACGTTTTTAGTATTTAACATACAAAATTTCCAACCTATAAATTAGCAACATGTTTTTGCTTTATGTTGTTGTCATATGTGTATCGGAGGGTTTTCAAATTTTTTTTGCATTTTGCACTTTTAAACTAAAGGTTTTTATCTTTTGCATTTTAACCCCTTGACTTTTTTTACTTTTAATCCAAAGCTTTTCATCTTTTACAATTAACCCCATCACTTTTTATTTTTAACTTTGTACCCCCATGCTTTTCATCTTTCGCAAGTTTTTCATTTTACTTTTCGTTTTAAATTTTGTGAGTTAACACGCCGCAACGTGTATGTGAGGTTCAATGTTTTTTCGTTTGTTTTTCCAGTTTAACAGGCCAGTCGCAGCGCGTCTATTTTTCTCCGTTTGACAAGTTCGTCGCAACGCGCGGGTCCTAAATCGACTTAGTTGTTTTTTCTACATTTTTCGTTTATGTCTATTTTTTTCGCATTAACACGCCGCAACGGGCATGCGTGATTCAACGATTTTACGTCTGTTTTTCATTCGGTGTTATATTTTACTTTTTTATTTATTTTATTTGTACGAGCTTTTTTAATGTTGGTGGTCGCTAGCAGCGCTGTGGCTTTAATGCTACTTGGTACGATTTTACCGCTATACCTACTTTACTTAAGAAAAACTAAATTTTTACGTGCATATTTTTATGTACGTATCTGTATAAATTTGATTTGCTCTACATTTCGACGTAAACCTTTTTTAGAAACGAGTTAGGTTAAATATAATACGTTTTCTTTAAAAAACATATTTTACATGAAAATTTTTTATGTATGTTTCTGTATAAATACGAGTTGGTGTATGTTTCGACGTAAACTTTTTTGTGAAACGAGTCAGATCAAATATAATATGTTTTTGTAATTGTTTTATGAATGTTTTGTAAATTTTATTTCGATCCGAGTGGAGTCAAATTGTTCTGGTCCAGTGGGTCCATAAAACTCACTAGGATAAGCCGTATTATTGAACCAGACAAAACAACAAGCAGTGGGAGGAGCCTGGGGCTCTGACCGCGTGCCTGTTGAAGAATGAGCCGGCGACTCATAGGCAGTGGCTTGACCGCTTGGTTAAGGGAACCCACCGGAGCCGTAGCGAAAGCGGGTCTTCATAGGGCAATTGTCACTGCTTATGGACCCGAACCTGGGTGATCTATCCATGACCAGGATGAAGCTGGTGTTTCTTTTTTCCCCTTTTTTAAAAGCTCTAATCTCTTTTGATACAAAATTTCATTTATTTAATCTGTGTAATACACATGGTTTTTAAAGATATAACTTTTTTTATTATTTGATATATAAAATTTACATTTATTTAATCCGTACAATATATGAAGTTCATAAAGATATAACTTTTTATTGTTTAATATATAAAAATTACATTTATTCAACCCGTGTAATACACGGGGTTCTAACCTAGTGTCTAAATAAATGTTTGATGTATGATTTGCCGTTTCCAAGTGAATCTTTTTTGTAGGGTGAATGCCATTGTACAAGCCTAAATCTAACTACTATAATAAAAGAAACCAACTTTTGGACACGTGTCATTCATTGAAGGTATCCTCATATTTATATTTATCTAAATAAATAAATAATAAATTAATATTAAATCTTATCATACTTTAATAAAATATTATCCTCAAATCTAAATTGTTAATTTAATATATTTTTAAAACAAATACCTCTTTTATCTACTTATCTTATATTAGATATATAAATAATAAATTAATATTAAATGTTATCCTAATTATTTAAAAACATAACTTTTTTTTATTATTTGGTATACAAAATTATGTTTATTCAACTCGAGTAAAACGCGAGGTTTTTAAGGATATAATTTTTTTTTATTTGGTAGATTTTTCAACCCGACGATACACGGGTTTTTTTAAAGATACGACGTTTTTAGTATTTAATTTACAAAATTACATTTATTTAGGATATAATTTTTTTACTATTTGGTAGATTTTTCAACCCGACTATACACAGGTTTTTTAAAGATACGACGTTTTTAGTATTTAATATACAAAAATACATTTATTTAATCTTTGTAATACACATGGTTTTTAAATATATAACTCTTTTTTATATCTATTCAACACATGTAATATACGGGGTTTTTAAGAATGTAATTTTTTATTATTTGGTAGATTTATTCAACCCGATTATACACGGGTTTTTTTAAAGGTACGACGTTTTTAGTATTTAGTATACAAAATTACATTTCTTTAATCTGTGTAATACACATGGTTTTTAAAGATATAACTTTTTTATTACTTGATATATAAAATTACATTTATTTAACCCGTATAATATACAAGGTTCATAAATATATAAATTTTTATTATTTAATATGTAAAATTACATTTATTCAACCCGTGTAATACACGGGGTTCTAACCTAGTACCTTTTAAATAAATCTATAAATATAAATTATGGAATCGTTTCATTCCAAAATCGTTGATAGTTAAGAAAGACACGTGGCAACTCAAGATTCTTATTTATTTGGTAGTATGAATATGAATATAGACATAGATATATATATATATAGATATATTTTATTGATTTCAAAACAACAAAGATTTTTAATTAACAAACATTTTGAGACGAAGAAACTACATTAACATTTGTCATTAATTTTAAAATAACTTATTCACCTCTCTAGGTTTCTACAACAAATCAACAATGATAAACACCAACAATATATAATGGTATTGTATAAATTAATTTGCAGGTGTCATGAAGACACTGCATGTGATTATAGCAGTGAGGACCACAAATTGGTTCATAAACAAATTACAGAAGCAGAATTGGTAGTAGATATCGTGAAAACAAAGATGCATGAGCAATGGAAGGCACATATCGAAAGGTGTTACAAAAATCAATCTCGCTATTGATTGTGGTTTGTCTTATGAAACCAAACATTTGTCACATCCTTTCAAAGTTGCAGTACATCGAAGGACTACTTGCACATCGCAAGGCAGCATGTTTTTCTACTTTGTGTATAGAAGCCGAGGCTTCCATGAACAAAATAGTGTAGGTTGTATTAAGATGCGATGTGATATTAAGCTAGAGTCTGCTTTCATCAACTTGATACGTCTCATTAGTTGTTAAGTTGCTCGGGTGGGGTTGCTATATGAAAATGTGAATTAAAAAGTCTATAAATTTCAAACTGAATGATATGATATTGACATAAAGAAAAGTTGAATTGCAATGAGCTAAAGTGATCAACCCGCCTTACCATTCTACAACCTTATGAGATGGCTCTCTGGCCCCTTGGTTGCTAAAACCTGTTCTTTTGAGATTTAAGCCTGTGGCTTTCTCTAAGACCATGCGTAGTGGTAAAGGTGAACAATGCTCCCACCCTTGGACGTTTTCCGCCATGTGGCAGTACAGTCAACAAGGGGCATTATTGGTCGTTTTTCTAAAATGGGTGTAGTGGAGATGTGACTATTATGTTAAAGGGTGTAAAGAATTAAATAAAAATAAAAAAACCAACAAAAAAAGTTATTGGACTAAAAAAGGAAGATTAAATGCTATTGGCCAAACAAAATTGTTCAAAGCGTGCTTCAAAACATGCGGCCGGACATTTTTTGAAAGAAAAAGCCCAAACACGCCGGCGGGGGTGGGGGCGGTGGCGTTTTTTGGCGTGTTTGGGGAGAGAAGATGCCCACTACGGGTGGTCTAACAATTGTCATATGTGCAGTTTGTAATCCACAACATACATCTGTTGTAATCTTTACTAACTATTGCAGCGTTATTGGTTGATCTTCTTAGTTTTTCTTTGAATAAATTACATGATTAGTATCTGTGGTTTACCTATTTTGTCATTTCCATACCTATTTTTGAAAATACACCATTGGTACGTCATAGGTACGAATTACTAATTATGTAATTAATTTTACAATCATAAGTACTAATAGTGAAAAAAATTGTAAAAGTTGGTAACAATGATGTAATTTTCAAAAATTAGGTATGAAAATGATAAAATAGGTAAACCACATATACTAAACATGTAATTATTTCTTTTTCTTATTTGAGCATTGTTTTACTTTTACAAGAAGCATATTGATATTGTACTAGAGAGAAATGTGGCGGGGAACACAACTATTAGGTTGGTGTTTGTAATTTTAATGACTTGGATTTTTATTCTAGTTGATCCAACCAAACTCGGATTTTATTTGTATGGGGATTGTGCTCGACTCTCATATACATTTTAGCTTGAATTCAATCAAGTTGTCTCAACTCAAGTTCAAAATCGAGCTATTTTGAGGCTTGAGCTCATCTCGAATAAAATTCGAGTCAACTTAGCTTGGCTTGATTTAGCTCAGTTTGGTTTTAAATCACAGCCATAACGAAAACCAAAATGTTTGGTTCGGTTCAGTTTTAAACCCAAATACTGATTATTAATAACTAGTGGTATCATCCCCGCATTGCGGGGCGTTAACTTGATCGTTTTTAGTGCATTCAATATAACAAACGATATAGAAAAACCAAAAGATAATTGTAATATCCCTAAATGTAATCGACACATTAGTTTTTCAAATGAATATTAGTCATTAGAAAAGAAAAACCAATTGAAAAATTAGTCACGTAGTAAAAAAAAATCACAGTTTACTTAATTAAGAACTTTCTTTATAAATTTAGATCTCAACCTACATCTTTTACATATATTTATAAGATTACTCAATGTAACAAACGTTTCTAAGTTCCAATGATCTTAAAGGTATATTGGCTACATTGTAAAAAAAAAACAAAGCTACATGGACTAAGGGTGAAGGGAGTGGGGCGGCAAAGGCTTCGGCAAAGCCGAATGCCGAGCGGCAACACCACCGCCTTCCAAGTTTACCGCGCGGCAAAGCCAAATGCTCGGTAACCAATTGTCGATCGGGAAAGAGGGGGGACAAGACTGAAATGTTTTATGTGTGTGTGTGTATGTTTGACTTTAACATATATATATATATTTTTTTAAATGAAAAAAAAAAGGTTTACCACTTTCAAGTGTTTAACCAATGCCAACACTTTTCACCAAAGTTTAAACTCTTTAGACGTGTTGACATGGCACCCTCTCATTGGTTGATTTTAAAGTTTGCCACTTTCAAGTGTCTAACCGCTCCCTTCACCCTAAGTTGCAAGGAATAGAATCACATCACATTTAGAAGCTTTTTTTTTTTTTTTTTTTTTTATCATTTTTCTTGTTTGCTGTGATAACTCTTATGGCCCATGGTTTTAAGTTTCCTATACAATTACCTTTATCTGGTTTTAACTTTTGTTCTACCTCACTCCCTCTTTTCAACCGCTTCAGCCACCCTTTTTATTCACCTTCAATTTACTTCCACCTCCACCACCTACGAAGCCGCCACCACCATAACGATGACGGTGCCCAACTACAACCACGTCACCTTTTCTTTTCTCTCTCTAAAAGATCCAAACCCACCGCCTCCAATAACCATCACTACACGAACGTCGGAACCATCACCACAACAATCCCCACCATCTCATTCATCTCAGACACCATTACACACTCTCTCTAAAAACCCTAACAACCACCGCCGTCCTCATCCCTGCAACCATCGCCTCTTTCTTTTCTCTCACACTCCCCGCTTCTCTCTGTTGTTGTCACTATCCCTAAACCATCGCCGATGTGTTATCGGAAATCTCCACCACCCGTAGCACCAAAATTCCCATCTCTCTCCCCTATTACCTATGCACCGATTCCCCTTTCTCTCTGTTGTCTCTGTCTACCCAAGCAAAATGTGTCGAAGAAATATGCAAACACAAAGTAGGGGCAAGTGAAGAAATTTGGAAAGCTGGTGGCAAAATCTAACAAATGAAAACATAACTGTTCCTCGCGATGTTATGAAATAATACTATATATAGAATAGGCTCATGAACCAAGAAAAAGCTAAACAGGCCAAAGGACCCATCAACGCAACTAAACAAAGCCACTAAGGAACTTTGTTGAGTTACAAATCTCAATTTATAGTAAATTACAAGTTTTGTCCTTTATGTTTACATCAAATTTTAGGCGCTGTCCTTTAGAGCAAAATTTGACAGGCAGTGTCCTTTACCTTTCAAAATCTTGCATGTTTTGTCCTTTAGGCCAAACCCAGTTAGATTTTTTGGTTAAATCTAATCACCCAAGGGCAATTTAGTCTTTTTCCCCACTTATTTAATAGCATTTAAAAAATAAAATAAAATAACTTAAAATATTATTATTATTTTAACTATATGTATATATATATATATAACCTCCATCACCACCACCCTCCACCGCCCTCCACAACCTTCACCGCTGCCACCCACCCCACCTTTGATTTAAATTCACCTTTGAATCTGTAAGGTATACATCTGCATCACATTTAATCATATCTTGGGCATGTTTGGCTAAGCTTTTCAAAACAACTTATTGACTTATTGGCTTTTTGGAAAAGTCAGTATGAAGTGACTTATTGACTTATTGGCTTTTCTCCTTCACATACACCCTCATTGCCAAACATCATTTTGAAGCTTATGACTTTTCAAAAAACCAATAAGTCAATAAGTTGTTTCAAAAAGCTTAGCCAAACATGCCCCTTCTCGAATGATCGTTTTTTTTTTTTTTTTTTTGCTGTCAATTCGAATGTTTCATGTGAAATTGGGAAGATTTGGAGGGTAAAAGGTGGGATTTTGGGGAAAGTGAGATGTGGGGTTTTGAAATTTTGGCGGTTCTGGGTATGAGCTGAAAACTATGAATTGGGGAACGTTCGAAGGTTTTTAGATGGAGGATGTTTGCGGGTCGGGTCTTGGGTTTATTGTATTATTGTGCTACCATTTTGTGTTTTTTTTTTGTTTGTTTGTTAATTAGGGTTGTTTTAGTCGATAGGATGTTTTGATTTAGGGCAAAATTATGTCGCCGTGCTTTAATTTTGTGTTCTTTTGGTTCGGCTGGTGTACTCTGGTCTGGTGGAGCTAGTGGTTGGTTACCAAGTCAATCGTTACTTTTGATTTAGGGCAAATTTATATCATTGTGCTTTAATTTTGTGTTTTTGTCAATTTAGTCTTCTTTTCGTCAAGTTTCTATTTTATTATCACATTCTGATTCTGATCTGGTGGAGCTGGTCGTTGATTACCGAGACATTTTGTTACTTTTGACTTTGAGCAAATTTATATCATCATGCTTTACTTTCGTATTTATGTGTTCAAGTGTGATTGTTTACAATTGAGAACTCTAGCTGCAATAGATTGTTCAAAAGGAGGTGAATTTGAGGGTTTTTTTTTGTTTTAATGCTGAAAGGGGAAATTTGGTTTTCTTAATATGTGTCTGCAAGCAATTGAAAAGTTTGAATCTACATGTACCACATTGTACTTAGAAACATTTTAATTCTTGTTTGTTATGCAAAGTTTTTTTTTATTTTTTTTATTTTTTTTATGAATCCTGGCTCAAATTGTTTATATTCAATCATAGTTGTTAACGGTGAATAACGACAAATTGTTTTATAAATAGTGATACACTAGAAAAAAATTAAAAATTGTATATGTGTATTACATCAAAATACCCTGGTATATATGCTATTTTACATGTATATTTAACAAAAACCTAAAATCCAGCTATTTTATAGCTACATTTAATTGCTATTTATATTAAAAGAAAACAAAAAAAAATTGTCGCTATTTATCGCTACAATCCTAATAGCGAGCCTAGACCTGTATGCTACGTAGCGCGATATAGCGATCGCTACGCTTGCTATTGACAACTGTGTATTCGATTGAACTCTCCTATAGTTCTATGGTGGTGGATAGGTGTCTATTTTTGTTTGGAATGTGTTAGAATCAAAGAATTATCTTAATCTCTTGAAGCATTTTGGTGCTTATGTTATATATATCTGGTTGCTGCTTGTAGGGGTGTAAAGCCGAGCCGATCTGCGTCCGACGTTATTGAGGATTGAGCTCGGCTCGGCTCGTTTTAACTTAAAAGGGCTCGAGCTCGAGCTTGGCTCGTTTCGTACTCTGTTTCCAAAGCTTGAGCTCGGCTCGTGGGTGGTTTTTCAACCTTGTTTATTAATTATTTAATTTAATTATTATATTTATATATTTTTTGTAATTATTTACACATATATTTATAATTATAATCTTTACATATATATAGTATCATATGTATTATTAATTATTTTTATCATAATTTTGTATCTAATAATGGTTATTATATTAATAGATTAAAAAAATTATATAAATATAAGGTCGTTTAGGCTCGCGAGCTGGCTTGAACATTTTACAAGTCGATCTTGATTAGATCACGAGCAGGTTGGCTCATTTACACCCCTATATGCCCGTATCCTCCCTATGCAGTCCTTTTTTTTCATTTAGCATATAATTTGGCTCAAATATCTGAAATCTATGTTATGTCTTGCGAACTAATCATTTTCACGGAACTCTAATTCATTTGTAAACTCATGCAATATCAGCCACAATTTGTGAACAAGAATGTTGAAGCAACAGGATTCAACCCGGGATTGATTGTCTTGCTGGTTGTGGGCGGGCTGCTGATAACATTCCTTGTTGGCAACTATGCATTGTACATGTACGCACAGAAAACGCTTCCACCGAGAAAAAAGAAGCCAGTTTCCAAGAAGAAGTTGAAGAGGGAGAAACTGAAGCAAGGCGTTGCGGTACCTGGAGAATAGACCAGCCATTCAAAAAAAAAAGATCGGGTGGTTCCGCTGGTGGCACGATGATACTCCAGTGGTCCGTCAGTGATCCAAATTTGCCGTTCAAAAAAAAGTTTGTGTTAAGTGTTTCGGTACCTACTTGTCTTGTTGTGAGATGCTTGCACTGTTGTTAGTTTTGTTACTGTTTATTTACTGGTGAGTGCTTTAGTTTTGTTAGTTTTGGTCCATTTGGACCTCTGGCTCTGGTTTACTAAACTGAATAAACAAACAAACAACCAACCCATTACTTTTGGTGCAAGACATTCAAAAGCCCACCAAACCAAAGCCCAATAACCAAAGCCCAATAGACCAACTTAGGGTTTCAATCTTATTAATAATACACACCCAATTTAGGGTTTCACACATCGCTAGTTGTAGTAATTAGGGTTTACAGTTCCCCCCTCTCTCTCTCTCTCTCTCTCGACCACTTGAATAGAAGAGGTTAAAGCGACGGCCGCCACCGCTGTCCGCCTTGTTTCAGCACCTCCACCGCTGTCTTGGCCCTCGGTTTTGTAAACCTCCATCTCTTCCGTTCATATCCAGCCTTTACTTTCTCAAAAAACAACAATGGGCAAGGTTTCAAAGGCCGATAAGAAGATCGCTTACGACCACAAGCTCTGCCAGCTTCTC
The DNA here is from genome assembly GCA_030545235.1 of Helianthus tuberosus. Taxonomy (NCBI): domain Eukaryota; kingdom Viridiplantae; phylum Streptophyta; class Magnoliopsida; order Asterales; family Asteraceae; genus Helianthus; species Helianthus tuberosus. The sequence goes on along the minus strand of CM060387.1, from coordinate 51,724,435 downwards.
GATGACTACACTCAAGTGCTTGTTGCCGCTGCCGATAATGTTGGTTCCAACCAGCTCCAGAACATTCGTCACGGGTTGAGAGGTGATTCCGTTATTCTCATGGGGAAGAATACTATGATGAAGAGGTCTATTAGGATGCACTCTGAGAAGACTGGGAATACGGCCTATTTGAACTTGATTCCTCTGCTTGTTGTAAGTGTTTTTTTCTTTGCTTTCTGCCTTTTGTTGTGTTATATTGTTAATTGATATCATTAACTTAGTTTTTATTGTGATGTTCAAGTTGTTTTGCTGTTAGATTTGCAATACACCTCTTTGATTCGAAAAATTACGGTTTTTGGTTATTTATTAGGCTATATTTTGCTGTAATAGTGTAAATCTAGGTCTGTTTGTTGTATTTTGGATGGATAATTTTTTAGGTTATTCTTTGATGTTTTTAAGTTTAAAATTATTTTTTTAAGTTTGGTTTGGTTACGTTTTTTATTAGCTTTTTTAGGTTTTGTGTGTTTATTTTTCAATCTTTTATTATATGATATGTTTTATGCCATAAATTAGTTTTAGTGTGTATTTTATGCATAATTATAACTTAAAAAGAGAGATTGACTCAAAGTTTTATAATTAAAATGCAATTGTATTATATGCATTTGTGTTTTTTAGTAAAATTTTAATTTTAGTATATTAATTTGTGAAAAAAATTTAAAAGATTGAAAATTCGGGTTGAACGTTTGGGTATCCGGCAACGTGCAAACCCAACCTGTTTAGCGCCAATTATTTTTAAGTTTGTTGATTGACTGTGTTATATAAGTACACGAAGCTGTTATTGAAGCATGATTTTGTATAAAGCTCTAAATTTTGATGCCTGCTAAGCTCTTATAAATCTGAGAAAGGATTATCTACACCTTGATGCATAAGGAATGTACTCAAATGGTTGTAAGAGGATATGATTCTGATGTGTATTTGTTGGAACTCTATTATGTTGTTCATTACCGGTTTCATAATTTTTAAGATGATGTTTGGTTATCATTTTCCAAATCCTTTCAAGTCTCGGAAAAAAGGAGAATGGTCTAAAAATTTAAAACAAGAACTTAATGTATTCGTTCTACGATTTTGAAACCACTTAAGATCACATAATACAGTATTCAAAATATTGCTTGTTAGTGGAAATGTGGAATTACTTGTGATTTACTATGTGATATTTTTCTTAATGTTGGATATACTAAATGGGATTCCATATCTGGCCAATGTGGTTAACTGGCGCTTTTGATGAGTTTTATGTTGAAAACTAAACATAAGTAAGAAGTAGTTAAATATGTTTCTCTGTTACTGATGATACTTAAGTGGACTGTATTTGATGTCAAGTGTTCTAATATATGAACATGATTAAACAGAATAATTTTTGGTATGTTTATATAGGGAAATGTTGGTCTAATCTTCACCAAGGGTGACTTGAAGGAAGTCCGTGAGGAAGTTGCTAAGTACAAGGTTGGAGCTCCGGCACGTGTTGGTCTAGTTGCCCCAGTTGATGTGGTTGTCCCTCCTGGCAACACCGGTCTCGATCCATCACAGACCTCTTTCTTCCAGGTTCACACTTTATATCTTAATTTATTAATTAACTAGGTTAGGGACCCGTGTACTACACGGGCTGAACAAAAGATAAAATGTATAAAAAAACTTTTCTAAATATATGTAATCAATTTTTATTTATACTTCAGTGTTAGTTGAGTCATAGTCGTTTATGTGAGAAATAAAAGGCATCTACAATCACTAAAGTTTCAATAATACATTGTAACTAATAGAACAAAGATGAATTGAAAGCGAAGATAAGAATGTGTTTGTACTCATAGACTTTGAAATAGCTCCAAGGAACAACCAAGAGTTCTTGCCTTACTTTCCATTCTTCACCGGACTTTAGTGTAATTGGCTTTTCAATTGTTGTTGCCTACACACAGAGCATGTGTTTGTACTCATCATCTCCGTAATCAGCCATAGCTTTTGCCTTCTTATCCCATGGGTTCCACACCACTAATTAACAAAATTTTAATGAAAAAGTTGATTGGAAACAGGTCATGCAGTTTAGTTGTGATGGTGGATGAGAATAGAGGTGTTCACGGCTCGCTGGTTTTGATGAAACTCTGAGCTAAACCGAACACAACAGTTCAGTTTGAACTTTTGTTAATTCAAAGTCGTTGGTTTGTATTAAAATTTTAAAATTAATAAATATGGTTCTAGAAAAATTTTGATATGCAAAAATACATATTCAAAAAATGAAAAGAATAATATAAAGGCTGGTTCCAATTTCCACACCAGAAACTGAACCGTCCAATTTACTTCGATTTAGTTAATGAACACCCTTAAATGAGAATTATTGAACAAAATATAAACACTCCTTTATATGAAAATATTTATAAGATTGAAAGGAAATAAAAGAAAAAAACTATGATACTTCTTTATAAAAAGTTTTCTAGACAATGATGATAAATTCTGAAGCAGAAATGTAAAAGCTCACCAGCGTCAGGCAGACCATCTTTCTGAAAGACAAACGCCCGTTTCTTTTCATGATTTACGATTGCAATCTTTGAGGGTGTGTTGAGATTGTCCACCTGGGTAAACAATTAACGCCACATAAACCTTAAGTGTGGCAAAGTAATCAAAGAGGTAACAATTTTACCTCTGTTTCAAAGGTTATATATCTCTTTGTTCTATATATTTCTCCCTATTCTTCAAATTGTCAAGATAATCAAATGTCTCCAAATCTTTCACTCGAACTTCATTGGAAACGCAAATATTAACATGATTTCTTTAGAAACCGATGACGTTATGCTGCACAACCACTGATCCACAATGAAAAATGAAAATGTACACATTTCTAATAAGCAGCGATGGATGTCAATCATATTAATACAATATATACAATATCCACAAAAATGAAAAAAAAAATCCACACTAAGGTGGTCTGTCCTAATATAGAAGTCACTAAATAGATTAAATCTTTAAAAAAAAGAAAAAAAAAGATCAAAACAAAAAACTACTTAATTCACATTTCTATGCATGATTTTTTGTTGTAAATACTTTTTCTTGTTCTTATCGTACAATTTTCGTTGAAGTTGAAATATAAATTGAAAATTATGTACAAAATACCATATTCAACTTACAAATAAACAAACAATTGCTTCAATAATATTGACATCTGATGTGATGTTTTCAAGTATAGATATAACTATGTAGCCATACAGCTGGTGTTGAGAATTGTATAAACCAGCGTATACTTACTAATATGAATGATATAAATATGAATTATTATACCTGCTCTAACCTCGATGCAAACACAACAATGTTGAAGCAATATCTTTTTCAACGCAATCGCCAATCAAATTTCCAGCTCCCAGATGGTAGAGAGCATCAATTTGCAACTATAACATATAAAAAGTTAATCCCAAATAATTTTTTTATTGAGGGACTCCCTCTATATTAAATATTAACGATCAAAGAATAGGAAATGAACACTAATTAAGAATGAAAAAAATAAATACAAATAGAGTGGTAGAAAACAAAAGAAATATAAGATTTGATTTACCTCCGGCTTTGATCCAGATTCTTGAAATGTCTCAAATTTTCCAAAACTTTAATCATTAGCATCCACATCAGGAGGTTTTGAATATGAGTCATCTATAGTTTCCTTCCACTCAGTTTGAAAGAATGGATCAAAGGCAAAGCCGCTTTCAACAAATGCGGCTTGACTGAAGTCAAACCCATTCCTCACAATGTGTTCCACCAGGAGCTCCGTTTGAAAATGAAAAAAAGATCAACTGATCCATGGGATTTGGTATGTGAACAGAATGGGTTGAACCTTTCTTTAGATAATTCCTGCATATTTAAGTCAACCTCAATTTACAGTCGGCCACAAAGGCGGAGCATAGTGTAAAGTGGGGGGTGCAACCCCCCTCCCGAATGTTTCGGTTAAAAGTGTAAAATTTCCTATTTTTTGTTCAAAAATTTTAAAATTATATAGGATTGCCCCCCCCCCCCCCCCAAAAAAAATTATTTTGCCTAAAATATTATACAATATATAAATTGAGTCCCATGACCCTCGGAACTTTTGGTCAAGCTCCGCCAATGGTCGGCCAAACTTGTACATCGGTGTATAATAGCTAGTCTAAACTCTGCTAAAATCTATGAAAACTCAGACAATAGTTTAATGAAACTTATACTCCACCCTTTCAACAATTAAAAATCAAACAAAAATTATAGAATTGGTTGATATGTTCTTTCCAAAATATGTCTCATGATTACAGCAGGAAACATGTTTTAGGTCTTAGATATTCGATGTAGAACATAACTCAATGCAAATCTCAAAACCCTAATATAAAATTTGATTAAGCAAACGAAAACGCTAGAATTAAAGGTATTATGATGGAATCATGGAATAGATGAAATAAAAAACATGATTGACAAAGAAAAACAAACCTTGAACCACAAGAAGGATCAATCGATTGGATTTGATTTTGATCTCCATAGCATCGCAGTTTGGGTTTAGGGAAGAATGGCGTTTCATCGATGCAATGAGAAAAGAATATGGATTCATAGAAGAATGGCGTGTAAAAAATTGAAAAGAACGATCTGGGCAAAGTTTTAGGGATTTGATTGACTTTATATGTCGGGTCAAAAACAATTACGGATCATCACGTAATACCATATCTATAACCCGGAAAGTGGGCGGAAAAAAAATAGAGGTCTCAGAATGTGACATGTGTCCCATACTTGGTTTCTTTTATTATAGTAGTTAGATTAGATTCGCCATCACATTTCATACAAATATAAACAAATCTTTTAATTTGTAAATTGCAGGTTCTTAACATTCCCACCAAGATTAACAAGGGTACTGTCGAAATTATCACCCCTGTGGAGCTCATCAAGAAGGGTGACAAAGTGGGTTCATCTGAGGCTGCTCTTCTTGCCAAACTTGGCATCAGGCCATTCTCATACGGTTTAGTTGTTCAAACCGTGTACGACAATGGTTCTGTCTTCAGCCCCGAGGTGCTCGACCTGACCGAAGATGACCTCGTTGAGAAGTTTGCTTTGGGTGTGTCCATGGTCACCTCCTTGGCACTTGCTATTCACTACCCAACTGTCGCAGCCGCACCTCACATGTTGATCAACGGTTACAAGAATCTGTTGGCTGTTGCTGTTGAGACTGAATACTCTTTCCCATTGGCTGACAAAGTGAAGGAGTACCTTGCTGTAAGTTTAAAAAACATTTGCGTTATTTTTATTATGATTTATGTATACGGTTTATAGGGTAAAGTGTAAATATGAACGGATGATTGATTGCAGGATCCAAGTAAGTTTGCTGTGGCTGCACCGGTTGCTGAAGCTGCTCCAGCTGCCGCTGCTGCACCTGAGGAGACGAAGAAGGAAGAGCCAAAAGAGGAATCTGATGATGAAGACTTTGGTATCAGTTTGTTTGATTAAACGATTTATGGGATCTTTTTATCGCCTTCAGACATTTTGCTTGGTGTTCTTTTGAGAAGTTTGGTTGTTTTGTTTTGCAACAATACCCGGTCTTGTTTGGATATGGATATTTACTTTTTGAGAAGCTAAGTTGGTGTTTTGTTAATTTTGTTTGATCTATTACCTAATGCTTTAGCATGTTTAACAGTTATGGTTTAAGGATTATTAAAAAAGAAATATAATATCACATTAGATGTTAGTGTAGATTTTAAGTATAGTTGGTTTTATCTATATATAATCTACTAGTAATGTGCCCGTGCGATGCGGCGGGAGCACGACACTTAGGCTGGTGATTTTAGGGGTGTGTATGGGCAGTTCAGTTTGATTTTGATTTGTAAGTTGTAACAAATACCAAATTTTCCGGTTAAGATCTATCAAAAACCGATCGGTTTCGAATATTTAGGTTCTGGTTAATCGGTTATGAACATTGGGTCGGTTCGGTTTTTGGTTGATAACCGAAATATTAACATGGGCCAAAAAAGTTAACATGTTGAAGTACTCAAGCAGAAGAGTCATTATTATTTGTTTAAGATTTTTCTTATTGTCCACTCCTTTTCTAAGCAAGACTCGAGGAGGGTTGTGTTCAAAAAGCTAGTGGCTCGCTCGAAATCATCTCGCCGTGTTGTTATTAAACAAGCCTAGCCAACTTGGCTCTCTTTGTAAATAAGTCAAGCCAGAGTCAAGGTCGGCTCAATCATTTGGCTCGACTAACTTCACACTTTTAGAATTAGCTCTGTATACCTAGACAATATACATAAAAGTAGTTTAATGAATAGTAATTGTCTAATCGTTCATAGCAACATACATATGGTTGCAAACTTTATTGGATGAACTTCTGGGAGTAGCAACTAAAAAGAATGCAATTCAATTATTCATGGACTTACATAACACATGTAATAAAAAGAATACAGTACATTCTAATTGTATTTGATGTTTAGAAACAAAAAAAAAAAAAAAAAAAAAGAATACAGTACATTCTAATTGTATTTGATGTTTAGAAATAACAAAAAAAATAGATTACATTAAAAATAAAACTATAACTTAAGCATAAAACAAATAAGCACATACAAAGTGTATATTTTTTCCATCCCACATCGGTCTTCAAGCACAGATACAAAGGGTCACCCATCGGTACAAAGAGAAGAAGCACAGGTTTAGCCTAGTTTTTTTAAGCTTTGTTGTATTATTTTAATTTTTGATATCAAATCCAGTTGTAATTTGCCGAGCTGAGCGGGCTTGAGTTTATATCGGGGCCAAGCTAACATTTTTAACTTGAATAAGAAATCGAGTCAAGCTGAGCCACTTTGTTTAAAAATAGAGTCAACCTGACTTCGCTAGGCTCGTAATTCGTAAACTGCACTAATTATGACCAATGTTTTCTCAACTATTTGATGTAAGATTTGTTTTCATATAAACACTTTTCTCAATGTGGCATGTGGGGAGCTTCTTAACCAGGCGGTTCATGCCAACCAGCAATGAGGCCGGGTAGCCTGAACCATGTTATTCGAAAGAGCCTTATCAAATTGAGATGACTAATGCCCTACATTGGAAATGAATCTTAAAAACCTAATAATATCCTGGTTTATGTTAATTGGATGCTACTCTCCTAAACCTATTTGACACTGATTTAGAGGGCCATAATTGACCAAAATACTTAATATATAGGCATAGGCTTGCTACAGTTTTGGTACATTTTTTAAAAAGTTGACATATATAGAACAATGGCATATTCGCTTACCCATCCTTTGTGGTGACAATAAATTAATGGTAAGAGGGTCAGCCCTTCATTGTTCTTAATTCTATTAACAATGTCCAAAAGGTAACAAATTGTAAAAAAACCGCGATGTGTATCTTACGTGTTATATACTTTCTAAGAATGATACGCGTGATCTAATAACGAACGCCCACTTTCAACAAGATTTTACTCAACATAGAAGAGCGCTCTTTGAGCTTTCAATGCTGGCGCAAGATGAGATCTCGGCATCTCGTGGCGTGAGAATTCTTAGTGTTGGAGGCAATATCATCTGAAAACAAACAGCTCAGGCATCAACCACAACATAGAAACAAAAGTTGAAGGTGACATTTTCGACCCATTTACCTTTAAAAAGGGTCCATTGTGTTGGTCAAATTGATCCAGTACTACCCATCAACTTGCCACCTTTCAAAAGAGTGAAAAAAGAAAAAGAAAAAAAAAGTTTACCAATCGTAGCTCTTTACGGCTTACTCATGAACCAAAACAGCCAGACCCTTAAAAAACATGGTTGGATCCAATCTGTTTGGAAAAGTCCTAAGACATTGTGCTCCACTGACCTTTAAGTACCACATAAAGAACCAAGTTTTTTTTTTTCCAATTTGCAGGAATAAAAGTAATGTAATAATATAAATTTTATGGTAAAAACGGTATTATATAAGTTACAAAGGAAGGGTGTATATGTTACTATGTACAACTATCCGCAACTCCAAGTTACTCCCGCAACAGCTTCGCCACCCTAAGAGAGTCGGGTAACCTGCATCAAGTGAATGAATATATAAAAATCAATTTCAATCATCTATGGATAAACAACAAAGTGTAATATTATGCTTAAGAAAAACTTAAAGTCAGGTAAGAGTTTCAGTCATGTTTCATGTAATGTATGAACTTTAAATAGAACTGGCCAAATGAACGGGTCGGGTCGAGCAACATGTCGGGTCAGAATGGGTCGATTAAATAATAGATATGAAAAGAGTGTGCACACAACAAGCGTTCAAAACGGAATCAAACAAAATGAAATCCATATATGTAGGATTTTATGTTCAAACGATTAATCTGATCAAGATACACGCACAACATGAAAACAATGGCAGATGTAAAAAACAAATAACTATTACAAAATTTGGAACTGAAGATTGGTCATTCAAAGGTCTATAAGTGGATCAATAACAATAACAATAACAACAACAACAACAACAATAATAATAATAATAATAATAATAATAATAATAATAATGTATGTTGTATTGATATTGTGATTCTCATGATTACGAAAATAAAATAAGAAAAGTTGTAGCTTCTCAAGGGAAAATGTGGTTGTAACTTGTAAGTTTTTGAACGTTTATATGTATAATGCAAACTGGGTTAAATGACTTTTATTGTTTATTGAGTTAATTCATACAGCTTTAGCTATGACACTATTTTGACATCAGTTGGCCAATGGTGGTCAGGTGGGTAGCCAAGCTATGACAACCATTGTTGTCACATATATATTTTTACATGTTCAATGCATCAGGTTAACGAATTCATTGTTTGGTTGATCTCATTTTTAAGCTACTCATGTTAGAACAACCCTTAACCATATCATATGATGTTGACTATATAAAGATAATAAACAAACATTAAGATAATATGTTATTCTCAATTTTAATCTTTTATAATCTACTGAAACATGTGTAAAGTACCTCAGATGTCGCATTTTTTTTTGTAGTGGTAAGTTGTAAGACATGGTTCATGGTGAGGTTGCTTAAACCTGGGGATGGTAATCTGGGGTATTGCTTGCACCAGCATAAGGTCTCGCAAAGCTATCTTGGTATTGTCTATTGGTCAATGTATCCTTCGTTGATCACTATTGCCTCCAAAAACCAAATTATCATAACAAAACAAAAACTCTTACTCTAATTAAAAAAATATGATTTATACAACAAACTGAAACTTACAAAAGTTAGGTTCTTTTACCTGAATATGGAAATGAAGGGAACACGATCTAGATCTGAGTTGATGGCAGATTGATATACAGATCTGAGGTGCCCTTGTTCGTTTATCAATCTGATCAGTATGGTCATGGTCACCAGTATGGCGTCGTTGGCTGGGAAACAATTCTCCGGCTAGGGGAAATTTACCCTTTAAAACCCATCACTAACTCTGCCCGCAAATCAGCCTGAATCATCCGATCAAGCTCCATTCAATTTGCTTTGCTGATTATCAAACCTAACATCTCAATTCCACAAAATCAACTTCCTAACCTGGTATTAAACAAACATATTTCAAAATTCGAACAAAAATCAACAGAACAAGCATAATATACCGTATTTGGCGGTCCAATAATTGTGACGCTCCTATCAAACTGTTTGTTTTCGTCAACAAAACCACAAGAGAATTCATCAACAAGAATATAAAAAAAAGATACAGAGAATTGGATTAAAGCAAATTGAAATATGATCCCTAGAAATGAAAGAAATAGAGACCTTTTATATGTTTCTGAAGAAGAAGGAGACTTGATTGAGAGGGGGACGGGATGGAAAGTCACACAGAGAGATTGATAAACAAAATCTCTTGGTCGATCCATAGCTAATTACAAAACCTAGTTTTGATTTCCCAGCCAGCCAGGCACACCGAAAACATTTAGGCGGGATTTTCCATTTTTAAGTGATAGAGAGAGAGAGAGAAAGCGAAGCAAGAAAAGAGTGACTTTTGCAGTGGGAATATAGGGTGTATATATATTTAGAGCATTCACATCCAAATAATCAAATTGTGTGTGGTGTTTTTAAAATATAAAAAGTATAAAAAGTGATTGTGAGTGAAGGAGAGAGAAAATGTTACTGTTCATCTGTATATTTGGAGGGACACTGTTTACCCCCTATAATTTTTTAATATATTTTGAAAGTGGTTGTGAGTGAAAGAAAGAGAAAAGGTAATGATAAAGGTATATAAAATATTATTTAATTGAAAAGGAGAGAGAAAATGTAGTGTTTTTTAGTGTAATTTGGGGTGAAAATATGATGGAATGGATATGAATGCTCTTAGGGTGAATTCGTAGATCTTTTCAATTTTGAAATTCACCGGCTGCTAGATAAATCCCACCCATTTAACCCTCCATTGCATAGCTGGATCTCATTTAAAATAGATATGAGATTTTGTTACTCCTTTAAAATAGAAAGGTTTGTTGATAATTAAGTTAAGTGTAAAATAATGTTTTTAATCAATTATTTAACAATAGTTTTAGAATTAAAAGAGATAAGGCTTTTAGCTTTTAGTCTATATTTTATTTGTGATGATGACTAAAAACACGTCGGGTTTTAATCATTTGTACACTAATGCATCGTCTACTTGTACCTTTTAATCCGTGCGTCGATATTGAACAAAACAACTACTGAAACATCGACAAAAATGTGTAGGTTGTGATGCTATCTTTGGATTTTTTTTTTTAAATATTATAGTTTATAAGATATGTCAAGAATACGTAAAAAAAAGTATAAGTTTGTTGTGGAGGGGTGAATTGTAACTAATTATCAATAATTTTGTTAAAACCTTAGGGATTTAAGTATAATAAGTTTAGGGACTAAAAAATAAATAGTGTTTAAAAGACTAAACTACCCTCGTTTTAGGGGTCTTTCTATAAATAAAGGGGGGGGGGGGGGGGATTTCTTATTTTGTGGGTATCTTAAAATACCCCTCCCTCATGTATTATAATATAGTTTAGATATAAATGCTGGTTCAGTTCTGTTTGAACATAATGGAAAACATGAAAAACATACATTTGGTTGCATCAGCACATGTTAGCAGAGAATCCAGATGGAGTCGCAGCAATTAAGGTTTGACATGATTGTCATCTTGGTCTGGTTCCTCCTTAGGGTGCTGACTGATGATGGTGAAGATGAGAACCGAATAGGGGATTCGGTTTTTGGAGAGGAGGTCGAATATGATTGATGTTATGGCTAATGGGTTGTGTCTAATGTGTAACTGTCTAACCCCTTAACCTCCACATAATTCTCCTTATATAAGCACCCATGAGGAAACCCTAATTAGTTAATAAGGGTAATATGGTCCATCAACAATTACCAACTAATTATTTAATAGGATTGTTATATATTTTGATCTATATAATGTAAATGATTATAATGGCTACAGATTAAATATTAATACGTAATATATTTAATCTTACAATAAAGCAAATCTAATGTACAAGATTTTAATTTTACCACGAGTACAACTTATGAAACATGTACGAAGGACTATAGGCCATCTGAGCTTTCGAAGAAGGCAGTAAGTCGCTTTCATCCATACCTTCGCCTCTTTCACATAAATCGCAGGCCATTGAATGCGAATATTAATATCTGATTGAATGTTGCAATTGAAAGGTCGTGTGTTTTGGCGCTACGGAAAATGTTATAGTTTAAGATGTCGATGCCAATCAGTTATGCGATCAACATGAACATAATGTCTATGTTCACTTGGGCGCTAAGGAAGATGTTGTAGCGTCTCCTGGGTGGGGGGTTTAAGGGGTTGGCTGCTTTGCTTTGGTGTGCATGTGTGTTGTAGGGTGTGATCGGTCCGTCGTGGGGTTGGGTCCACTGGCGTGTGTGCGTTTGGTCATTTGATGTGCTGGCCAACAAGATCAATTAAGTTTTTTATTTTCAGCTCTAAACATATTTTTATTATGATAACTAGTGTTTTTAAATGACGCGCGTTGCGCGAAAGGCATTGGTGTTTTCGACCGTGGGGTATGGTGGGGCGGGGGTTTGGGGCATGGGTTGACAAGTGGACTTCGAGCCCCCTGCTGGTAAGTGACGTGTTGGGTCGGTATGGCGGGGCATGGCTAGCCCGCGTGGGTTGGCTAGTTTTATAAAAATTTAAAAAACACCTAAAATTAAAAAATACACACAGAATTAAAAAAAAAGGCATAAAATTATTATTAAAAGTTCCTAAAAATTACAAAATTCTACAAAAAAAAAAAGATTACAAAATTAAAAAAAAGCCTAAAGCGTTAGGTAGATTTCGAACAGGGCGAGCTTGTCAAACGGCTTCCGCTCCTTGCCCCGGAACTGGATGTTGGCCACCGCCACCAGGTCTTCGTGACTTATATCACCGCCCGGGACGCTATCGTAGTAGGCTTTAAAACGGTCGAGCTTCGGTCGTAGCTCGCGCCACTTGTGTTGGCACGCGTTTAAATTGTGCCGGTCGTTCCCCACGTTGTGCCGGTAGCTAGCGAAAGCTTCCGGCCAGTAACGGGTCTCACTGGGTTGGCGGCCCTTCATCGCGTTATGCCGGTATCAAGTGTGGGTAGCGGGTTCGGGTAGGTGGAGTGAAGGTTTGGAGTAGCGATGTGGACATGCGGTGGGGTTAGGGGGTTTTATAGTGAGTTGGGTGAACCGTTTGGCTTGGCCAAACGGTTATTTTTTAAATTTAAACCTAGCTGCTATGGCCTATCCAACCCAGCCAATGAGAGCCGGCCACGGAGGACCGCTACGCATGCCCAACGCCCGGACTGAAACTCCCGCCCAAGAGGCCACACCGAAACCCAAGCCCACCCGGGGTGGTGACTTGGGCATTTGTACCCAACCCACGCCCCAACACTCGCACCATACCCCATAGTCTAATAAATGAATATAAAGTATTGTTCAATATAATAAAAAATCACGTAATAAAGAATTATGTAATCACTGTTCATTCACTTTTAATTTTATCATATATAGATTTTTTGTGTTATCCATATGTTTCAGCTCAAAACAAATTTATAATGATAATTTTTGTGTTATCCATGTGAACAAAAACTCAACAAATACTGTTTCTTCCTTCTACCTTTTTAACTATATCTTTTAAACACTTTTTTAACAATGATATACGCAGGTGTCATGAAGACACTGCAGGTGCTTTTAACAGTGAGGACCACACATTGGTTCATAAACAAATGGCAGAAGTAGAATTGGTGGTAGATAACGTAAAAACAAAGATGCATGAACAAAGGAAGGCGCAAATCCAAAGGTGTTGCGAAAATCGATCTTGCAATTAATCGCGATTTTTCTTAGGAAACCAAACATTTGTCACATCCTTTCAAAGTTGCAGTACATCATATGACTACTTGCCAATTGCGCTGGCAGCATGTTTTTCTAGTCTGTGTCTAGAAGCCGCGGCTTCCATGAACAAAATAGTGTAGATTGTATTAAGATGCGATGTGATATTAAGCTAGAATCTACTTTCATCAACTAGATACGTCTTATTAGTTGTTAAGTTGCTCGGGTTGGGTCATTTTTTTGTATAAAAAGTAGTATACTTACTCTATGAAAATGTGTATTAAAAAGTATAGAAATTTCAAAGTGAATGATATGATATTGACATAAAGAAAAGTTAAATTGCAATGGGCTAAAGTGATCAACCCACCACACTATTCTGCAACCTTAAGAGCATAAAGCATTCACATTCTAGCCATCAAAATACGTGAAAAGAGGTTTTCATGTAAGTATTATTTTACGGTAGCGTAAATCATTGTAGCGATAAAGTTTTAGTAATTCTGCCCCACTTTAAAAAGTGCCCTATGATTTTTTTTTTAAAAGGTAATTTAAAAAAATTGTGAATTTTTTTTTGTTGGAAAAAATCTTTAGAAGTCGTGTTCTCACGAGTTCTTACAACCCAAGCCAGTTCTCATTTTAACCATCCCACGTGTTAGTATTATGATTCTTGTTATATATAAAGTCAAACAAATTACACCAAGATAGCCGGTAAGCGGGCAACAAGCTGCGCCGCTACCCCCTTTTGAATAGCGAAACCTAACCTAGTAAAAACGAAACCCCGATCTCTAGGAGACGAAATGTTGCTATGAACAACCCGTTGGACCCGTTCAAGAAATCTGATGGCTTCTGGGGCTAGCGAGCCAAAGGTATCAAAGGCAAAAGGGATAAAGGAATGTTGATTATCCTCGCAGGCTTTGGCATGTTTGTCCATTTTCTTTGCTGCCGCCCTTGCAATCGCCTGACCAGGGACAAAACCTGTATCCCGAAAGCCTACAAGGGGGGAAACCCCGGTAAGATCAACACAAGCGTGTTTACCTGCATCCCACCCGAAAACTAAAACGTCCGCGGGGCGCAATGTGGATCTTCCTTCCCTCGGATCTGTCAAAAAGTTTACGGGGGCTTCTTTCTTCACCGAGATCCCCGCCCGTTTGAGGATGTCCCCCAAGACATCCCGCACCCAGTCGTGCCTATACTTAAAACCTGGCAGTTCTTTACAGTGCAGAGCAATGCTCCCCAAATTGGTCTAAGCAAGCTTTCCGGCAAATCGGGCATTGCTCATCATCAGGGAACATAGGAATCATGAGCCGATATTTTAAGATAGCACGATATTCAACGGCTGACATCTTTTGGCCTAAGCCCTCGATGGGGATGACCGATAGAAAATCTTGGGCGTGGGGGCCCCGCAAGCATTCTAGGACGGCGTTCTGACGAGGGGTCGTACAGAAATCTGATCCAATATTCTGAGCGATACGACAAAACAAAGCACTCGCCAAAGTCTTCTGGGTCTTCGGTGGGGCGGTGTCCCTGTTAGCGAAACCGCCAATATCCAAATCCGGGAGGTGTCTATGCAACTCCCCCCGAGCCATGTCATAATCCCCATCCATTCCAACAACCCCACTCTCGCGCAAGATGTGATCTTGCAGCCCCCACGATTGAGCTCGCGAGGCAACAAAACCATAAATGGAGACATCCATGGCCGATAGAAGCCCCAGCCCCCCCATCTTACAGGGCAGAGAAGCAACCCGCCACTAAAAATCCCCAAAAAACGGACCCCCACACACCACAATGTCCTCTATAGCCCCCCGTAGCCCTTTATCGAATAAGGATACCGCCTCATTTACAAACACAGGTTGACAAGTTCGCAGACCAAAAAGGAGCTTGGCGACACCCATGCAAGAGCGCAGCAGGAGAAGCTCACTTTGCGGGTCTCGGAGTTGCGAAAGGCTACTCATAAGGTCCATTGCCCGGGAAGCTCGCCGCGCAGCCAAAGCACTAATGAAACTGGGGTCCCGGCTCACAGCTCCCCCAAGGAGTCTCACGCCCCCCGTTGTTATATCAAACAATTTTATACTAAGTTTAACTGTACCTTCCAAATTGCGTTATATTCGTTACTTTGATATTTGATCAATATTACTTTTTTCTACATATATTATAATTAGGGTTGTAAACGAACCGAACGAACACGAACAAGGCCATGTTCATGTTCGTTGGTTAAGGAAATTAACATGTTCGTGAACTGTTTACGAACGCATACCGAACATAAGTTTGTGTTCGTGTTCATTCGTTAAGCAAATTCAGTTATTCACGAACAGTTCGTGAACACTGATCTCGAACACAAACGAATGAAAGCAAATAAAAACGAACGCAAATGAACATTTAACTTGAAAATAAAACATAAAAAGATTGTTATCCTTAAACATTTGATATAAGTAGTTAAATACAACCATCAAATGATAAATCAAAACGCAAGAAGTCTACTACACCACCAAACCATGAATCAAGTTTAACTAACTTAGACATAATTATCCCCAAAAATGTCTTAGAATGTCCAAATTTTAGCTAACTTAGAAAAACAAATATGGTTCCAAGTTTTCAATATGTTTATATAAAAGGTTTATTATTTATTTATTTTTTAATATAAACAAACGAACATGAACGAATGTAACCGAACATATTACCGAACGTTCACGAACGCAGTTGAACGAACGAGACCTGTGTTCGTGTTCGTTCGCTAAGCTAACCGAACGAAATTTTTTGTTCGTGTCCGTTCGTTAAGCTAATCGAACGAACATAAACGAACTTCCCACCTAACGGTTCACGAACTGTTCGCTGAACGTTCGGTTCGTTTACAGCCCTAATTATAATACAAAAATAACCGGAAAATCACCAAAATAACCATGTTGAGTATAAAAATTACCAAAATAGTCATGCAAATTGTAAATTATCACTTAACTAGAGATATACATGTGTCATTTCGACACATGAGGTCCAGGCTATTTTCATAACTCTATTGGTAGGAGCTATTTTGGTGATTTTCCCAAAACTAAACCATTTTTTGGTTTGGCAAGGAAAATTGTGTATTTTATTTTAATTAGAGTAAAGTACAGTTTCAGTCCCCAAAGTTTACACCTAATCTCAGGTTCAATCCTCATTTCAAAAAATTCAACACTCCAGTCCCTGACATATTCAATTGCTCACAATCAAGACCCTGGCACTAACTAACCATTTGTAATTCTGTAAAAAGACTAAAATACCCCCCAAAACTTTACTTACAATTTCAGTCCCTGCAGGTTTATTTCTTAATTTCCCTCCATTGTCAAATGTTTTTCCTAATCTAGTAACAAACCACCTTTAGCCATTAATTAAAAAACAATATCGAGGTACTAACACAACAACAACAAGAGATCAACACATGTAAACAGAATTGAAATGCAGTTTATAAGTTGAACTAGGTTTGACTTTTTGGAGTTGGGTTGGGTTTGACTTTCACTTGTGACCTTTTTATCTGGTCAAACAGTTCATGTTATCCCTACCAAGATGTATGCTCCCTGTTCAAGTGATTGACAAATCCTACATGCATAAAATAGTATATCCTCCCTGTTCTAGGGTTTGCTAAATCATATTATGCATAACAAAGTGTATTATCCCTGATCCTGAGTTTGGTAAATCCAGTTGTGCAAAACAAAGTCTATCATGCCTGTTCAACTTATAAGCAAGTCCAATTGTGCATACAATGAGAAAAGAACTAGTGTGCAACAGCTATTCAACTGAATGTGCAAGAGCTAAGCAACTGAATGTAAGTCCAATTGTGCATTTCATGTCAAAGGCTTATGTACATTCATGTTCAAGTGGCAGCATCCTTGTTCAAATGCTACGTTTTATCCTAAACACACTCAAGTACCAGTCAAAATCAAAGATTAATCATATGCTCCTTGCACCTTATCAAACAAAAATACCATCAATTTAATTATCCTATAAACGTGCCAAAGCCTTATGTGCAACAAACATCCTAAGCACATCAAATAAACATCTCAAACAAACAATACCATCAACTGAAATTATGCTCAGTGTCATTTGACCCTAAGCACATTAAAGTCATACTCAAATGCTTCAGTTGGTCCTAATGTGCAGCAGTGAAAGGCATTTGATCCTAATGTGCAACAGTAGATGGCATTTTGATCCTAATGTGTAGATGTGAACACAATTAATCAAATGCTACAATTGATCCTTAACACATAAATGTCAACATTAAAGACAGTGCAGTAACAATCAAAGGCATAGTCATTTGATCCCAAAATTAGTTTTATAACTTCAAACAAAACACAGTTTTATAAGGTTCATTAACACTTAAATATCAACATTAAAGACTACCATTCATACACAATAGTTTAATATCCGATATTAGATAACAATACAAGGGTAATCCTGATCATTAACTTCAAAAACCCAAATATTGGTAAGTGGCCAAAATAACCCTTTTACACTGTTATACGTAAGGTAATAGTTAGGCATCCTAGGTACACCCATGCTAACCCCCGTCTTCATGCTCGACGGCTAAACAGAATTCAATCCTAAACCCTCTTCCCGTCCACATCACAACCTGATATTGGATCCGGACAATGCGTCGGGTGACCTGCACCCTAATTCCAACTACAAATCCATGAAAGAAATACCAAATTTCAGATTATATACAATGCACACAAGACGAAATTCAACGATTTGGAGTAAAATTAACACAATGCCATACTAACAACTTGGAAAGTGAACATAATTATAGCGAATTGGCGCATGTTGGTGATGATCGGTCCTCGATTGACGGAGAAGGTGGAGTGATCAGAGCTGTGGTGGGTGTCGGGAAGTCTTTGAGAGAGAAAGGGAGTGCATTGTAGCTTCTAAAGGAAGATGGAGGATTAAAAAGGTGTGAAAGGTGTCAACTTTGGGTGAAATGACCATATTGCCCTTCACACCGTTAAACAAGTAAACGGTCAACTAACGGTTGTTAGTGCCAGGGTCTTGATTGTGAACAATTGAATACGTCATGGACTGGAATGTTGAATTTTTTGAAATGAGGACTGAACCTGAGAATGGGTGAAAACCCTAACTCGAAAGATTTGGGTGTAAGTGAGAATGACATAAAATCCAAGGGTGAAAAAGTAAACTCACACAAAGCATATAGTTCATCTAGGAGTCTCCGAGACGCGTTTTCAAAGACCCATCTCAAAGTTTCTCTCATGGATTCGGAATCGGTTAGTTTTTCTTACAGATCTCCTAATTATTCTATATCTTTACCAAGATCTGTGTATGTATGTATGTTCCATTTGATCTCTAGGTTTCTCGTACCTCAATTTAGGGTTTGTTAGTCTGTTTCAATTGATAACTACATTCTTTTTACCGTGTTGTGTGATTGATGTAATTTATGTGTTCAAGTGTGATTGTTTACAATTGAGAACTCTAGCTGCAATAGATTGTTCAAAAGGAGGTGAATTTGAGGGTTTTTTTTTTAATGCTGAAAGGGGAAATTTGGTTTTGTTAATATGTGTCTGCAAGCAATTGAAAAGTTTGAATGTACATGTACCACATTTTGGGGTTGAGTTTTTTTGAGATTTTTAGATTATTGAGTTTTGAAATCGTAAATAATCGGTTTCGAGTGTTTTGGTAAAAAAATGATTATTTGCGTTTAGAAAGTTACAAAATGCAGTTTTCCAAAAGCAGCTCCCCCCCCCCCCCCCCCCTACTGCAACAAAACGCAGTTTTCCAAAAATTGATTATTTGCGTTTAGAAAAGGATTTTCACTTGTTTATTTTTTTTAAATATATATTTGCCAAACACTCAAATAGTTGATTGTCTGATTATTGTGATATCAAGCAACATAATCAAATCCAAACACTATCTTTCAACGTCACGTTTTGTTACAGTTAGTTATCTGATTCTGATTATTCAAAACGCATAATCTATTTTCAAAACTCAACCCCAAACACCCTCTTAGAAACATTTGAATTCTTGTTCGTAATGTAAAGTTTTTTTATGCATCCTGGCTCAAATTGTTTATATTCAATCATAGTTGTTAATGGTGAATAGTGACAAATAGCGATAAGGTACCTATATGCCACATTGCGAATAGCGATAAATAGCGGGCGGCTATTTTATAAATAGTGATACACTAGAAAAAAAAAAACTTTTATATGTATATATAACAAAAACCTAAAATCCAGCTATTTTATAGCTATGCTATATTTAATTGCTATTTATATTAAAAGAAAACAAAAAAAAATTGTCGCTATTATCGCTATCTATCCCTACAATCTTAATAATAGCGAGCCTAGATCTGTATGCTACGTAGCTCGCTATAGCGAGCGCTACGCTTGCTATTGACAACTATGTATTCAATTGAACTCTCCTATAGTTCTATGGTGGATAGGTGTCTGTTTTCGTTTGGAATGTGTTAGTATCAAAGAATTATCTTAAACTAAGAATTTCTCTTGAAGCATTTTGGTGCTTATGTTATATATATCTGGTTGCTGCTTGTAGGGGTGTAAAGCCGAGCCGATCTGCGTCTGAGGTTGTTGAGGATTGAGCTCGGCTCGGCTCGTTTTAACTTAAAAGGGCTCGAGCTCGAGCTTGGCTCGTTTCGTACTCTATTTTCAAAGCTTGAGCTCGGCTTGTGGGTAGTTTTTCAACCTTGTTTATTAATTATTTAATTTAATTATTATATTTATATATTTTTGTAATTATATACACATATATATATATAATTATAATCTTTACATATATAGTATGATATGTATTATTAATTATTTTTTATCATAATTTTGTATCTAATAATAGTTATTATATTAATAGATTAAAAAAATTATATAAGTATAAGGTCGTTTAGGCTCGCAAGCTGGCTCGAGCTCGTTTAAGCTCTGCTTGGTTTGAGCATTTTACAAGTCGATCTTCATTAGCTCACGAGCAGGTTGGCTTATTTACACCCCTAGATGCCCGTATCCTCTCTATGCGGCCCTTTTTTTTCATCTAGCATATAATTTGACTCGTAACATAAAAAAATCTTTCCACTAATGATCAAATATCTGAAATCTATGTTATGTCTTGTGAACTAATCATTTTCACGGAACTCTAATTCATTTGTAAACTCATGCGATATCAGCCACAATTTGTGAACAAGAATGTTGAAGCAACAGGATTCAACCCGGGATTGATTGTCTTGCTTGTTGTGGGCGGCCTGCTGATAACATTCCTTGTTGGCAACTATGCATTGTACATGTACGCACAGAAAACGCTTCCACCGAGAAAAAAGAAGCCAGTTTCCAAGAAGAAGTTGAAGAGGGAGAAACTGAAGCAAGGCGTTGCGGTACCTGGAGAATAGACCAGCCATCGTTAAAAAAGTTGAGGTTAAGTTTGTGTTAAGTGTTTCGGTACCTACTTGTCTTGTTGTGAGATGCTTGCACTGTTGTTAGTTTTGTTACTGTTTATTTACTGGTGAGTGCTTTAGTTTTGTTAGTTTTGGTCCATTTGGACCTCTGGCTCTGGTTTACTAAACTGAATAAAGATATACCATGGGGCGATACCTGAATTGGATCAAAACGGCTTACTTAACAAAAGTAACCTAGCGAAAAAACAAGGATATATCGATTTTTTGATGGTATTTGGATCAAAACGGCTTACTTAACAAAAGTAACCTAGCGAAAAAACAAGGATATATCGATTTTTTGATGGTATATTTTATGAAGTTAAATGAGTCTTGTTAGCGTCTGCAAGTTCACACAAAAAGCTACCCTGACAACTTAAATTATTCAGCATAGCACCATTTTCATGTGATGAAGTAATGAAACAAACATAATTCTTTGGTTGAAAACACCCAAACATAAACATTACATAGAAATCGGTAATGGCTTCTACAACCAACCGCCCCAATTACTATTTTAGAACTTAATGCATGTCTTAATCGTGAAGAGGAATTTTGGAAGTTCCCCTGCAGAAACCAATCGAAGCTTTTGATTTGCAATTTACTTTGGTGTTAGGCGACGTTAGTCCAGACTCCAGAAGTGGTCCGGCCTTTACCAATCCGAAGGCCTGAAGCAAAATGAAATTCCGGTGTCTTCTTTGAATGCCATTGTTATAATCGTTGTTCTTTACCAGGTCTTGAGACCGACAATAATAATTAAAAGGTAGAGTAAAAGTTATAATAGGTAAGAGGAAAACTAGTCGCCATGAGGACTTTAGAGACGATTCAAGAAAGTTCAGTCATGGAGATGAATTCGCAGTTTGGGTAAAGCCATCTTGAAAAAATGGCCAGCCCTTTTCTCTAGGAAAACCGCTAATTTTGAATGTATGTAAATGATGACAACAATCATACCCACGAATAGTAAAGCTACTAGTCGGGTCTGAATAAAGTGATATGTAGGCAAATCTTACCTCTATCCATAGTGATAGAGAGGCAAACATATGTAACATTGTTTATATGTTTGCGTGTTCTATGATTAGTCTTTGCGATGAGTTTAGTCCTTGTAAATATAACGGCTAAAGATCACTAGATCAGAAAACGAATTTATCACACACAAATAAAAAAAGAACATTTCCACAACATAGCACAAGCACACAAGTGGCAATATCGCGGTCCATACTTATTTACTCACATATTATCATAAAGTATGTTTCACAAAATATTAAAACAAATCTTCACTTTCCTTCCGTGTCAAGTTCAAGTTACTTTCAATGGCGGCCCATGGTCTGACCGCCAGGAGCGATCATTACCGCCATCGCCTGGGCCCCAAATCCAGGATGAGGAACCCTACGGCGAATCTCACGACCTTCTTGGCAAAGAGCGCACGGGTGGCAGCAAACATGAGTTGCAAAATCACACGCCAACTCAGCCTGCTCCAGTTGTTCTTCCTCCATGTCACAGCATCCACCACATGATTTGCTCATTCCCTCCCAATTACCCTATAAACAGTCAACCGCATATATTCAATCGATTAGAAATATTTGTAACAATGATTTAAAAGAATGATGATTAGGTAACACTTCTAAAACTATTTGATTTGCTCAAGAAAACGCATCAGGTGCTTGAGGCAGCACCTCATGTAACTATGGGTCAAAGTTGGTCAAAACTAGGATTTGTAATTTTGTAGGAGGCTTATATATATTAAAAACCAAAGGGATGAAGAAACTATGAAAGGTTTACGTGATGAAAAAGTTTATATGTATTAAAATTCAAACGGATGAAGAAATTACGAAAGGTTTACTTGATGAAAAAGTTTATATGTATTAAAATTCAAACGGATGAAGAAATTAAGCTTATTTAGTTGTACATTAGACAACGCGTTGCACCTTGCGCCTCATCTATTAAAGACCCAAAACGCCTTGGAGCGCCTCACGCTTTCTCAAACCAAGGTCCCAATTGTGTAAAATTGATGACGTAAATGCCCATGCGTAAAATAGCCAACAATACGGCACTTCATCAATTCTATACAACTGGGACAAAACGTCAGCTGTTTTACACGATTGGCACACCACCACCAGCATAAGTAAGCGGTAATATACTCATACATGTAGCAGGTCAATTTTTTTACAAAAAAAAATTGCAAAATATAGAACAGATCAATTTTTTTACAAAAAAAAATCACAAAATATAGAATTAAGTTGAGCGGTTAAAAATTTTAGACCTAATCACCTAGGGGAAACAGTGGTGAAACGAACACAAACAAGAAATTTCATTCGTTTAGTTAATGAACGAGCATGAACAGAGGTTGCGTTTGTTCATTTATGTTCGTGAACATGTTCGTTTGTATTCGATAGTTCATTTGTGTTTTTAGTTTTTATATCTTATTTAAATACTTCAAATTACGACCTTGGTTCAAAAAAGCGGGAAACGCACAAAAGCGACGAGGTCTAAAACCGAGGCGCAAAGCGCAAAAGCGGTGAGTTTTTGGTACGCAAGGCGCAAAGTGATTATATAGATTATTTTATATATCCCATAGGTATTATATATTCTGTTCATGAACGCTTGTTTGTGTTCGTTTGTTTTCATTTGCGTTCATCAACGTTCGTTGCTTAAAATTATCAAACAAACACAAACGAACACGAACAAGTTCATTTCCTAAACAAACGAACACGAACATAAAATCTCGTTTGATAAGTGTTCATCAACACATATATTTCTTAACAAACGAACACAAACAAGGTCTTCTTCGTGTTCGTTCGGTTCGTTTGCAGCCCTAATCACGAACTAACTTCTCAAAACAGTAAAAACAAGAGCCCAAAAGACACATGCCTGAAGATTAAACTTCCTGCGAATCGCCGTACGAGTAGGATACGAGAACCAAGGCGCCATACAGTTCCACCCGAACAACGAATTCCCAATCAGATACAAACCAGTATACGGCAAACAATGATTCGCAAAAGTCCCAGGAGCCGATCCGAGCCTTTCAACATTACTTCCGTAAACCACACAAGGAGCCACACTCCCAAGAAGACCTGCCCAATTCAATAAATCATCATATCACCAAATTAACAAAATCAATCAAAATAACCACAATCAACTATTCAGATCTATATCAAAACCCTAATTACCAAATTACCATACCACCAAATTAACCTAGATCCAGATAATTAATCTATTAATTTGAAAAAAGTGAGATAATAAAAAGAAATAAAAACTCACAAACTTCAAGATCGCTGCTACAGAACTCATCATTATGACCGAGACAAGCGAATAATCCTGAATCCCATTGAGCCCTAGGCAACGGCTCCCCAATGACATTAGCTCCGGCGTGAGTCAACGGCAAGCCGTCGGCGGTCCAGCCGTAAACTGGTGCAATTGGTGGAGGAGATTGCTTGGTCTTCGTGTCGGGGGTGGGTGGGGTTTTGGTGGGGGATTTGTTGGTGGTTTCATCGGTGGTGGTGGTGGGTTGAGGTTGGTTTGATAAAAGAGGGCTTGATTCTTCGGAATTTGACATGATTTGTGGGTGTTGCAGATGGGGAGATGAAGAAGGTGAATGTTTTTGGATTTTGGATTGAATGAATGAGCACTTAAACAAACCCCCCAATAATAATGGTGATGTATATTCTTTTAGCAACTTGTTACCTTGGACAAACTTATGGACGAGCTCGGTATTGGTATCGGTATCGGTGTCAAATACAGGTATTGGTACGTCAGACTAAGGATGAGTTCGGTGCCGGTATCGGTGTCAAATATGGGTACCGGTATTGAAAATGTTTGGTACGGTACTGATATTTGGAGGTAAAAATACCGGTACCGTACTGAAAGTACGAGTACCGAAAACGCCAAAAAAGTGGGTATTGATTCGGTACTGTAAAAAGTCGATACGGAAAATTTGATACCGGTATCAAGTTCTATATGTTTATCCCTAGTCTGAATCGAAATGATTTCATACAATATGATTTATTTTATTACAGAATAAAGTTATAATAATAAAACAGTCACAAAATTTTGTTTGTTTTCAGCTACGTCGTTCATGATTTAGATAATCTTTTAATCTTTAAGTGGTACTTTACAATCTTAGATTTTAGGTTTTTACTTTTAGATTTTTAGTTTGTAGATTTTAGAATTTTTGTTTCAGATTATTGTGTTTATTTCGTCACTGTGTTTTTTAGGATTCATTGCGTCTTTTTTTCTTAGTCTTGTGTTATATTTTGCGATTCATGAAGTCTTTGTACCTTTTTTAGATTTAGAAGACTATGTATAATAACTCAACCTCTGAGTGACAAAATGACACTTTTAGAGACTATAGTTTGAGATCTATAACTTTAATTGTGAAAACTCACCTCCCCATGTCTTATACAGATATCCATTGTCAGTCCTAAATTGTGGTGTCAATTACAACTTTAGGTATACATCGTAATAAATAAGGTAACGTATTAGGATTTTGCTTACCTCTGTCACAAAGTGGACATAGCTGAAATTTAGTTGGTATTTTTTTCACCTATATATGTCGCATTTTATATGCTTATGGTTATAGACTTGCCCAAATTTGTTTGTGACGCTTGCAAGTTGCAATACTTATTAACAAATATTATGACGGAATATTACTTTATGAGGTTGGGCATTAAGAGTGTTGGGCATTAAGAATGGTGTTTCGTCTTTATTTGAGATCCGTTTATTACTTTATGAGGTTAAACTTACAACTTATTCTTTTTGGATTCATGAAACTCGATTTTACACTTATCTTAACAACTAACTTGAAATATCACATACGCAACTACATATCTAACAGTTATTTATTTTTTTATAATTTCAAGTGTCTAACAACTTCAAAATATTGTTTATTATGTTTTTAATTTAATAGTACTAGATTCATTTTGGTTTTCTTGTAGCATCACCTTATGTGATACGCATCTAGCTTCACAAATACGCTTAAATTTCTCTAATTATTTATATATCCGAATATTCATCTCATTTCCATCTAAGATCTTCTGGTTTAGGTCTTTCGGCACCTCTAGGTGTAACACCCCAAAATTTGTTATTTCAATATTCGGTAGGTTATTTGAAACACATTAAAACATTAGTTTATTAATAATTACTTGATATTAGAAACCTATAAATTCAGTCTTAGATATGTTAACACCCACAAGCAAGTAAAGGTTTCATGAACTAAAGTATTTTAACAATATTTTTAACGTTATTTTACTAATTTCGTGAAAATAACGTTAAAAGAGGGGGATGGTTAATCATGCATCATGTGGTGGCGTTGATAGCCAAAAGACAAGGGGGGTACATGCACTAATCGGTGTTTGTCTCAATTGCCGAGTGTTATGTGCCTTATGTCCAAGGCTTGATGCAAAACTACAATCGAGCCGGGGGTCTCATTGGAAGCCGCCTCTCTATTCCTATGGGGTAGAGGTAAGGCTGTCTACATCTCACCCTCCTCAGACCCTACCTTAGCTTTGCTATTGGTGGGATATACTGAGTATGATGATGATGATGATGATGATGATTTTAATAAACCCTGGTGATTCGAATGAAATAATAAAAATATCAATTTAAGTTCGGAGAAAAAAAATAAAATAAAAAATAAACCATATTTTCACTCAAATATTATAATTATACTCATGACTACATACTCAAGAATGACAAAATTAGTTCATACACAAACTTGTAATCCACATTCCACAATCAATAAACTGCATTATTACAACTTTTTAGTCTCTTTTGAAGTCACCATTGTTGAAAATTTTTCATCCATGAACCTAATCATCAACAGCCATCCATTGGAGCGGATGAAATTATAATGTAAGAAAGAAAATGCTTAATAAATCTTACCTTCTTTCTGGTATTTTCAGTTGATGGTCTTTTGGATTCAGCATGCGCCTTGGGATGGTTGGATCTGTTTGGCGGAGTCCTGTTAAAATGAGACTCGGGTCCCTTGTAATCAATCTCGTAAATCTCTGTATTCGATTTTATAGTTTTCAGTTTTAACGGACCTGCACACATCCAATTCCACCGTCAAATCAATCAAAGCACTCTATCATAAGATTATCCACAACAAAGAAACCAAAAACGTAAAAAAGATATGCATAGTTAGCTGTCACATCAGAAAGAAAAAAAAATGTTCTTAAAAAACACCTAAAAACATTGCCAAATCATCACTACCTTTTTATTTATTTTTAAGTATTTCTATCTTTATCTATATTTAATATAACTATGAAGATGGCCCGGCACAATTCGTTCTTTGCGTTCTTAAGGATGAATGGCTTGGCCAAAATTGGCCTATAAACAACTCTCCTCAATGGAGACAGACAGAACCGATGATCTAGTAGTCTAATGGTCTGGTGCTTGCACCTCTACAAAAGTGGCATGGGTTCAAATATGATACGGTAAAACTAGAGAATGAGAGAAACTAGGAGAAGAGGAAGGAATTCAAACGCCAAAGAATATCTATTCATCATACGTGACATTAACAAATAGCCATACGAATACACACCACCCGCAACTAACCCCAATTACAAAGAAAACAATTAATTATATAAGATAACAACATTTGTGGAGCGATAGGTGGTATTTAGATGTAAAAATTAGAGTTTTAGATAGTGTGTAGGGGAGGGAGAGAATTGAAGTTTCAAGAAACCAAAAAAACCTCTGGATAGAGTGGGCGCCGCAAGTAAGATGAAGATAACGAAGACGGTTGTGAAGTAGTTCTTTAGCTCCATCTAGAGAGTATGAGAGATTGAAATGTATAGGGACGGCAGATAACGGTGGTGTTGGACGGATGGTGGTGATGGTGATGGTGGTTCAGCATTTGAAACCATTGAAATCTAGAGAGCTTTTTGACTGCTGAGGTGTATTTCTTTGTAAAGGTTGTTCAGCCACCTAAATCTGAGCAACAATGTTGCAATTTGGGAGGACACTCACCTGTCCTAATTATGTTTAATTCTTTTATAAGGAAGCATATGATTGATAAACTTTAATCTCACTTTTATGAAGAAGACTTTGATGAAACATTTATAAAGAACAAAATGTTCTTAGTGTTTATTGTAAGATCTTTTAAAAACCCCATCCCGTATATGTGTGCACGCGTGCAAGCGTGCACGTGGATATGTATAAAAGATTAAAAAAAATACATCATTTTAACTTGTTTTCAAGAGAGGAGGAGATGTAACATGTGAACAACCATTTCGAGATGTTCAATCAAAAATCTAGAAGGAAGTTCGAAAAGGAAGACGTTAAATGACATTGTTAGTGGTACGAAAAGGGTGTCGAATTCTTCGTTTTTAAATTCTTGTCTATTATCACATTAAAATCTTTAAATAATGTTATGTTTAAATCGACCTAAAGGAGCAATACCCTTTAGATTTGGAATGTAAATGAAACATCAAAAGAATACAAAAAAATCATCAAATAACAAACAATAAGACCGTGCGTAGTCGTTAAAATTGGAGGCGTTTTTATCCCCAATAACGCCCAAACACGCCCGGCCACGGCCCCCGGGCGTTTTTTTTTTTTTTTTTTGAATTTTGACTGTTTGGCGTTGTTTTTTCCACGCCCAGCTTCATTTCCTTTGTCCAATCAGCTTTATCTTCCTTTTCATTGTCCAATGAGATTATTTGATGTTTTTTTATTTAATTTTATTACAAACATAATGTCTCACAATGCCCACGACCCCACTACACCCATTTTAGAAAGGAAAATTGGTTTTTAATAAACCAACCTTTGCCCCATTGGTAAATAATAATGCTACCTACAGATTTGGTAGTTAATAATCATACGTTTCAATATGTTGGTACTCAATAGACCTCCGTTAGTTTTTTTTAACTGAAGTTAGTTTTTAAGTTTTATTTATTACACAAACAGTCCCTGTAGTTATAATTTACTAGTTTTAAGTTTTATTTATTACACAAACAGTCCCTGTAGTTATAAAAAAAATCATAAAAATAAAAAAAAAAATCTAAAAATTCAAAAAAATCATAAAAATTCAAAAAAAATCAAAAAAATTCTAAAAAAATCATAAAAAATCATAAAAATTCTAAAAAAATCAAAAAAATTCTAAAAAAATCAAAAAAATCATAAAAATCCGTTTTCGACCCGGACCGTTTCGACGCGTACCGTTTCGACCCGGACCGTTTCGACCCGTACCGTTTCGACCCGCCACCACCACCACCACCACCGCCACCACCACAGCACCGCCACCACCACCACTACCACAGCACCGCTACCACCACCACAGACCGTTTCGACCCGCCACCACCACCACCGCCTCGACCCGCCACCACCACCACCGCCACCGCCACCCCACCGCCACCCGCCACCACCACCACCGCCACCACCACCACCACCACCGCCACCACCACCGCCACCACTGCCACCGCCACCACCACCACCACAGCACCGCCACCACCACCACCACCGCACCACCACCACCACCACCACAGCACCGCCACCACCACCACCACCGCACCGCCACCACCACCACCACCACCACAGCACCGCCACCACCACCACCACCGCACCGCCACCACCACCACCACCACCACAGCACCGCCACCACCACCACCACCACCATAGTACGGTACGGTTCGAAACGGTACGCGTCGAAACGGTCCGGGTCGAAACGGTACGGTTCGAAACGGTCCGGGTCGAAACGGTACGCGTCGAAACGGTTCGCGTCGAAACGGTACAGGTCGAAACGGTACGGGTCGAAACGGTCCGGGTCGAAACGGTACGGGTCGAAACGGTCCGGGTCAAAACGGTACGGGTCGAAACGGTACGCGTCGAAACGGTTCGCGTCGAAACGGTACGGGTCGAAACGGTTTTTTATGATTTTTTTTGAATTTTTTTGATATTTTTTAGAATTTTTATGATTTTTTATGATTTTTTTTTATTTTTTTAGAATTTTTTTGATTTTTTTTAGAATTTTTTTGATTTTTTTTGAACTTTTATGATTTTTTTGAATTTTTTTGATTTTTTAGATTTTTTTTTTATTTTTATGATTTTTTTTATAACTACAGGGACTGTTTGTGTAATAAATAAAACTTAAAACTAGTAAATTATAACTACAGGGACTGTTTGTGTAATAAATAAAACTTAAAAGCTAACTTCAGTTAAAAAAAACTAACGGAGGTCTATTGAGTACCAACATATTGAAACGTAGGATTATTATCTACCAAATCTGTAGGTAGCATTATTATTTACCAATGGGGCAAAGGTTGGTTTATTAAAAACCAATTTTCCTTTTAGAAAACGCCCCATAATGCCCCATTGCTGACTGGGCTGCCACATGACGCAAAACGCCCAAGAGTTGGGTGTTAACCACTACACATGGTATAATATTAAAAATCATTTATGCCCATAACAAGAGATGTACATAAATCCATATTGCACTAATTCAAACAAATGAGAAGTAGAACAAGAAAGAGGTAAATGAAGATACTTGTAAAGTTGACAAACATGACATAAAGTATTGATATAATTTGAAATTAACTCTCTTGGCACTCAAAAAATTAGGAGTGATGCCGAGGTAATGTTGCATGTGACGCCATGTGGGAGGCGAAACAACGGCTTGTCGCCTAGCAATATCAAGGTGCGTGAAAAGGTGTTCTCACCAACTGGTTGAGGGTTCCAGTCCATATGCGTAGATTTAGAAGTAGGTTTACAAGGTATGTGAGTTAACCGGTTAATATTACAATTTCAAGTAGCAAGGAAGTGCAGCTAGTTATTTTTTTTAACTGTGATTTTAAACTTAATGCAATTTTTTTCTTCTTTAAACTTACATTATTCTATGATTTTTCTTATAGCTATAAATAGATAAGCCAATTGAGAATGTCCAAAATAGTTTTTTGTAGTGGATGCATAAAACAAGATATAAAAAACAAAAGGTCTATACTCTTATAATAAAAAAAAAAACACAAGACAGTATATATGGGGTATAATTGTTCTATTATATTTTGCACTTGCCTGAAAGTTTATATGTAAAGGATAACAATAAGTTCCTATTAAGCCATACTATGATCACCTGGTGTTAATGGCATCAAACAATACATATAAGTTTTTATCAACTGTAAAGACCAAATATATAGGAATTCAATTCTTGCAGATCAACAGCAAACTGCAACATGACTACCTGCAGGCAGAGGAACAAGAAAACAAATTATGGTTATTAATCACTATGCTATAGTATGCTAACTTATTATATTACGACATCTTCTATAAAATATGTAACTTCGATAATTACTACATTTTCTTGCAAAAATCACCTTAAGTACATGTTATATAACTGGTGACAAAATTACAACGGTAAATAAAAAGGGTGCAGAATATGGAGATAAAAGGTGCTAAGTTATAAATCAAACAATGATCTTCTATATACTCTAAAAAATCGAATAAAAAAAGATTTTATCAGAGATTGGATTCTAACATTAATCAGTTCGCGAATATAAATTATGGGTTAATGAGGGAATTTTAGGCCTAACCGATTACATGACAATCTATGTCTGTAATACCTGACCCCTCATACCAACCAATATTGTATGTTTTGCCTACGAAGTGCTCACGTGTTAGTTTTTGGTTGCGAGGGTGTAGACTTCCCACGAGGTCACCCATCATCAAATTACTCATTATCCGAACATGCTTAACTGTGAAGTTCTCCTCTCATCCACGGAAAACGCGCCAGGACAAGTTGATATGCGAGGCTCGACACTCTTATGAACCTAACACCTCTCCTATCTACAACCGATATGGGATTTGCCTAGGGTGTTAGACGACCAATCGTGGTGTTTGATCAATGATCATCTTAGGTATGCATAGATACAGAGTCAACCTACAATAAGTGGTAACCGCATACTGCTAAAAAATTTATGCGTGCTTGAGGGTGTTTTTGGAAGATTTGATCATAGAACATCAAGAGGTATTGTAGGAACAATGAGAGTTTATATGAATATGCAAACCCCTAATGGCATATTCATCCCATAGACGACATTTGCCGATTCTATTTCAACTATTTCTAACATTTAATGATGTTAAATTGATGATAGATTCTTGTTGAACTTTAGAGATAAGGGTGGGGGGGTATGGTTAATCACTCTAGGGTGATTGAGTGATTCTCTACCCAATAATATTATGCCATGTCAACTCCCCATTTTGCACTCAAACACTAGGTATGGTTAATCACTCTAGGGTGTTTGAGTGATTCTCACTTTTGATTGGTTGTTCTCTCCTCTCTCTCTCCTCCATCACTCTTCAATCACTTCGGTGATTACACACCGTTTTTGGTCACACCTCTCACCCACTCACCGAAACACTTCAACATCAGGGTATGGTCACCGCTCGGTGACTCCCCCTCCCCGCAAACCATACCCCCCACCCTAATATGTATAAAGACAATTACACTCCTCAGATCCTACCTTAGCTTTGCTATTGGTCGGGTCTCACCGGAAGCAGCTTCTCTATTCCTATGGGGTAGAGGTAAGACTGTCTACATCTTATCCTCCTCCTCGGACCCTACCTTAGCTTTGCTATTGGTGGGATTTACTGACTATGATGATGATGTATAAAGACAATTACACAAAACTAATGTAGCATAAACAACCAAAGACAAAATCAATCACTTACCAAATTCAATCCTCCAATCACTCCGCCCGCTTATACGACGAATGCCTTCGCGCAGCTCTCGCATTATCATACTCAAACTTCAACAAATTCGGTATATGCGACGTATCCTTAACATAAAGCCATCTACCAAAGAAACTCTCTTCGATCACCGGAAACAACCCCCGTAACAAATTATTAACCACCCAAAACCACACCCCACCAAGAAAAACCCCAAGACCCGCACCCGCAAACACCTGAGCAACCGTATGATACCCCAAATAAACCCGAGAATACATCGTCAACACCGCCAATGGCCACACAACAAAACCCACAAGAAACATCTGTTTTCTAAACAAAACCCCCATCTTTTTGTAAGTGAGTAAAGTGAAATAAGTAGCGAAAAAGAACATATACTGCGAGTGGCTCGAGGGCCAGCCGTGTGAATCGCAACTCTCAAGTAAGATGCAGGTTTCGGGTCGGGCTTGTTGTACGGATGTTTTGATAACTTCGTTGATGAATTGGGAAATGGTTAGGCCTAAGGCGAAGAACATACCTTGGAGCTCACGGCGGAAGAGGAAGTGGGAGACGAAACCACCGAGGCTGATGAAGACGGGGACTAGTGAGATCCATGCGAGAAAGTGGCCGAATTGGTCGCCTTTGTGGTAGCGAACGTGGGTTAGGGTTACGGCTCTCAGTTGGTTTGACATTCAGTTGAGTGGGTGTGGTTTGATTGAGGTGAAGATGGTGGATTTGGGTGAGAAAGGGGTTGATTGTTGATGCGATCAAGATCTGTGTATGAGGGTTTTGTGGCGAATTTTCTTCACCATAAATCAAGGCATGTTGTGTTGTTATGTTATAAAGTGATGATCTACTTTTGTATTTTTTTTTTTTTTTTGAATATTGAATTTTGATAAACCCAATTATTTCTTTTTTGCTGCTGACTAACAGAACCCTATTGCAGTTAGTCTCCGGAAAAACGTTTTTTGGCCGAAAAACTCATTTTTTGCCGGAAAACTCAACATTTTCATCTCGAACCTCTTTGTAACCTTATTATGGACATTTGGAAACCTTTTTTCTAGTAAAAGCACCAATTATTAAAGTCGCCGGAAAACTCCTTTTCTGCCGGAAAACTCCTTTTCTGCCGGAAAACGCAACTTTTTGGCCGGAAAACTCAACATTTTCCTCACAAACCTCTTTGTAACCTTATATTGGACCTTTAGAAATTTTTTTCTGGACAAAACCGGTTTTCCGGCGACTAGAGATTAACAGCGTTAGGGTTCTGTTAGTTAGGGTCCATTGGTGGCCAATATATCAATAGTTGGGACTGACAGTGGCTATTTTTTAAGTTGGGACTGTTGCCGCCAACGGCGAATAGTTAGGATTATTAAAATCCAATATTCCTGTTTTTTTATCGAAAATTTTGGATTATCGACGGATCACTGGTGTATCATCGTGTCATTAGTGAAATCACCGATCATATCCATCTTCACTATATTATAATGCGCATACACCAATTCAGAAGGAAAACCCAATAAATTTCAGAAAAACCCCTCTTATAAGAATCGGACCCAGAATCTAGTGGTCTTCTTAAACCTTATCCCACCCTAAAGATACAAAATCCTATAATCCTAAATCTAATAGATTGTTGAACGATGCTTAAAGAATCTTCTTTTATTACATAAAGGTATGTTTTTCTAAGATGAGATTTGTTTGTTTTTAGTGTTTTAAAGTTTAAACTAGATAGAAACAAGTACTTTAAAAGAAAAACAGGACTTGAGGGAGTTTAGAAACTTTATTTATTGATTTTTAACTTGTGTAAATTGATGATTTTTAACTTGTGTAAATTGATGATTTTTAACCGTTATCTGGTGAATTCAAATTATTTTAATGCTTGGCCGGTTGCAAAAGTTTTAGCGTTGCCGTGCTTTCTTTCGGATCATTGCCCTATAGTTTTGTCTTCGGTGTCTAAAAATTATGGAGCCAAGCCTTTCCGGGTCTTTGACTCATGGTTCGGGAAACCGGGATTTGCTGAGGTGGTTGAGGAAAGCTTAAGTGGTGTTCTTGATGAGGGCAGCCCCCCGACAAGATTCTTTTGAAAAAATTCTTTTGTCTCAGTTCGAAACTAAAAATTTGGAGGGATGAGATGTTGAAAAGAAGTTCGGAGGAGGTGGTCTCAGCTATGACAGAGATGGAAAATATAGAGTTAATTCAGGAAGATAGGGCCCTTACGGAAGAGGAGGAATGGATTCTAGCGGAAAGTAAAAAGGTATTACTGAATGAGGAGGAACGGAAAAATAGGGACCTCAAGCAACGGGCTAGGATCAGATGGGCCAAGGACGGGGACGAGAACTCTAGTTTTTTTTCACTCTATGATCAATTGTAGAAAAGCGTCTAATGTGATTCACGGGCTTAAGATAAATGGGGTTTGGGTGGAAAGACCGGCTTTGGTTAAGAAGGAGATTTTTAGATTCTTTAAAGATAAGTTCGTTGAAGGATATGTGGATCGGCCACGTCTGGTGTGTTCCAATATCGGCCGTATCTCGGACACCGAAGCCTCTTGTTTGGAGGATCGATTCTCTCGTCAGGAAATAAAGGGCGCGGTTTTTGAGTGTGGTGATGATAGGGCTCCTGGTCCGGACGGTATTAATTTTCGTTTTATAAAGCGTTTTTGGCACTTACTTGAGGAAGATTTTTATAATATTCTGGGCGCTTTTTATGATTCTGGAGTTATCAGCATGGGTTGTGGGTCTTCGTTTATCGCTTTAGTTCCTAAAGTTTCGGATCCGACGGAGTTGAAGGACTATCGGCCTGTCAGTTTAGTGGGGGTAGTGAATAAGGTTATTTCTAAGATTCTTGCCAATAGGCTGAAAAAGGTGTTGGATTCGATTATTTCCAATTCTCAATCTGCTTTCTTAGCTGGGAGGTACATTTTAGACGAGCCTTTAATCGTTAATGAGATCCATAACTGGTCGAAAAGGTCGAAAAGTAAGATTTTCATGCTCAAGATTGATTTCGAAAAAGCTTACGATAACGATAACGTTAATTGGAATTTTGTGTTAGACATGCTTGATCAAATGGGTTTTCGTAGTAGATGGTGTGCATGGATAAAGGGAGTTATCTCGTCGGCTCGTGCTTCGGTGTTGGTTAATGGTTCGCCGACCTTTGAGTTTAAGTGCCACAAAGGTATGAGACAAGGAGATCCTATTACTCCGTTTTTGTTTGTTATTGTCATGGAAGCTTTGTCTTGTATGCTTAGAAAGGCTACTGATTTGGGTATTGTTAAAGGGGTTAGCCTTCCTAATGATGGTCCTCACTTTTCGCATCTTTTTTACGCCGACGATGCTATAATAATTGGAGAGTGGGATAAGGAGAATATTTTGAATGTGGTTAGAATTCTTAGATGCTTTCATATTTGCTCGGGTCTCCAAATCAACTTGGGCAAATCCAGCATCTTTGGTTTGGGTTTGGACATGGCGGTGGTTGAAGAGATGGCGGGCGTTGTGGGCTGTAGAGCAGATTCGTTCCCTTGTACCTACCTTGGTCTATCTGTGGGAGCTAATATGAACCGTGTTAGTAATTGGAGACCAGTTTATGAGATCTTCGAGAAACGTTTGTCGTTATGGAAAGCTTCAACTTTGTCCATAGGGGGTCGTGTTACTTTGATCAGGTCCGTTCTTGAAAGCCTTCCCTCTTATTTCTTTTCTATTTACCGTGCTCCGTTGAAAGTCATTGAAGATTTGGAAGGTATCATTAGAAGGTTTCTTTGGGGTGGGTCCTCGGTTGAGAAAAAATTGCATTGGGTGGTTTGGGATAGGGTTGCGTCCCCAAAAAAAGTGGGGGGGGGGGGGGTTGGGTCTTCATAACTTAAAGGACGTGAACTCGGCCTTGCTTTCGAAATGGGGGTGGAGATTTAAAACGGAAAAGTGCAGTCTTTGGGTCAAAATTATCAAAGCTTTGCACCTTGGTGGATCGAATTGGGAATTTTTTCCGGTTAAAAAGGCGTACGGGGGAGTTTGGAGCAATATTGTTTCGTCCTTGAGAAAACCGATTGTGGATAATATCTCAATTCGGGATCTTTTTAGAGGAGTGGTTGGTAGAGGGGATGACATTATGTTCTGGTTAGATCCGTGGCTGTTGGAGGTTCCTTTAAAGGTTAGATTTCCCGCTTTATTTCGTTTGGAGGTGGTTAAAACTTGTACGGTTAGAGATCGGTTACATGGGGAGGGGTTGTGGTTATGGAAGCACGATTTGGATTCGGAATCGGAAATATTAGAATGGCAGGATATGGTCTTGGCAATTGGGTCGGTCTCTTTATCCGAAGACCCTGATAAGTGGGTTTGGGCTGCGAGTGGGCCAGCGGACTTCTCAGTGGCGTCGGTGAAAAACTTTTGGATATCAAAAAAAGATTTTAGTAATCGGTACGTTATGGAATGGTGTAAGTGGGTTCCGGCTAAGTGTAACATTGTCTCGACTCGGTCCTTCATCTGTTCACCACGTGTCCGTTCGCGTTGAGCCTTTGGGAAAAGATCACCTCGTGGTGCAGGGTGAGGAACTTTTTCGTTTTCTCCTTCCGTGATATTCTAGAGATTCACTCTTTGGGTCAAAGATCTGAGGCGGATAGGTTGGCGCTTCAAGGGGTTGTGATTACCGCTTGCTGGCTTCTTTGGAAGGCCAGGAACGACATCCGTTTCAACGATAAAAAGCGCAACGTTGAGGAGATCTTTAGCGAAGTTAGGGCTGTTAGCTTCTTGTGGTTTAAATATAGGGCTAAAAAAGGTCTTTTTCTTTGGGAGGATTGGTGTAAATTTGTAAATATGTACTTGGTTCGTTTTTGTTCCGCCCCGGTTTTCGGGGTCGGTGGTTCTAATGAAGTTTACTTTTCAAAAAAAAATATTTGGTGTTTATTAAAGTTTTTCAATCGAGATTTTTCTGAATCCTAGCCAATAGGACATGGGTTATCATTATTAAAAACTTAGAAATCAATCAGTGATACACTGTTTTGAAGAAATAACTAAAAAATTTCTGAAAGCCACTTTAATTACATGATTAGATTTTGATTAGGTCTCAAAATCATATGATGGAGGAAAGTAGTATTGATTGAGTTGCTAGTAGTATTTCTTTTGATAAAAGGTATGACATGTTGTATCGAAGTAGGAAGGTTGTCGAGTTACAAAAATAGAATGTACTAGCGCAATTATTGAGAAACTTGTTGACGAGTTTGGAATATTTATAAACAAATGTGTAGTAGCTGGTGGAAGCGGGTTCCTATCATGTGTGATGTTTAAAGCTGTTAGTCTTGTGGGTTCGGGAATGGGTAGTAGATGTTATGCGCGGATCTTCTTTTTTGGATCGTTTTCATGGGTTTTTGTTTGTCTACTTCCTTCTATGTATTGTTAGTTGGTATGTTCTGGTTTGTTCATAGTTTTATTCTCATTATTAAATTATTTTTTTCGTACTGACTCCAGACTAGTTGCTTGCTAGTTGTTTTATTACAAAATTTAGCCGTTAAAAAAACATAATTAGATTTGCAGGGGTAGTGGAGGGAGTGCTTTCTCTCCTTACTAGTTTAGTTGTTCTTTCCTCTCAAGGAGCATGAGCGAAAAAGAACGGTACCAAATCTATTAGTTGGATAGGTTCTAAAGTCGAGCGAGTTGGGGAGCTCGACTAAAGCTTACATGAGGGGGGCATACAACTATCAGTTTAGAAAGCTAGCAACTCTGATCTAGGACTAGGAAGGGAAGCCCTCATTCTTCACTTTACGCCACGTTGCCTCCCCTTTCGTCGTAAGGCTTGGAATTACACCAGGGGGTCTCCATATGAACAAGTCCCTTAGATTTCACACATAGGAGATCGAGACACAGTCCCAAGGATTTGGGGAAAGATGTTGATTGATCACCCTATGAAACCCACTTTAATAACATGAGTATTTGTCTGATTGTGTATATCCGGTGTTATGTTAGTTAGGTTTTATATTTATAGTTTTTATAATTTTTTTAGAATGCTTAGTCGCTTAACACTTACACTCCTCTGATATCTACCATTAGACTCGAACCATCAACCACATAGGAACGGACACACATTACCCATTTTGATACCAGTAGACTAAAAACCCTTTAGCTAGAATGTTTGTAAATACTAGTAATTTAAAAGAAAAAATATAAATCTACGAAACTACAGTCGTATTAATGTGTAAAGATTTTCAAATTTGTTACTACAATGATTTTATAATTTGTTACCACTTGATAATTAAAAGTCACAAACTAGCATTTTGTTAGACAACTAGTGTTTGCCCCGTCCGCGTTGCGGGGCACTAAGACGATTTTTTCTCTGTCATAACATATACGTCTGTGTTTTTGTTACTTGCACATACTATTCATAACACGATCTCAAAAAAATTACATCGAGTCAACCATTATCATATTTTTGCTAAAAAAAGATGGAAAAACTAAATTTTAAACTAGGGAAAAATTATAATTTTTCAGGACAAATGAGCGTGTGTCAGGCTACGAATAAAAATTACACCGAGTCAACCAATTAAAACAAAACACTACTACAGTTTAAAAAAAAAAAACTAAAACAATGAGATGACGTGACTGTAATTTTATACTGGGGGCAAAATTGTAATTTAACCAGGAAAAAAAAACGATGGAGAAAATGTAAATTTAAGTTAAGGGGAAAATCGTAACTTGGCTCGGAGAAAAAAACTAATAGCAAAACTGTAAATATAACGGGGCAAAATCGTAATTTTCAACCAAGGGCGAAATTAGAGTTTTTAGCTTGGAGCAAAAGCGTAAATTTATTTTTAAGTATGGGTGAAAACATAATTTTGAACTGATGGCAAAATCATAATTTTAAAACGGGATAAATCATAAATTTGTTGGGTAATAGGGGAGTGCGAGACAGATGTCTGACACTATATTCTTTGCCACCCATGTAAGCCAGTAATTTAAAAAGGCAAAAAAATAAAAAAACAAAATAAGGAGGAAAAGGCCAACCGCCTTTTTCCACCATTCACATCCAACAACTATTACCCTCAATAGTTTTTGTAGATTTAGGTAATTATTTCTCACATGGATATTTTTTTGTAAAATTGAATTCCTATTTTTTCATCAATTGATTTTTTTATAAAGTAATAATGTAACAACATATATCCAAATAATTTAAACTCACACATCAACATCATATACACTTATATTGTCACATGTCATACCACCTACCCCCTTCCCAACATCGTCACATGTATCTATTTGAGGCTTATTTCACACCTCATCAATCTGGTGGTTCAAATTCTATTTAAGGCTTATTTCACACTTCACCAATCTGGAATCATTTCATAGTGGTTCAATTTAACTTTGTATGCAGTTGGTGGAAAATCCGGTGAAAATATGATTTTTTTTTTCTACCAACACTCGACACAAATAATTATATTTACATATGTGTTATATGATTAATCGTTTATGGCTTTCCTTTAGTTGTATTTTACTCTAACTCATATGCCCGGGAAAGAGACAACCTTTTCTTTACCCTATAACACTTGAATGTGGAGGGGCGACTTGCATTCGAGTCGTGGGAAGTTTAGCAATAATAATATTATATAAATTGGAATCAATATTGCAAATACATGACTTAGTGGAGTATACAAGGGCCTTAGGAAGTCTAGTTAGTAGTTAGACTCAAATGCCACTTGGTTAGACTCATAATCTAGTTAGATATTTGATAGAAAACATACAAAACTGTCCAAAGGCATTGTGGAAACATGTCCACGTTCAAATAAGAATTTGTGTCATCTCAAAGATATTATTATAAGGTTATTGTCTTACGAGTTGGCAAGAGGCAGGAATGTCTTATGAGTCGATAAAACGTCAAAACAATTTATCTCAATATTATGGAGAGAGAAGTGGGGTCGATTCAAAAGAATCATTTGGGTGGCTCAATTCACAAGAGCTACCGTAGAACTAGGCTAGTGTCCATGACCAACACAAAACATTGACAATAAATAAAACGTTTACACAAGTTGAACGTAGCATAAACAATGAAAAATAAAATCACTCACCAAGTTTGGCTTTTGAATCAATCTATACGCTTATAAGACGCATGCCTTCGTGCAGCTCTAGCATTATCATACTCAAATTTCAACGAATTAGGTATATGTGATGTATCCTTAACATAAAACCATCTACCAAAGAAACTCTCCTCGATCACCGGAAAAAGCTCTATGAGCAAAGAATTAACCACCCAAAACCACAACCCACCGAGAAAAACCCCAAGACCCGCACCAGCAAAAACCTGAGCAACCGTATGGTACCCCAAATAAACCCGGGAATACATTGTAAGCAATGCTAGTGGCCAAACAACAAGGCCTACAAGCAACATTTGCTTTCTAAACATAATTCCCATTTTCTTATAAGTCAACAAAGTTAAATAGGTTGCGAAAAAGAACATGTATTGCGAATGATTCGAAGGCCAACCATGCGAATCGCACATTTCAAGCATGATGCAAGTTTCTGGCCGGGCTTGTTGGACGGATGCTTTGACCACCTCGTTTATGAAATTGGAAATCAATATCCCTAGAGCGAAAAACATACCTTGAAGCTCACGACGAAAGAGGAAGTGGGAAACAAAACCACCTAGGCCGATGAACACTGGAACTAATGAAACCCATGCAAGAAAATGGCCTAGTTGATCTCCTTTGAAGTAACGAACATGGGTTAGCGTTATAGCTCTTAGTTGATTCGACATTGATCTAAGGGAGACTAAGCGAATTGGTGGTTTTGATTGAAGCCTCAAAGGGGCTTCTTGGACTCATAAGATGGCATATTTGAGCTGTGATATCTTGACCATAACTAAAGGCATGCTACAAAATAAATTAATGGTATTAAATTGTGTTTAGGCCTTAAAAATTGTCAACTATGGATTGTTCCTACAAAAGGTCAAAATAATGTGACACCAAATAAATTTTCCGTTAACTAAAAGTTACTAATTCTATTTGCATAAATCTAGTAGATTACTATTTACTACAATAATTATAATTATAAATATATACTAAAACACAACTCCGAGCTACACAGCGCCCTAAGGGTATTTTAGGTATTTTCGAGTATTTAAAGAAAAATAACATCCACGCCCTCTCGGACCATGTGTAGTGGGGCGTTTTTTTTTTTAAATTAAAAAAAAAAAACGCCCGAAAACGCCTCCCCACCCATTACATAGGGCGTTATTTTGATTGTTTTTTGAAAAAAAAGGAGCCCGGCGTTTTATATAAAACGCTCAAAGATACAAGTGGTCCAATTTGACTGACCAATGGGAAGGAGTATAGTGGTCCAAGTGGGCTGACATGTCTGACCAAAAAGCTTTTTAAATAAGTTTTTTTTTTTTAATCCTTTTTAATGATTGGAATGGGCATTATTGGAATAATGCCCCACTATACCACTTTTGCTATAATGCCCAATGCTGACTAGGATGACACGTGTCGGATAATGCCCCGTGGTGGGGGCATTATTTTTCTTCACCACTACTCATGGTCTCATCGTATTTTTACATGTCCTTTTCATCTTTATTTTCCAGCATCGCCTAGACGCGACCAAATAAGTGAGCAGCCTTGTTATCTTGTCTTTGCACAACAATCGATGATACACGCCTACGAAGTCTTCGGCCCACACCCTGTTCCAACGCTCCTCGCTGACCGGCCCTCGATTCTCGGAGAAGAGATCTTTGTATGTGTGTGTTGTACATCAGTAATTTTGATTGTCTTACTTACACTACACCATCAGTTTTTTGTCTTTCAGTAAAAGTATTACTTTTCTACATAATAATGCAGACACTACAATCCATGCAACGTTCGTACAATTTCTTTCTCGATATGTCGCCACTTTGAAAACCCATTATCCATTGACTGAAAGTTAACCTTAACGGCTTTACTTGCGTCACATATTAGAGGTAATTCGTGTATCACCCCATCAATGGCGAATCTAGACCAAAGTTTCTGGGATAACCTAAAAAAAAAAAAACTCTACCGTACTTTATACAATGTAAATGAGAAAAGATAAAAACACGATAATAAAAAGCTCAAAAACAGGTGCAAATGAGCTTGAGCCTAAAATAAACGAGCTTGATCCGACCAGTGGCGGATCTAGACAAAACACGGTTCGCAAGTTGCTCAAGAAAAAGCTCGAAACAAGCCGAGCTTGAGACTAAAATAAAGCTCATTTATTTATCGAGCTCGAGCCTGGCAGGCTCGTTGAGCCTTATTCAACCCTAGTGTAATATTAGTTTTTTTAATATTTAGTAACATTTACCCTTTTATTTAAAGTTGTCTGATCAGAGCTTATTTAAACTTGTTAACAAGCCGAACTTGAACCTAAAAATATGTTTGTTTAGTAAACGAGCCCAAGCCCGAGCTTCACTTATCGTGCTCGCGAACCTAAACGAGTCTACTATTTATATTATTTTTATTTAATATATAAATTAACAGATGGTAAACGAGCCAAGCCCGAACCGAGCTCGAGCTTTGAAAATAAAGCTCGAGCCGAGCCGAGCTCAAGCTCTCATAAGTTAATTGAGCTCGAGCCTGGTCAAGCTCGGACTCGGCTCGACTCATTCGCACCCCTAGTGACAGTGGAGGTGCATGGTGTTGCCTGCTGTCGTTCACGTTCAATTCTTTTTCCCTTCCAAAAATCGATTCTAACTTGTATTTGAGCTTTAATCCAACATTTTAATTAGGCTCTGAACATATAAATTATGTAGTGTACTTTTAATAAAATTTTGAGATGATAAGGATGTTGGGCTTTTGAAATTTTGAGGAGTAAAATAACTTAATTTCAGGGGTAAAGTAATACAAAAGACGTAAAGAAAAATAAAAACAATTACACTTCACTGGAAAAGTTGAGCCGCCCCTAACACAACGTACCATGCTAGTATTTTATTTTCCTTGAAAAGAATTGATATATTTCTTTGGTTTTGGTTACGGTTATTTATTATTTTTTATACCCAATGTACCTGCTAGTATTTTATTTTTCTTGAACAGAATTGATATATTTGTTTGGTTTTGGTTACGATTATTTATTAGGGTGGAGGGTATAATGTGCGGGGAGTGGGAGTCACCGATCGGTTACTAAGCGTTTAGCGGAACATGTTGTAAAAGAACAACCAAAACATAAAAAAACATGTTTGAACAATTTAGAAAGGTGAAAACAAAAAAGATATAACCCGGAAAGCAAGCAATTGCTAACCAAAATGTTAGATATTCAATCTTTGATTGATTGCCTTCTCCTTCTCTACAGATGTAAACAACTTCGTTCTCGCCTCTAAGTCATTCCAAGATCATTATCTGGGGTTTCCAACCGACTCCTTGTATTTATACACAATTTTTAGGGGTTTTGAAGTCGGTACAGGTCGTGCTCATGTCGTATGTGTCAAACGGTATAGAGTAAAACTGGGGCTTGTATTAGATTGAAAAGGAATTCTTAATTAGGGTTTACAAGAGAGGAGTTTATATATGACACCATGTTACACACTAGCCCCTATACTATAAATTCTTGTCTTCTTTCTGAC
The DNA here is from genome assembly GCA_030545235.1 of Helianthus tuberosus. Lineage (NCBI taxonomy): Eukaryota > Viridiplantae > Streptophyta > Magnoliopsida > Asterales > Asteraceae > Helianthus > Helianthus tuberosus. The sequence goes on along the minus strand of CM060387.1, from coordinate 51,680,577 downwards.
ACTCCCCCTCAAGTTGAGTAGTGGGATCACCAATACTTAACTTGCTTAAGCAGTTACTAAACGCGTTTCCGTTGACAGATTTTGTAAGAATATCTGCGAGTTGATCTTTAGATGGCACATATGGGAGCTCTATGATTTTTTCCTCCAGTTTCTCCTTGATGAAATGGCGATCTACCTCCACGTGTTTCGTTCGATCATGCTGAACTGGGTTTTCTGAGATCTGAATTGCAGTCGTATTATCACACATAATTTTGCTTGGTTCCCTTTGAGAGAAGTCGATGTCTTCTAGTAGCTTCCTGATCCAAAGAACTTCGCTTAACCCTCAAGCTATACCTCTAAATTCTGCTTCTGCACTCGACAGAGCAACCACCTTTTGCTTCTTACTTCTCCAGGTGACCAGGTTTCCACCGACTAAGGAAAAATATCTTGATGTTGACCTTCGGTTTCCTTTATCTCCAGCTCAGTCTGCATCAGTGTAGAGCTCAACATTTAAATGTCCATTTGTTTTGAACAACACTCCATGGCCTGTGGTCCCTTTGAGATACCTTAGAATTCTCTGAGCTGCTTCCATGTGGGCAACTTGTGGTTGGTGCATGAACTGACTTACTACTCCAACAGCGTAAGCTATATCAGGCCGAGTGTGAGAGAGATAAATTAACTTGCCCACAAGCCGTTGATACCTTTCTTTGTCTGCAAGCTCTCCATTAAGTTCCATGTGAAGGTTGTGATTCACCACCATTGGATATCCGCCGGTTTACAATCAACCAGCACGGTTTCTGCCAGGAGATCAAGGACATACTTCTTCTGGCAGATGAAGATTCCCCGTTTAGACCTGAGGACTTCTATTCCGAGGAAATACTTGAGATTCCCAAGGTTATTTCTTCTACATCGTTTCCGGTAATAATCATGTCATCTACATATATGATCAAGCATGTTACAAGACCATTTCTTTTCTTGAGAAACAGGGTATGATCAGCATTACTTTGGTGATACCCATATTCTTTCATGGCCAAAGTGAACTTTCCAAACCATGCCCGAGGAGACTGTTTCAGCCCGTATAAAGACTTTTTCAACCGAAAGACTTCTCCTTCTTTAAAACCCGCTCCAAAACCTGGGGGTGCTTCCATGTAGACTTCTTATGTTAGGTCTCCATGGAGAAATGCATCTGTAACATCGAACTGGTGGAGAGGCCAGTTCTTATTGGCTGCCACAGAGAAGAGGACTCTGATGGTGTCTATTTTTGCAACTGGAGAAAAAGTCTCAGAGTAATCGATCCCATACGTCTTAGTGTAACCCTTGGCTACAAGCTGTGCTTTGTATCTCCCAATGAAACCATCTGGTTTATATTTGATTGAATACACCCACCGGCATCCAACTGTTTTCTTTCCTTTATGAAGGATGCACTTCTCCCATGTGTTGTTTTTCAGAAGCGCATGCATCTCCGTTCCCATTGCTTCTTTCCAGTTCTTCTGACTTTGGGCTTCGTTTACGGAACTTGGTATTTGTTCGGAGTATAGGGAGGTAACAAATGCTTTCGCACTATTAGATAAGTTCCCGTCGGCCGTATTAGCTACAGGATACCTTGAACTTCTGGTTTCCCTTTCTGGGGAGTACCGTTTTGGAGGAAACCCTCTATTAGCTCTCGGAGGTAAAACATATGTTCCTTGTGTTGTTCCAGAGCCTCCATCATGTTATTCGTTAGATTTGACTTCCCTTTGGACTAAGTTGTTTTGCTCAGCGATCTCCACCTGTTCCATTACCTCAGGACTTTCATGATTATTAGGGTCTGATTCAATCACACTTCCAAGATTTTGAGAGTCAATATTTTGAGAGTCACTTACCTCAGACACCAACCTGGGTGATTCTTGGGTGAGACTTTCGACAGGCTCAGTATGTGTGGATGTATGAGATGACTCATCTTCGCTTGCGGATAGAATCCACTTCAACCATCTCAGTGAGTCCTCATGCTCTATCCCCCCTGACCACTGAGATGGGACTGATAGTAATATTCTGTTTCAAGAAAATCACAGTGGACAGTGGTAACTACGCGACGTCGTAATGGATTATAGCATCTGTATCCTTTCTGATTCACTCTATAACCAACAAAGACACATTTCTCAGCGCATGGGTCAAGTTTGGATCATTCAGTTTTGGGTATATGGGGAAAGGCTGTACACCTAAATACTCTAGGTGGAAGGGTATTTGGTGGAGGTAGTTTAGTGAATGTAGATAAGGTATCTAGAGGAGTCTTTAGATCAATTGCTTTGGTTGGTAAACGGTTAAGGAGATACACAACTGTGTTTATAGCTTCGGGCCAAAAGGACTTTGGAACTTTGGATTCAAGCATAAGGGCTATGGCCATTTCTACCAGAATGCCATTTTTCCGCTCAACTACACCATTCTGTTCTGGGTGTTTTGGGCACGTGGTTTGGTGGATCATTCCCTTCTCTTGAATAAATTGTTTCATGGGGTTATTAACATACTCTCCTCCATTGTCAGACCGTAAGATCTGAATGTTGGTTTTGAATTGAGTTTGGACTATGGTGTAAAACAGTCTGAATTTGTCAAAGACTTCAGATTTGTTTTTTTTTAAAATACACCCATGACATATGGGTATAATCATCAACAAATAGTAGAAAGAACCGGAAATTCTGACCTCCATTAGTTTCAGCTGGGCCACAAACATCTGAATGTATTAGGAAAAACGGTTCACTGACTCTGGTGTTACTCGGTTTGAATGGTTTCTTATGGCTTTTGGCTAAGACACAGGTTTCACAGTCTAATGTGACGTTCGACGGGAAGAGTTCGGGAAGTAATAGGTGCAGATATCCTGCGGAAGGATGCCCTAATCGTCTATGCCAAAGCCATGCTTCTCTACTCTTTGTTCCGTGAGCAAGCATTGCGGTCCCTGACTGAGTCAACTCATCCACATAGTATAAGCCATGTCGTTCAGTACCACGCCTAATTATCTTTCCAGTTCTGATGTCCTATAAGATACAAAAATGAGGGTGCATTAGAACTGTGTAGTTGAGTTCCTTTGTAACATGACTTATTGATAACAGCTTGTGTGTTAATGAAGGAACATATAAACAGTTTGACAGTCTCAGATTGGGATATATTTCAACATTTTTACCATTTGCCGTTTTGATGTGGGTTCAGTTTGGTCTCTTTGTAGAGATGAAGTCCGATGGTTCGTACGTTATCGTATCAGTGGCTCCACAATCAAAGATCCAAGGACTGACTTGATCACTACTTTCCTGTGTTGTTAAATAGGCTTCTCCACTTGTTGATGGATAGTCTTTCAACAACTCATAGTTCCTCTGATTAACCATCTTCGAAAAATTTGTTTTTTTCCTTTTTTTTAAAGGTTGAAACATGAGCTGTTAGAAGCTTCTGTGGAGTTTGCGAAAGACTGATAGGTGGGCGAAGAAGGAATTGACGAAGAAAGGAGCCGAGGAACACCTAGCCTAGGAACCAATTCTATGAAAGGTTAATAGGATTCGAATCAGTCAAGCTGCACTATAACGATAGCCGCGACCAATATCAGACCTACTAAGCAATCGAGAAGAGGAACCGGCTAGCAACAGATCCAAAGGGCCGAACAGAACCAAATCCCGGAAGCGAATGGAAGGATCGAAAGATCGACTTAGGGTGAGAGGTCAAGCCGGGAGAGATAGCGACCTCGCACACTAAGCCTGTCTTCTCCTCTTCGTCGAGCCACCGGCGACCGGAGAAAGGAATGTTCATGGGAATAAATTGTTTGACGAAGATTGAATGGTTCGTTGGGGGTTTTGAAGATTGAATGGTTCGTTGAGAACAATGTTCGTGAGGATGAAGGGTTCGTGGGCCGATGAAGTGTGACGAAGATTGTTCGTGGATGAGGGATTGACGAAGATTGTTCGTGTGACGAAGATTGTTCGTGGATGAGGGAATGACGAAGAAGGTTGACGAAAATTAGATTGTTCGTAGAAGAAGATTGTTCGTGGATGTAGAAGAAGGTTCGTCGTGACGAAAATTGGAATGTGTGTGACGAAAATTGGATTGTTCATGGTTTTGCGGTGGCTCTCATGGGCGAAAATTGGTTTGGGTTTTGGTGCTGACAAAAGGAATGTGGGTGAAGGGAACTGGCGATGGTCGATGTGACTGTTACCGCCAAAGGCAACGAAAAAACGGGTAAATCATAGACCGGAGTATTCGATGCCGGATAGGAGAGTTTGAGTATAGAAAGACGGGCCACAGTTGATGTTTTTGAACGATTTTTCCTGGTTTGGTTGAACAATTGATTTGTTTGAGATTTGATTTTTGAACGAAGTTTGTTTTTGGTATTGCTGGCTTGAGATTGACGAACAGAGTTTTCAAGGATCATAAACTCTGCTCTAATACCATGCCCAACGGTATAGAGTAAAACAGGGGCTTGTATTAGATTGAAAAGGAATTCTTAATTAGGGTTTACAAGATAAGAGTTTATATATGACACCATGTTACACACTAGCCCCTATACTATAAATTCTTGTCTTCTTTCTGACAGTATGGGCCGGAATCAGGGTTTCTTTAAAACTGTGGCGATGCACAAGGTACGAGTCGTACTCATATCATTTTGTACTCTTATCTTTGCCTATCCATTTCTTGATGTTCGTCACGTCTAAGTCTTCCCATTTTTCATCAAAACGTGTAAATCCAAGATAATCTTAATTACATACTAATTTAAATTAGATTTATAGTAAAACATTCACAAATGCGGGAATTGCATGTTAAAAATGTATGTTGTTTCAACACATCAATAAAATACCTATAAGAGAAATAAAACATTATTTTTACAGTGCCAGAACTGTTACAGTAAATTTAGCAGTGAAAGATGAGGAGATAAAAAAAGCTCATCCTCTAGTAGATGGAGTAGCGAGACTACTCTTTTTAAGATAGTCTCGATGATGAAGAGTGGTGCTTGAACAACGTAGACAAAGTAAATATGGAGTGTAATGTCTATAACAAAAGTTGATTTTGTCACGATGCAAGTGGTTGACACCCGAATTTTTAATTTTCAATTATTACGTTTGTGATTGATATTTTATTGTTCGTGTTTTAGTTTATTGTAATGCAACAATGGTTTCCGTGAACCTGATTAGTTAAACGGGTCAAGTTTGTGTCAACTCGACAGGTTGGTAGATTGACTTGTTTAACCCATTTGTATTTCATTTTTCCAAAATGTGTTTTATTTCATAAATAAAATTGGTTGGGTAGTCAATGTCATAATTATAACTTAAAAGAGAAATTAACATGTAACATCCCAAAAACGGATTTCGTAACTAAACAAAATTAATTAGAGATGAGCGGGTAAAATACCGTTGGTGGTAAAAGTTAACCCGTAAACAAAATAACTAGGAACAAATTAACCTAGTTAGTAACATGTAAATAGGTAATAAAACAATGAGTTGTAGCCTTATATAATCAAAACTAAACTTGAAGGACCAAAGCTGTCAAAAAGAAAACATGTGTTTTAAAACATAAAAATTAAAACACAATATGTGAACCAGAAAGAGATAGAGATGGAGAAAAACCTAGTTCATCATTTTCTTCAAATTGAAAGGTGAATTACGGCCAAATCACATGCATGAACATAAATTAGTGATCATCTAAACTTGGAGATCATAAGGTATGTTGTAATTAATGTTTTGGTGATGACAAGTATGTGGATGAACTTGAAGGTGGTGACCTTGAGTTTAATATTTTTGTTAGTATGGTGAAATTGATAATGAAATTATGTGTATGATCATCATACTTGCAAGTATATGTGAAATACTTGAACAATTTAGATATTTAAGTATATGTTCACACATGACATGAAATGTGTTTTTATGATATAATGAAATTTGATGTTGTTTTGATGCTTATGATCACCATACTTGCTTGTATGTGTAAATTACTTAATCATTTTAGAGGTTTGATTAAGTGTTCATATATGTTTAGAATTGAGTTTTTGACATGAAATGTGAAGTCATGGTTATTTGGTTAAAACGATGAATTAGCTCACGATAATTGAAAGTTTGTATTAACTTGATGTTGAGAAATGTATGAACTTGTTGAATTGAAAGAAACATGGTGATTTTTGTATGGCAAAGTTAGCTAAAATGATAGCCTAAAAATGATGTCCACCAAGTATTTGATAAAATTCCTAAATGAGTTTACTGAACTTGTTAGTGCATTTGCATATAATAGAATCAGATGAATAAAATATGGTATAAAAGTCTATGAGGTGTGATGGTCATAATGTTGGATGACTAATCTAATCATCTTGTGGATATTATATTATAGTTTGACACTTGAGAAGCTAGGTGGGAACTTCGAAAGGAATGGGTCTAACTAATCAAGACGCGAGAAGGCTTAAACAGACACAAAGTAAGTAAAGCTTACACCTCCTAGACTAGAAGTTTTGTCTTTAAATGAAGAGTAGACGGTTAAAATCGATGATTTGTTAAAGCCGAGACCCTATGGTGTAAACCATAACAGGTTAAACGAACAAAATGGCGAATAATCACATTTAGGTGATTAACATAAATAATTTTAGAAATACGACCCTATGGTGTAAACCATAACGGGTCAAACGAGCAAAATTGCGAGTAATCACATTTACGTGATTAACATAATGAATTTTGAAGATATGACTTTCTAACACGAACTGAATGGGTCGAACTAGTAAAAATGAGTTTTTGTTGATAAACCAATAAACCTTTGAAATATGACTTTCTGACACGAACCGAATGGGTCGAACAAGTAAAAATGAGTTTTGGTGATAAACCAATAAACTTTCGAAATATGACTTTCTGACGCGAACCGAATGGGTCAAACAAGTAAAATTGAGTTTTTGGTGATAAACCAATAAACTTTCGAAATATGACTTTTTGACGCGAACCCAATAGGTCAAACAAGTAAAAATGAGTTTTTGGTGATAAACCAATAAACTTTCGAAATATGACTTTCTGACGCGAACCAAACGGGTCGAACACGCAAAAATGTGAGTTTTTTGTGATAAGCACTTGCTGACGCGAACCAAACGGGTCAAACAAGTAAAAATGAATTTTGCTGAATAACATAAAGATTGATTAGATGCAATAAAGAAAAGAGGAGCAAACCAAGAATGGTTAAAAGGACAAACGGGTCATGCGAGTCAAATGGTGATCACCATTTGAATATGGTATTTAATGCTTTGTTTTGTCAAGTTTCATGCTTATAGGTAAGCATAATGTATGGGCATGCATTGCCATGAATTGGAAAGAAATAACCATCACAAGGTATGGATAACGAGTCAATGGTTTTGACTCGCTCCAAGTATGTATAAAAGGTTGGTTATGCTTTCAATAAGGGCTTATAGCTCAGATAAAGAGGGATGAGTCAAATTTGGATAATTGATTAACTCAAGTGAAATGCATTTAGCATTTTGGGTAAAACGACCATTCGAGCCAAGGACATGTCCATTATGTGGAAATGGACTACATTGACTAAAATGCCCCGGGTGATGGGTCGGGGAAACTACCCCTAGGGGTAGATTAAAATGAGTCCCATAATTGGGTCGGTCTTTTAATAACATTAAAATAGGAGGCGTAGACCTTTTGACTTATGTCTCTTAACGGGTCATTCTGGTAAAATGTTATACCAGAGGGTAAAATTGAAATATAAAGGTTTTACTATAATAAAACACCATAAAGGAAGTTGTGATGGAAGATATTATGAAAATCTTGATAAAGAAGTAGGAGGCATGAGCTAGAATGCGAAGTGCCTACTAACGGGTCGGTTGGTTAATTAACTTCAAACCGAAATAGTGATTTGAAAAGAAAACACGTTTTCGGCTGACACGGTCAGGTGAAAACCTGACCCGACCTGGTAAGGGTGCTGAAAAAAAAAAGACACGTTCAGTTAACACGACCGGGTAGAAACCTGAACCGATCGGGTAAGGAGGTTGCACAAAAAATTGTGTGCTTAATGTTTTTGCTGAAATGTTTTGATTACTGATAGTTTGACCACATAACTTAACCACCATTTCCTCGGGAACATCCCTTCGGGATAATTAAAGCATGATCATGCGTGCCGAAGTTTATGAACTTATAAACTCGACTAATGTAAAATGTAAAACGATTGTAATAATAATTCGTATGTCAATTTGTCTGAATTATCAGTTAACTCCGACTCGTATGTTAAATGTAAAAAAAAATTGGAACCAAATTATCCGCGTTTTTATTAAAATATAGAAAAGGGGTTAGAGTTTTACGTAACATAAGATTTAACAATTGAAGTGCAATTATTTATATACATTTGTATTTATTTGTTGTAAAATTTTAGATTTAAATATTAATATACAAAGAATGGGTTAAACATGTGGGTCAACCTATGAATATTCGTGTCATGTTTGCGTTCACGTAAAATTTTCAGGTTTGGGTCAAGTATAACCCGACAAACTGCGAACATGACTCGTTAACCTCTATACACTTTTCTACCCAAACCCATGATTTGAAAAGCAAGGGTTCCAGCCGTCTCAACATGGATGAGTGGTACGATGTTCCGATGCGGAAAGGCAATAATAACAGGGATCAGCGGCATGCTAACAATGAGGTAATAACAAAATTTTTCGTTTCGAATCTCCCACCTAAGTGCACTTCGGTGGATCTGTTGAAAGTGTTTAAGGAGTTCGGTGATTTCGTGGAGTCGTATATTGCTCGGAAGGTTGATAGGTTGGGTAAAAAGTTTGGGTTTCTTTCATTTCGCAAGGTTAGAGATGCCAAAAGATTGGAATGTGATATGCGTGATGTCTGGATGGGTTCGTATAAGTTGTATGTTGCCTTGGCTAGATTTGTTGATGGGGATCGGGCTGTTAACAAGGGTAAGTATAAGGAAGGGGATAATGTCTCAAAGCCTGTTATGGAACCTTCACGTGATGTTGTAACAACTCTCATCAAAAGTCCTAATTATTATTTTATTTGGTCCAATAGGAAACCCTAATTAAGACCCTCAAGTGATCCTGCATAAACCCTAAAATTTTCAGAACAATCGGAATCAGGATCAGGGGCCCTAAAACTCAAGGGGGTAAAACCCTAGTTGATAATATCCAAACAGTTTTACGTGTATAACGAATTTGCATGCGAGACCAACTCAGCTAAGCTACCTGTACACAAGGCTACCCTATGGTAGTAGGGTGTCCCTCGCGCCACGCGAGGGCGCGGTTTTTCAAGTATAAATATAGGGGTCTGTTACTTGCAATTGTGCGTTAGTTCGACGTTCAAAGTCATTTCATACACTGAGATATTGTAGGAACAGTCCTAAAACACACACAATTCACGAAGTGCTGCCGCAATAACAGGGTAATAACTCGATCGCTGCTACGATTCAATGTCCGATCTATTAAAACTATCCAATGGATGTTTAAGTGTTGCCCACATTAGGGTTATGCTTTGTCATTCGTCGTGAATTCGATGGATGTTTAAGTATCGCACTTTGTCATTCATTGTGAGGGTTTCAATCTCGTGAGTTATCGTAAATGCTGTATTAATTACTGACCTAGTTTGTGTGCATTGATATTTAATTAGCTTACAAGGCTAATCAGTAGGCTAGACTCTGCTCGTATTAAATCTGCAATGTGAGTCATTCTCTTTTTATCAAATTTGTTTACAAAAGCATGTTTATTTTCAAAGTTATAATTACAGGGATTAAGTCTTTGTAATCACCAAATTACAGCCGGTATATGGGGTTTTGTATAGATTACTTGATAACCTTCACCATTGGACAACGGGGTAGCCAAGGGGTGATATGACCATAGTCACAGACACCATTGGACAATGAGGTTACCAATGGATGGTCGAGTGACAAATACTGTGGGTAGTTGGTTGATATATGGAAACATTGTAATCTCTCTTAATACTGTAAATTATAACAACGTGTCGTTTTCGTAAAAAGAATGATTCATCAGTATTTCCCTGCTGACAAAACCTTTTTCAAACATGTTTCAGGTGATCTATTGTGATCCAGGAAAAGTGCCATGAAGCACTACAAGCTTAAGGAAGTGGCTCAATATAAAATAAAGAAACATGTTTAGTAAAATAAAGATTTCTCAGTGAAATCATATGATTGTAAATTATCGGGTTTTATCCCGAATTGTGAAATAAAATAATCGGGAAATTTCAGTTTTAAAAAGATCCTGTTAAAATCTTCCGCTGTTAACTCAATTAAATAAATACCACGAGATTTTTGTCCCGCGGCTCCTGGACCGGGTCAAACCGGGTCGGGGGTCGTGACAGAAAAAGGTGGTATCAGAGCCACTGAGTTAAGCTAATTAAGTATTTAGAAATACTTAATTTTCCTGATTGTCAATTGTGATTATGTGTTTTATTAACTGACTATTTGTTAGTTACAGTATGGGTAAGCAAAAGCTTTCAAATATCTATCTTAAATTAGATAGTTCGCAAAAAGAGAAGGGAAGTTCATCCCAATCCTCAAGATACTCAGTAGATACTATGGAGGGAATATTTGTTCGTAAAGCCTATTATGAGGAACCACTTTCTCCTAATAAAAGAAGTTTGATTATTAGGAAAAGCCAAGAGAAAATAAAATCAAAAGAAATGAAAGTTAATCAGGAAATTCAGAAACTCGGTAGTAACCCACCATGGGAAGACAAGTTAGATGAAAAATGGGCAGATCTCTATATGCTAGCTACTGTAGCAGTAAATGCAAATCTTTAAAATACTTTGAACCAGTATTAGCACTCTTATCACCTACAAGCCAAAAACTTTACCCAATAAATAAATAAATTACAATAAACTCTAGTGTGCTTTACTTGTCAGTTGTCCTTTGTATTAAATTAGCTACACGGTATGCAATAATACTTGAATGTTATCTGTGAAATTTTGTTATAAAATTTTAACTTAGTATTTTGCATATATGCTAAACAGCATGAATGAGTTATCTGGAGCCCTAGAGAATCTCAACCTCTACCCTGTAAACATAGAAGTTTCCAAAGATTTTACGGGTTACTTTGCTGATGTGGAACAACCTATGGAATTTTGTGCTCCACCTCTAGAGAAACCAAAGCCTAAGAAAAGGAGAAGATTGGTAGGTTGGAGACGTGTACGCAGGAGGAAACCCGCAACTAGGAGAGTTCCCAAAATAGAAAATCCCATGGATAAAGGAAAAGGAATCGAGGTTGAGGAAAATACTAAACAAGTAGAAAGAGAAATTGGGGAAAGTTCAAGGCAAGTCGAGGAGTTGCCATTACAAGAAGAGTTGGATCAGATATTGGCGAGCTGTGATATCGTTAGACCTATTAATACCAACCTTTACCCTTATCCTGCCGAAACTCAAATTCCAATAGATTTGGAACCAGTCATCCCAGAACCTTTAATCCATACTCAACCTTTGGGAATGGACGAGTGGCGGACGAATGATTGACAGTTTCAAAACCTACTTAATAATCCTTATATGTTTTTCCCTCAGTTTGACCCAGAACCTATACCAAATCCACCGATGAGTAATGAGAATATGGCTGAAATCCGCCATTTTGGCGAAGAGCTGATGGATGCTGGGAATAGGATCCGGGAAATAGGAGGACAAATCTCCTGGAAATACGATGAGAGGGAACATCGTTTTTGAAATGCCAGTGGTTTAGGGATAATGTGGTTGTGAAGTTATGATTGTATAATAATATAATAATAATCAAAATAAAACGTGTAAAATAAATAATAAAACTTGTGTAACATAATCAGTGTGTAAGGAGGCATAATATATATATAAAAAGGGAATCGAAAAATCGATAATTTTGGATATATATTTTTTTGTGAAATGTAGATGATTGTTTTGTATATAATTGTTATTTATTCTATACTAATAAATTATATATATTAATTATCAGATGGAAAACACTAATAATGAACCAGTTAACGAGGTTAACCAATCTGAGCATCACCAGGAAGAGCAATTTATGACTAAGCAAGATATAGAAAATATCGTTACTCAAGAGATAGCCAATGCTATTCCAGCAATTCTTGCTGCAGCTAGAAATCAAGCTGAACCTCAACAAATCGTTCCTAGTAAACGTACTTCTGAAGATAACTTCGGTAATAGCGTAAATGGAGGCGATAATCATACTAATAACAATAACGGTCCAAGGCAGGCTCCGCTTCCTCTGAAAATGAAAGCTGCAACACCTGGTTGCACTTACAAAGAATTTCTTGCTTGTAAACCAGCTGAGTTTGCAGGCAATGAAGGAGCAACTGCGGCACTACGTTGGTTAGAGAAAACTGAGGCAGTAATTGCAATAAGTAAATGTGCCGAGAAAGACAAAGTGATGTACACATCACATTTGTTTAAAGAAGGGGCACTAGAATGGTGGAACATGGTACTTCAAGCCAAAGGAAGAAATGTGGCTTATGCCATGAACTGGGAAGAATTTAAAAGTTTGATGGAGAGAAAATTCTGTCCTGAGTATGAAAAGGAACAAATGGCGAATAAGTTCCTAAACCATCGGATGATGGGTGTAGACTGTCGAGGATATACTTCGACATTCTTTGAATATGCTAGAGTGGTATCAACCCTGGCTTCGCCAGAACCAGTACTCATTTCTCGCTATATTTGGGGATTAATTAGCGAAATCCGCAATATCGTTAAAGCTGCGAGACCGCGTACTATTGACGATGCGGTAGAATTAGCTAACACCCTAACTGACGAGCTGGTACGCACAAGAGATGAAAATAGGAAAAAGGAACTGGCTCAGAAAATTACCCAAGGATTTCGTATGGGTAATAGTAGTAACTTCAAGAGAAGAGGAACATGGCAATCCTCAATTCCGCCGTTTTGCAGGAATTGCAAAAAGAAACATTATGGAAGATGCAATATAACCTGCAACTTTTGCAAAATGGTAGGACATCGTGAAGAAGACTGCAGAAAGAAAACAAGAACCTGCTTTAACTGTGGAGAAGCAGGACATTTCAAAACATAATGTCCTAAATTGGTCAAACCAGCAGACAACAAAGCCAAGACGGCCGACGGAGCTACTAAAAAGAATGTCAGAGCATTCCAGCTAACCACTCAAGAAGCAGAACTCATTCCAGATGTGATAGATGGTACGTTCTTAGTTCACAACGTGTATGCAAAAGTATTATTTGACTCTGGTGCAAACCAAAGTTTTATCAATACTTCATTCTGCCAAGCTCTTAATTTACCTTTGACCAACCTTAGGCAGATTTTTACAGTCGAAACAGCAGATGGAAATTCTGTTAGCATAAATAAGGTTTTGCAAACAGGAATTATAGAACTTTTAGGTCATAAATTTTCTGCAAACCTACTACCTATGAAATTAGCCGAATTCGATGTTGTGTTAGGAATGGATTGGTTAGTAGCCAACCATGCTCGAATTCTATGTGATAAGAATTCCATAGAAATTCATGCACCCACCGGAGAAGTAATTATGATTATAGGAGATAAGCCACGTAAACCCATGAAGTTCATTTCAGTAATGAAAGTTGCTAGTTATGAACGAAAACAAGGAATAGTATATATGATTTCTGTAATCATTAGCACTAAGGATAAGGAACTTAAGGACATTCCTGTAGTCTCAGAATATCCAGATGTATTTCCAGAAGAACTCCTGGGATTACCACCCGACAGAGAAGTAGAATTTAGAATTCATCTAATTCCTGGAACTACACCGATAGCCAAAGCACCTTATCGGTTAGCACCCTCCGAAATGTTAGAACTGAAAAAGCAATTAGATGAATTACTAAATAAAGGATTCATACAACCTAGTTCATCCCCTTGGGGAGCACCAGTGTTGTTTGTAAAGAAAAAGGGCGGGTCAATGCGAATGTGTATCGATTATAGGGAATTAAATAAGATTACAATTAAGAATCGATACCCATTACCTAGGATTGATGATCTGTTTGATCAACTTCAAGGAGCTAGATATTTTTCTAAGATAGATTTATGTTCCGGATATCATCAATTGAAGGTACAAGAAGAAGACATACCTAAAACTGCTTTCAGAACTAGGTATGGTCATTACGAGTTTACAGTCATGCCCTTCGGATTAACGAATGCGCCTGCAGCATTCATGGACATGATGAACAGAATCTGTAAACTGTACTTGGATAAATTTGTAATTGTCTTCATAGATGATATACTTATTTATTCCAAAAGTCAGGAAGAACACTGTCAGCACTTGCATGCACTCTTAACTTTGTTAAGAAGGGAGAAGCTTTACGCCAAATTCTCAAAGTGTGAATTTTGGCTGCAAGAAGTACAATTTTTAGGACACATGGTGAACCATGAGGGTATTCACGTAGATCCTGCTAAAACAGAAGCAATCACCAAATGGAAGGTTCCGCAATCAGCAATGGAAATTCTAAGCGACTACGACTGTGATATCCAATATCACGAAGGAAAGGCAACTGTAGTTGCAGATGCCTTAAGTCGTAAGTATCATGAGAAACAACAACGGGTTCGTGCTCTTAGATTAAATCTACAGTTAGATTTAATGGAACAACTGAAGAATATTCAAGAAACAGCAATCAAGAATGATGCTGAAGGAATGAAGGGACAAATAAAAGAATTAGAACAAGGACGTGATGGAATTTGGAGATTCCATAAGAAAAGGATTTGGGTACCTAAGCAAGGAGATTTAAGAGATAAGATTTTAGAAGAAGCTCATAAATCTAGGTATACCATGCACCCAGGAAACAATAAAATGTACCAAGATTTAAGAAATAATTTCTGGTGGATAGGAATGAAAAAGGACATAGCTAGATATGTTTCTAAGTGTCTTACTTGTTCACAAGTTAAGGCAGAACACCAGAAACCTTCAGGTCTACTACCATAATTAGAAATGCCTATATGGAAATGGGAACTCATAACAATGGACTTTGTTACTAAGTTAACCAAAACCAGAAAAGGTAATGATGCGATTTGGGTAATCGTGGATCGATTAACCAAGTCAGCTCATTTTCTACCCATGAAAGAAACCTTTAGCATGGAAAGGTTAGCCAAGTTATATGTAGATGAAGTAGTATCCTTACATGGAGTTCCACTCTCCATTGTATCATATAGAGATAGTCGTTTCACTTCTCATTTCTGGACAAGTTTCCAGGAAGCAATGGGAACTCGATTAAATTTGAGTACTGCTTATCATCCACAAACAGATAGGCAAAGTGAAAGGACGATACAAACCCTGAAAGACATGCTCCGAGCATGTGTGATAGATTTTGGTGGAAATTGGGACGATCACTTACCTTTAATTGAATTCTCCTATAACAATAGTTATCATTCAAGCATTGAAGCTGCCCCATTCGAAGCACTGTATGGACGAAAGTGCAGAACTCCAGTTTGTTGGGCAGAAATAGGAGAAAGTCAATTATCAGGTCCTGAAATAGTACAAGAAACCACCGATAAGATCACTCAAATCAAGGAAAGGTTAAAGACGGCTCGAGATCGCCAGAAAAGTTATGCCGACAATCGACGCAAACCATTAGAATTCCAAGTTGGAGACAGAGTACTGTTGAAAGTTTCTCCTTGGAAAGGAGTTGTTAGATTCGGTAAGAAAGGAAAGCTAAGTCCAAGGTATGTAGGACCATTTCCAATAATCCAACGTATAGGACCAGTTGCTTATCGTTTACAACTACCAGAAGAACTAGCCGGAGTACATGATGTATTTCATGTATCCAATCTCAAGAAATGTCTATCTGACGAGTCCCTGGTAGTACCTCTTCAAGATATAGAGGTAAATGGAAAGTTAAAGTTTGTTGAGAAGCCATTGCAAATAGAAGATAGAAAGATCAAGTTTCTCAAACACAAGCGGCTAGTACTGGTCAAAGTCAAGTGGGATTCAAAGAGAGGATCTGAATACACTTGGGAACTAGAATCAGAAATGAAGCAAAAGTATCCTCACTTATTCCAATAAATCTCAAGGACGGGATTTTTATTAAAGGTGGGGAGGATGTAACAACTCTCATCAAAAGTCCTGATTATTATTTTATTTGGTCCAATAGGAAACCCTAATTAAGACCCTCAAGTGATCCTCCATAAACCCTAAAATTTTCAGAACAATCAGAATCAGGATCAGGGGCCCAAAAACTCAAGGGGGGTAAAACCCTAGTTGATAATATCCAAACAGTTTTACGTGTATAACGAATTTGCATGCGAGACCAACTCAACTAAGCTACCTGTACACAAGGCTACCCTATGGTAGTAGGGTGTCCCTCGCGCCACACGAGAGGTCCTTGCGCCACACGAGGGCGCAGTTTTTCAAGTATAAATATAGGGGTCTGTTACTTGCAATTGTGCGTTAGTTCGACGTTCAAAGTCATTTCGTACACTGAGATATTGTAGGAACAGTCCTAAAACACACACAATTCACGAAGTGCTGCCGCAATAACAGGGTAATAACTCGATCGCTGCTACGATTCAATGTCCGATCGATTAAAACTATCCAATGGATGTTTAAGTGCTGCCCACATTAGGGTTATGCTTTGTCATTCGTCGTGAATTCGATGGATGTTTAAGTATCGCACTTTGTCATTCGTTGTGAGGGTTTCAATCTCGTGAGTTATCGTAAATGTTGTATTAGTTACTGACCTAGTTTGTGTGCATTGATATTTAATTAGGTTACAAGGCTAATCAGTAGGCTAGACTCTGCTCGTATTAAATCTGCAATGTGAGTCATTCTCTTTTTATCAAATTTGTTTACAAAAGCATGTTTATTTTCAAAGTTATAATTACAGGGATTAAGTCTTTGTAATCACCAAATTACAGCCGGTATGTGGGGTTTTGTATACATTACTTGATAACCTTCACCATTGGGCAACAGGGTAGCCAAGGGGTGATATGATCATAGTCACAGACACCATTAGACAATGAGGTTACCAATGGATGGTCGAGTGACAAATACTGTGGGTAGTTGGTTGATATATGGAAACATTGTAATCGCTCTTAATACTGTAAATTATAACAACGTGTCGTTTTAGTAAAAAGAATGATTCATCAGTATTTCCCTGCTGACAAAACCTTTTTCAAACATATTTCAGGTGATCTATTGTGATCCAGGAAAAGTGCCATGAAGCACTACAAGCTTAAGGAAGTGGCTCAATATAAAATAAAGAAGCATGTTTAGTAAAATAAAGATTTCTCAGTGAAATCATATGATTGTAAATTATCGGGTTTTATCCCAAATTGTGAAATAAAATAATCGGGAAATTTCAGTTTTAAAAAGATCCTGTTAAAATCTTCCGCTGTTAACTCAATTAAATAAATACCACGGGATTTATGTCCCGCGGCTCCTGGACCGGGTCAAACCGGGTCGGGGGCCGTGACAGATGTTCATGCAAACCTTAATTTGCATGGAGCGTCTTCGTATGGGGGTGAAGGGAGTCGGTTGTTTCGAGACACGGTTCTTGACAGGCATTTGGATGAGGGTCATGAGAAGGTGTTAAAAATCGATGATAACGTAGAAGGTTTTCGTGGTTGGCATGGAGTTTCAGTGTGTGGAAGGGTAAAGGAGTTCAAGGTGTTAACTACTTTGAACTCTCTGTTGGAGAAGGCGTGTGTTCAAGGTGTGAGTATCAAGTATGTTGGAGGGTTGAATGTGGTTTTGTTTTTTCAGAATGAGGAGGATTGTTTAGATTTCATGGGTAACAATGAGATATGGGGGGAGTGGTTTGAGAATGTAGGGAGATGGATAGGACAATGGGTGCCGTACGAGAGAATAGCGTGGTTGAAAATCCATGGCGTGCCTATTAATCTCTCAGTTGATCAAGTTTTCGACGCGGTGGGTAGAAGATATGGGTCGGTGATTCAGTCTTCTGCTATGTCAGACATTGACAAATATTTTTCGTATGTGATTATTGGGGTTCTTTGTAGTAGGGATACTAGAGTGGATGATCGATTTTCTGTCTTGGAGGGGTGGTACAGTTAAGGTGTGGGTAGAGGAGGACATGGGAGAGTGGGTCCCCGATTGTTTAGAGGACTTTGTTTCATGTTCGGATGTTGAAGATAGTATGTTGAAGGCGGATGTTAATCATATTAATGATGGGGGTGAGATGGATATAGAGTTGGGTGAGTTTAGAGTGGATGATCAGGGAGGTGCTTCAAATGTGGCAGTAGAGGATAATGTTAATGTGGAGTCCAATTTGAATGAAGTACATGTTAATTTGAATAAGGGTTCTGATCGTGGCATTGATAAAGGTGGTGTATCAACTTCTCGGAAGAAATACAAGAAAAAGTCCTTATTCAAGAATAGGGTAGTTTCACCAGGTTCTCAAGAACGACCGAAGAAAAGGGCTAGGGAGAATTCGGATATCTTTGGACTTGATAAGTTAATCGGCATCATCAATAATAGCTCGAGTGGGAATGAGACGACAGAAGAGGAAGCTTCTATTTCGGTTGGTTTTTGCACCCCGGATTTGAATAAATCATGTGGAAGCACGGTAGTTTCTAGTCTGCCAGGTGAAGATTCAGCTGAGGAGGTTGAGGAGAGCATTCCGGATCATGTTAGGGACCAACTCCTTCATCAGCTCGGAATTGATAAAGAGGCGAATGACACTGTTGATTTAGGGAAGGTGTTGGGAGCCGAGAATTTGGGTGAGTTTCTACCCCAGGTTCGAGACTCTATTAGGGATGAAGGATTTCAAGGAGTAGCATCATGAATGTTCTGTCACTAAATATTCGAGGGATGGGGGTTCAAGGCAAAGCAAAATGGGTTCGGGATTTACGAATGCAGCAAGAGGCGAATTGTGTTCTTTTGCAAGAGTCGCAGTGTAGTGACACTTCGGCTTTCGATCTTAGGGATTTTTGGGGTAGAGGTAATTTTAAAGCCGAAGTGGGTGAGGCTAATGGTCGGTCATGTGGATTAATTACTATGTGGGATCCAGGGGTGTTCTCGTTGTTAGACGTCAAGAAGTCGGATCATTGCTTGTTGGTTATTGGTTCGATAAAAGGAAGTGGTGTGATTACTCAAATTCTGAATGTGTATGCGCCTCAGAGTTCGGTGGCTAAACGTCTTTTGTGGAGGGAGATTGAGTTGCTTATGGGATCCGCGGATGGGTTCTGGGTGGTTGCGGGCGATTTCAACTCGGTGAGAGATTGCTCGGAAAGGAGGAATTCCAATTTTAATGCGGCAGCGGCTCATGATTTTAACGATTTTATTAATAATACTAATTTACATGAGTATGCCTTAAGAGGGAGGAAATTCACGTTTGCTGCAGGTAACAAGTTAAGTCGTATTGATCGTATTTTTGTAAATTGGTATTTTTTTATGGAATGGCCTACCGCGGAGTATAGAGCTTTGAGTCGCGAGAAATCCGATCACTGCCCCTTGATTTTGAAGATAGTTTCCAGGAATTGTGGGCCCAAACCTTTTCGTTTTTTTAACTCTTGGTTGGACCGTAAAGATTTCGGTGGTGTGGTGTCCGGTATTTTAAACGAACCGGTCAGTGGGGGTGCTTCGGACGTGAGACTTATGGAAAAATTTAGAATGTTGCGGCAAGGTATTAGTAAGTGGAAGGATGATTGTTTGGGCAAAGAGTTTGAGGAGAAGAAGCTTTTGGATCAAGAATTGGTTCAATTAGAGATGGTTATGGAGGTCCGAGACTTAACAGAGGAGGAGGCATGGGTTATGCAAGAGACCAAGTGTAGGCTTCATGAGTTGGATAGATTGAGACAAAAGGATATTTCACAAAAATCTAGATGTAAGTGGGCTTCGGAAGGGGATGACAACACTCGGTTCTTTCATGGGGTGATTAATAAAAGAAGGGTTGCAAATAGTATTCCGGGGTTGATGGTTGGGGGTGTATGGGAAACTCGGCCTAAGATAGTTAAAAGAGAAGTCCTTCGTTTTTTCCGGAATAAGTTTGTTGAAAGGGTGAAGAGTCGGCCTAATCTTCTTTGGTCGGGTTTTAAAAAGCTCCCAAGTGATGTAGCGGTCGAGTTATGCAAGCAGTTTTCGGCTGTTGAAATAAAAGACGCGGTGTGGGAATGTGGAGATGATAAAGCTCCGGGGCATGACGGATTCAATTTTCGGTTCATTAAAAGGTTTTGGAGTTTCTTTGAGAACGATTTTGTTGATATTTTGCGGAAGTTTTATGACACAGGGGAGTTCTCACATGGAGTTGGTTCGTCCTTTGTTACGTTGATCCCGAAGAAGGTGGAACCCACTGAACTTAGTGACTTTCGACCAATTAGTCTTATTGGAGTTATCTCTAAAGTTGTATCAAAGGTTCTTGCAAATCATATTAAAGGAGTTATGGATTTGGTTGTCTCGGAATCTCAGTCGGCGTTTCTTTCGGGGAGGTACATTTTGGATGGCCCTCTTATTACTAATGAAGTTTTGTCGTGGGCTAAGAAAGATGGTAGAGATTTATTTTTATTTAAAATAGATTTCGATAAGGCCTATGACAACGTGAACTGGGAGTTTCTTTTGTCGGTTCTTGATCAGATGGGGTTTTCCTCTTTGTGGTGCAAATGGATTAGAGGGGTGTTATCTGCATCGAAGGCTTCTGTTTTGGTGAATGGTTCGCCCACTTTCGAGTACGCTTGTCAGAAAGGTATTCGTCAAGGAGAACCCCTTTCCCCGTTTTTGTTCATTATAGTTATGGAAGCTTTCTCGGAGCTAGTCAAGAAAGCGAGCTCGATTGGTTCCTTTGATGGTATTCGCCTTCCCAGGGAAGGCCCGGTTCTGTCTCATTTGCTGTATGCAGATGACGCTATGATGATGGGTGAATGGTTGGTCTTTAATTTTATTAATATGAAGAGGATATTGCGTATATTTTTTCTTTGCTCAGGTTTAAAGATAAATATACACAAGTCTGTTTTGTATGGCGTCGGTGTGCGGAATGAAGAGGTAGGTTTGACGGCCGAAAGGTTGGATTGTAAATCAGGGGCTCTTCCGTTTTCGTACTTGGGCATTATGGTGGGGGCGAATATGAATAGGATTACTCATTGGGATCCGGTTGTGAATGCGTTTAGGAATCGGTTATCTAAGTGGAAAGCTAATTCTATCTCTATCGGGGGGCGAGTGACTGTAATAAAGGCGGTGTTGGATAGCTTGCCGACTTATTATTTTTCTTTGTTTAAGGCTCCGGTGAAGGTTATTAATCGGCCGGAACAATTTATGAGGTCTTTTTTATTGGGTGGTTCGGAAGAAGTGAGGAAAATGGCTTGGGTCTCTTGGGATAAAGTTACTCGGAAAAAAGATCAAGGTGGGTTGGGTTTGTGTAGTCTTGAAGATTGCAATAAAGCGCTAGTTATTAAATGGTGTTGGAGATATTTCACCGAGCATCATGCTCTTTGGCGGAAGGTTATTGATTCCATACACGGGTCTAATCGAAAGTGGGGTGCTCTTCCGGTTAATAGCAATGTAACCGGTGTGGAAGAATATTGCATCTTGGTGTTGTAAGATCAAGGTGGAAGGGGAAGGGGTTATAGGTATGATAAGGGGCCGAGTTGGTAACGGGAGGGATATTCGTTTTCGGATTGATCCGTGGTTATGTCAAGCACCTTTGAAAGACTGTTATCCGAATCTTTTTGCTTTGGAATCGCAGAAACAGTGTAGGGTTGTGGATCGTTGTGAACAAGCAGATGGCACGTTTTTGTTTAAGTGGAAATGGAAAAGAAGGCTCGGGGCAAGTACATAGATTATTAATAGAGAAGATTTGGAAGCAAGGTTGATCGGTGCCACATTTTCTAATCGGAGTGATGAATGGGTGTGGAACGATGCTAAAGACAATTCGTTTTCGGTGGCCGGGGTTAAAAGATGGCTGCGTGGGAGAGGCAATGAGGAGAATCAATTCGAGTTTAAATGGTGCAAGTGGCTTCCGGCAAAGTGTAATATATTTATGTGGCGTGCGGTTCTAGATCGGCTTCCTACTAAGGTCGCATTGCAAAGGAGGAACATTTTTGTTCAAGATATGGATTGCGTGTTGTGTGGAGAAGGGAGCGAGACTATGGATCACATTCTTACCGGGTGTGGTGTAGCGGCGGGGGTTTGGAACGGGATTTCCACGTGGTGCCGTATGCCATCTATATACGCGTTTACCACTAAAGATCTAGTGCAGGTGATCGATCAATGTCGCCTTTCTGGAAGTATTAAGGACGTGGTTCAAGGTATTATCATCATCACGAGTTGGCGGTTATGGAAAGCTAGAAATGATAAGATTTTCTCGGGCAAAGAAGCTAAAGTGGCGAACATAGTATCGGACGTCAAAGTTTTGGGTTTTCTTTGGTACAATAATAGAGTGAGAAAAGGTTTGATGGAATGAGAGAAATGGTGTAATTTTGATGTAATGTAACTGTTTTGTTCGTTTTTCGGTTTCCTATTCCATCTTGGGATAGGTGGTTGTTGTGGTTTATGAAATATGCTTTTTCAAACAAAAAAAAAAAAATCAACCAATTTAGGATTTAAGTAAAGTTTCCATCTTAGACAACAAAATCAGGGCAGCAACCAAACAAACAAACAAACACTCCGGTTTATATTCGTTTTGGGTTGGGCATATGCAGACAAAATGCACATTCCTAAATCACTATGACCAATCAATCAACTGTAGAGCCTTTCTTTCTTCTCTAAACGCGCCTAAACACCCTTTTTCAAATACCCATTTTCTTTCTTTCTTTCTGTTGCCGGACTTATGGCCGGTGAGACCCCACCTTCTCATCGGAGAGACCCCATCAAACACACAGGCAAGTTCATATCTTTATAAAGACTTCATAACTTGATTTTGGTTTATTGTTTAATTCTTGATTTTGGGTAGTTTCTTTTGGTTGTGATGATTGGTAAATTTGGTATTTTTTCTATTGATTAATGGTTTTTTTCTTGTTGGGATGAAACTACGCCGTTTTATGCATCATGGGTTTTGTTTTGTTTCTTTGTTTGAGTTTTTGAAAGTTTAATTTGGGGGAAATCAAACCCTTCAAGGGTACAAGTGATTTCAGCTAGATTGAACACTTTTAGTGTGTGAATTTGATTATTATGTAGTGTTAATGTTAATTTGATTTGTTTGATATTGTAGTTGGGAATGCTGCTGTACAAAGGAGGCGACAGCTGGCGGTTTCGGTGGCGAAAGAACGACGAGAAGCTATGTTTAGAACGAAACGGTTGTGTACCGAGGGGTTCGGTATGAATCTTGATGAGGCGGCTGGTGGTGGAATGATGATTGATGAGGAACCGCCGGTTTTAGAATCTCAAACTTCTAAAGCTGTTGAAGAATTAAAGCTTGCAGTTTTGTTTAAGTAAGATTATTTCATCATAATCTTGTTTAACATGCGATACGGCTTCAAGTTTGGATCATGAATTACATTATTTATTAATTATCTTTAGGGGGAAAGATGCGGTTCAAAAGAAAGTGAACGCCCTTCGTGAGTTAAGACGGTTATTGTCAAGATCCGGCTTTCCTTTTGTTGAAGTCGCTCTTAAATCGGGAGCAATACCTCTACTTGCTCAATGTCTTTCATTTGGCTCCAACGATGAACAGGTTAATTTAATGATTATGTTTGTGATATGACTTCTGTATAAGTGACACGTCAGCTCTATCCAGGGTGGGGTGTTACAATATGACAATATGTATCGCGACTTTGTTACAATTTATGTTCGTGACGCAGGTTCTTGAAGCCGCTTGGTGTCTTACAAACATAGCTGCCGGAACACCTGAACAAACCAAATCTTTGTTACCAACTTTACCCTTACTTATCGCTCATCTTGGAGGTTAGTGACTAGCAATTAAAACTTTTAAGGGGGTGATTTTAATAAAAAAGCACATTTCATATGGATTTTAATCTTTCATACGCTCCACTTGACTTTTTTCGCCTTTGTAAATGACACACTTATCAAAAAAACATCAAATTTTGTTGCAACATTTCAAGAGTAGCTTTACCTTTTTTGCTTTTCGGATATGATATGTGTATCTAGCATGCTTCCTTAAGTAGCGCGGGACCTTGATAATGATAAGCATCTTTATATGCTCATTATCACGGGATAAGTTTATAAAGTGCGAAGAGAATCTTTTTATACTAAGAAAGAACAAAACTTGATGTTGGATGTCTCAAAAAGGAAAAGACACATTATTGTAGGTCATATTATGCACTTTAATTTACAAATTATAATTCTTTACTAACATTTTTATATTGGATTTATTTGTTTTCAGAAAAAAGTTCGTTATCTGTTTCCGAACAATGCGCATGGGCATTAGGAAACGTTGCAGGCGAAAGTGACGAGTTGCGGGATCTTCTTATTTCACAAGGAGCGTTAATTCCTCTTGCGAAAATGATGCTGCCTGATAACGGTTCAACCGTCAGAACAGCCGCTTGGGCGTTATCAAACTTGATCAAGGTTTTTACATTTACGCGCTTTTACTTTAGAGAACAAATAGCGGGTCGTGTTTATATTCATCATCAGATCAAGTAAACGGGACCCACAATCATATCAAGTTATCAACTGGATCCATTGGTGAATATTCTGAATGGTCAAAAAAGATTTAGACATTAGTCTTTTGCAGTTTTCAGTCACATGTCTGTAAATAAAGGGGAAACTTTCTGTAAAGAAACAATTTTTTTAAATTTGTAATTATTTTTTTTAAATGTTACATTTTTATGTTTGTGGATGCAGGGACCAGACCCTGATGCTGCAACTGAACTCGTAAAAATCGATGGGGTGGTAGATGCCATACTTCGACATTTGAAGAAATCGTAAGTTGTTGCATATGAAAAAGAACTTTTATTGATGGAATATTTGTAGGCTAAAGTTACTTTTTGTGATATACATAAGAAAACTAATTTTGTTACATTTTTATCTTTTTATTTGTTAATTTAAGAGTAAATTACGATTTTGGCCCCTGTGGTTATATCACTTTTACCCTTTTAGTCCAAAAAAGAATTTTTTAACATCTGAGCCCCCAACGTCTTTTTTTTTCTCACCCTTTTGGCCCCTAACGTCTTTTTTTCTAACCCTTTTGCCCCCTAACATTTAATGGATGGGGTTAGTGTTAGGGGCCAAAAGGGTTAGAAAAAAAGACGCTGGGGGCTCAGATGTTAAAAAATTCTTTTTTGGGCTAAAAGGGTAAAGGTAATATAACTACAGGGGCCAAAATCGTAATTTACTCGTTAATTTAATTTTTTTTGTAAAAATTAACACAAAGTTATGATATTGAACAGGGACATTGAATTAGCAACCGAAGTATCGTGGGTTGTTGTCTATTTATCGGCTCTTTCAGATGTTGCTACTAGTGTGCTGATGAAGACTGATATTGTTCAAATTCTTGTTGACCGTTTAGCCACCTCAAATAATTTGCAATCAATAATTCCGGTAATGTAAATGAAAAAAAAAATCCAGTTTTATAAAAACGACACATTTTTCCGCCACTTTTGATTAGATTTATGAAATACAGCTGCTAAGGAGCTTAGGTAATCTACTGTCGGGTGATGCTTACACAACAAATGTTGTTCTTGATCCCGCACATGAAATTACAGGTGAGTTCTATTTCTATGTTCTACTTGCTATAATAATTTGTTCTGTATATGAAATTTGTCTTAATAATGAATTTATTTATTAAATGGAACCTTACTTGTTTTTTTGTGATATCTGTAGAAAGTATAATACAATCATTGAGTAAATGTTTAAAGAGTGAGCATCGCTTCATGAAAAAGGTATACTTTCTTTTTAAGTTGGCAATTTTGATCCATTTGTTCTTTAATGGGTTGATTCCGGTTATGTTTTCTCTCAAACGGGTCTAATGGGTAAAATTACAAAAAAAAGGTTAGAAAGGGATAAATATATGTTTTAAAGGCATACAACCTCCTAAATCAGTTATATAAAAATTTGAGTAAAATGCCATATTCGTCCCTGAGGTTTGGCTGGTTTTGCGACTTTCGACCAAAGTTTTGTTTTTCCGCATCTGGATCCAAAAGGTTTGAAATCTTGCCGTTTTCATCCGGCTCGTTAACTCCATCCATTTTTCTCGTTAAGTCAGGGGTATTTTCGTCTTTTTTGTTAACTTAGAGGGCAATTTGGTCTTTTTCACTTTATGTACAAGCATTTAGCATAATGTACAAGCGAGTCCTTAAGTTAAAAAGACCGAATTGTCCTTTAAGTTAACAAAAAAGATGAAAATACCCCTGACTTAACGGAGAAAAATGGATGGAGTTAACGAGCTGGATGAAAATGGCAAGATTTCAAACCTTTTGGATCTAGATGCGGAAAAACAAACCTTTGGACGAAAGTCGCAAAACTAGCCAAACCTCAAGGACGAAAATAACATTTTAAATTTTGGACTAAACATATTTTTGGCTCAACCCAGCCTATTTTGAACCAAATAAAATTCACATTTTGCCACCTATACCATTCTACATTGTAAATAAAAATTTGTTTCTGTAGGAAGCGGCTTGGGTGCTATCAAACATAGCTGCAGGCTCGGTTGCACACAAGCAACTGATATGTAAGAGTGAAGCGGTGTCATTGTTATTGCAGCTTCTTGCCGGTGCGCCATTCGACATTAAAAAAGAGGTTGCTTATGTTCTCGGCAACCTATGTGTGGCTCCAGCCAATGGCTTGGGCCGACCACCCATATTGTCGAACCATTTGGTCTTGTTTGTTAGAAATGGTTGTCTTTGCGGTTTCATCGATCTGGTCAGGCAAGCCGACCCTGAAGCTGCCCGAATCGGACTTCACTTCATGGAGCTGGTAACAGTTTTAAAAATTTAAGTTTCGATCAGGGTTGATTTGATTTTGAGTAAAATGTAATTTTCGTCCCTGAGGTTTGACCAATTTTGCGACTTTCATCCAAATGTTTGTTTTTCCGCATCTGGATCCAAAAGGTTTGAAATCTTGTCATTTTCATCCGCTCCGTTAACTTCATTCATTTTTCTCCATTAAGTCAGGGGTATTTACGTCTGTTTTGTTAACTTAAAGGGCAATTCAGTCTTTTTCAGAGATATTCGGTCTTTTTACATAAAGTGAAAAAGACCGAATTGCCATTTTAAGTTAACAAAAAAGACGGAAATACCCCTAACTTAACGGAGAAAAATGGATGGAGTTAACAAGCCGGATGAAAATGACAAGATTTCAAACCTTTTGGATCCATATGCGGAAAAACAAACCTTTACACGAAAGGCGCAAAACTAACCAAACATCAGGGACGAAAATGTGATGTTACTCTTTGCTTTTTATGCAATTAGCGCATATAAATATTAACCAATTTGACAAATGGAAATAAGTATGTATTATTGGTTTTCAGGTGTTAAGAGGGATGCCAAATGGTGAGGGTCAGAAGCTAGTTGAAAAAGCGGGTGGAATTGATGCACTAGAACGGTTTCAGTTTCATGAAAATGATGAGCTTAGAATGATGGCCGGTTTGTTAGTTGACAGTTATTTTGGAGAAACGTATGGGGTTGATGAGTGAGTAGAAAATGAATACAGGGTCGAGTGCTTGTTTGTGTACTAACTAACTCATAGGTTAACCGATGGTGGTTGAATACAACGTTTGGTATATATGCTCTATTATGATCATTATCCGATTACAAATGGTTAAAACTACCTTCACCCCTGGTGTTAGCAAATAGTATGTTTTACCTTTATGTCTTTCCTAACGTCATCTGTTAATCTGTAAAAACGAGTTATACCTTCACCCCTGGTGTTTAGCAAATAGTATGTTATAAGTTACCTTTATGTACTTTCTAATGTCATCTGTTCATCTGTAAAAACGGGTTATATAGCATCTTGCGCCATCAAGAAAGTAATAGAAACCGAGTTGTAGCAAGGGTGTTGAGTTTTATTATAAGATCACTTCATGTTTAACCGAGTCTGTTTTTAATATAAGGGGCTGTTTGGCAACATCTAAACCAATAAGTGCTGAATGAATAAGAGATCTGTTTTTTAATATAAGGGGCTGTTTGGCAACATCTTATCACGATCACTATTGGTATTACATTATTTACGGGTCTTAGTCTCCTTTTAGGTCAACTAGAACATCCATCATGATGAATTTTTCATGGTTCTTCTTTCACAACATGTTCAACTTTTACGCACACTTATGTGGAAGCTCATCGTATGCAAAGTTCATTTATATACCTAGAGTTAATGTGACAAGATCTATGTTCTTATGGAAAATGTTATTGGTTAATGTCATAGCGATAAATCATCATTGAGTAGTATCGTAAATGTTAATGCAAAATGTTATAAAAATAACTAGGTTAGGATTCAGCTAGTTTGAGAGTGATATCGGAAAATAAGTTGAAAGTTGAGAGTGATGTTGTACAAATCAAAAGTTAGGAATGCTATCAGTCAATTGGTGAAAATTAGATTATTTAAATCCGATATCCCAAACCAAAAAACAATTGTGCATTACATGTGATAATATATATCTTTTGTTAGAAAGTTAATTTATTCATGTAATTAAATAAAAAGGTAAATATAATTATAAATTATTAGACAACAACGCATTTGATTTTATTGTTTGGTCGTCAAATACATTTCAGATTTTCCAAAATCAAGTAACATTTTATTGTTAGGTGTAAAAACAAATTTATGACTATGATGCGACAAGCCGACAACATGGTCCATATTTTATCTTTTTTTTTGAACGGAGGTCCATATTTTATCAGAATGAAGATTTTTTTTTTTTTTGAAAGATTTATCAGAATGAAGAATAAATAGTCAAAAAAAAAAAAAAATAGTAAACAAAAATACTGAACATAATCTTAAAAGCTATAGTAATAATCATAACTATTATTATTTACATAACAATAAATATATAGTCTTAGAAAAAAAAATGGTAATCATATGAAATTAGATCTTATAATCAGAAACAAAAAGTTAATTTATCCTAGCAACCCATAATTCCACATGCAATCATCCATTATTAGGTATTTAAATCGTCTTAAATATCTTTACAGAAGCAGACAATCAGATTGAATTATTGTTTCATTATAATTTTTTGAGATTTTTCAGATTCTAAAAATACAAAGGGATTTAAATTCTAAGCATCATGAGATATGATAACCAAATAACTAAAGAAAATAAAACTCAAATAACATTTTTTTTTGTTATATTATGATTAAATTTATCCAAAACCTATACCCAAATTTATCAGTTAGCCTATATCTATCGACTCTTAACCAGGTTAAACAAACACCCATAACCTATTGTTCTAATGGTATGGTGCCCCCCCCCCCCCCCCCCCCCCCCCCTGTTTTTTTTTACAAATATCAGGTTAGGTTGTGAGTTCAAATCTTTGCAAGTGCAAATTAAAGGTGAAACCAGAATTAATACCCCGCATTGGAGGTCGTTTTTTTTAACGTGATTTGAGCGTACTGAGTTTTTTTCTTCTTTTTCTAAGTGCTTAACGATGAAAAGGTAGACTAACGAAAAAAGTCCGTAAAAATAAGCACGAAAATGTATTATATTTGACATTAAACGTAAAGTAACTCTAATTTATAAAGTCTAAAGAAAATGTACGTCAAAATGTAGGCCAACTGAAAATGTAAAGCAACTCTAATTGACCCGATTCATTTCCGAACAAAATTTACATCTAAATGTAGGGGAGCTGAAAACGTCTAAAAAATAAACACAAAATGTATTATATTAGACATGACTCATCTTCGATAAAAATTACATTAAAATGTAAAACGTCAACTTATACCCGACGTATACATAGAAATAAGCACGTAAAACTCGAGGGGTGTCAAAATGATCAAATCAAACCGACCCATATAATCCTGTATGTCGTCATTATCATCATCATACTCAGTAAATCCTACCATATAATTCTGTACAAATTTATATAAAACCCTGTACCAACAGTGTACTTTACTGTGTGTGACATAACTAACCAACATTTAACAACAATAGATCTAAAGCATAATATACCATGTGTGAACAATTTGCACCGACAATCCACGAGATTTATGCTAATTGAGGCTTGATTTTTATTTGCAAAAAAAGATATGATTAAAATAAGTCAAGAGATTTAGGGCCCCACCTCACTAAGCCCCTATTGAACCAAAACCCATCTGTCACTCATTTCATCCTGCCTCCTTAACATTCACCGTTTACCATTTCATCCACACACAAGATCTGCTTGTTTTTCTTAACAATTTCAAGAAAATCAACAACCCCTTCAAAGATCCCAATCAGATTATTGGTAAAGTTCCATTCTTTTTTAGTTTTTCAAGTTAAAAAAACATATTTTTAAGTGATCTATGTGAATTATTTCTGTTAGATGTATGTTGTTTGAGTAATTTTAGTGGTTTTTTTGCAAGTTCTTCATATTCTGGCATGTGGGTATGTCAAGATTCTCTTGCATCAGTGGTTATTGTGTCAAAGTTTGTAACTTTATCTGAATTTTGAATATTATTTGTTGAATTTCTTGAAGTTTATCATCCATTGGCATCTGGGTGTGTCAAGATTTTCTTGTATCAGTGGTTATTGTGTCAAAATTTGGAACTTTATCTGAATTTTGAATATTATTTGTTGAATTTCTTGAAGTTTATCAACAATTGGCATCTGGGTGTGTCAAGAATTTCTTGTATCAGTGGTTATTGCATCAAAGATTCTACCTTTATCTGGATTTTGAATATTATTTGTTGAATTTATTGAAGTTTATCATCAATTGGCATATGGGTGTGTCAAGAATTTCTTGCAGCAGTGGTTATTGTATCAAAGATTCTACCTTTATCTGAATCTTGAATATTATCTGTTGAATTTCTTGATATTTGTCATCAGTTGGCTTATGGGTATGGATTATCTATTGGATCCTGCTAATTTTGGTTAAGTTTACCGATATTTGTTATAATTCTTGAGGTTTTTTTATAGACTAGCATTTGGGAATTGTGTAGTTTCTTGAATTTTGGGTATTGTTTATAGATTCATGGGTTTTATGTTACATTATTTTGGATTATTTTTCTTATGAATTTTGGGTTTTTACTAGTAATTCAACTGCTTTCACCGACAATGTAGATCATTGAATGTGGAAGAGGTTTCTTGCAGATATGATTAATAGAATATATATTCTACCTTGTTTACAGTTTGACCTCTAGTGTCAAATCTGTTAACTTATAACTCAGAATTGACATGAAATAGTCGATTTTTTGTTCAATTTTAAAGGATCTTGATAAGGCATAACAAATTCTAACAGTGTAGGAATAATGTTGATCCAAATTCATGATGCATATGTGTTAATTGAATTTTGAATTGCTATACATGTTTGACCTTGAATGTCAAAGTTCATATGTTATGAAACCGAAAAAAATGTGAAATTATGTTGAAAAAAAACAGGCTGATTGGGGAATGATTCAGTAATGGGGAAGAAAGGAAATTGGTTTTCTTCAATTAAGAAGACGTTTAGTCCAAGCTCCAAAGAAAAGAAAAGCCAGGTTCGTTTACATCCCGTTACAGTTTCGTAACTTAAAAAAACTAATTGTTAATTAACGACAGTTTTGTTATTCTAACGACAGAAGTCGGAGAAGAAAGGGCGTGTGGAGGAACATCCTTCAGTACCCTCTACATCGACTGTCGAGAATGCGGGCACTTCTAGTGACGCGCATCCATTTCCTCCACCAGAAGAGGTGAAACCGCTTGAGGTGAAGGCTGAGCCACCACAAGCCGCCAGTGGTGCTGCCCCTGCCGCTGCGTCGATAACAGCTACAGCCGCCGTGGCTCGGTATCCAGGAATATCTAGGGAGGAAGTCGCAGCCATAAGGATTCAAACGGTTTTTCGTGGTTACTTGGTATTTGACTATGATTTAAATCAAGAATTACATAATACATTAATAACATAAAATGCATGATGTTGATCTTTTTTTTTTAATAGGCAAGAAGGGCGTTATGGGGTTTGCGAGGGCTTGTTAGGTTGAAAACGGTGGTCGAAGGGGCAAGTGTCAAGCGGCAAACGGTTAACACACTCAAATGTACTCAAAATTTGTGTCACTTGCAGTACCAAATAAATTCTAGAAGGATCCGGATGTTTGAGGAGAATCAAGCTCGTCAGAAACAACTCCAACGGGCTAAAGAAATAGCCAACATGCAGGTTAGTTTTTGTAACACTCATCTCACACTAATATAATATCGTATATTAGGGTTAGTAATAATATATATTTTGTAACAGAATGGAGATGATTGGGACGATAGCGTGCAGTCTAAAGAAGAGATAGAAGCAAAGCTTCTGGGTAAGTATGAAGCTACTATGCGTAGAGAGCGGGCCATGGCATATTCCTTTTCTCATCAGGTAAACAACCGCTTATCTGATTATTTAACGGTTAATATACGATTTAAAAATGATTACATAACTAAGTAGAGACAATTTTCAAATATTAGGTGAATATTTAAACATCTATATTTAGGGCTGCAAACAAACCGAACATGCAACGTACAGTTTGTGAACCGTTTGGCAAGAAGTTCATTTGTGTTCGTTCGTTTAATAAATGAACGGACACGAACAAGAAATTTTGTTCATTTAGTTAAATGAATGAACACGAACAGAGGCCACGTTCGTTCATTTATGTTCGTGAGCGTCTGGTAACATGTTTGTTTATGTTTGTTTGTGTTCTATAGTTCATTAGTGTTTTTAATTTATATATTTTATATAAATACTTCAAAATTCCGACAAATAAAATATTTAATAAGTATGACTCATACTTATTAACCCATCCTAACCCAAACCCATCCTAACCCATACCCATACCCATCCTAACCCATTACCTAAACCTACCCAACCCACCCATTTTGCCACCCCTAAGTATGAGTGTACTATATATTCTGTTCATGAACGCTTGTTTGTTTTCATTTGTTTCCATTTGTGTTCATGAACGTTCGCCTGCGTTCATTACCTAAAATTAACAAACGAACACGAACACGTTTGTTTTCTTAACGGACGAACACGAACATAAAATCCCGTTCAGTAAGTGTTCATGAAAAGTTCGGTTAGTTTGCAGCCCTATCTATATTGTGATCATTGGCATATTATTTTGGAATAGCAACCTTGGAAGAAACCAGGAGGCACAACAAACATGCTTTTCATGGATCCCGCAAATCCGCAATGGGGTTGGAGTTGGTCAGAGAGATATTATAAAGATCCTGTAACCGATCATGCATCGGTTAAGAGCGGTATCACCATTACTAAAAGCGAAATTGCAAAATCGTATGCTCGTCACCAACTTAATTCCGCCCCAACAACTCCTCGGTCAAAAGCAGGTGGTAGTCCGGTTGCATCACGAAAACCCAAGACCGGTCCTAGCCCACGAGTTTACAGTTCGGGGCTTGAGGCTAACGCTGATGACGACACGAAAAGTGTGACGAGTGTTAAATCCGAGATGCATAGTTACAGAAGGCGTAGTGTGGGGTCTGTGGGGGCCACTAAGTCTGCAAAGGCGAAACCGCTGGCGGAGAATGGTAAGGTGGTGGCGGGTTCTGGTGGTGGGGCGAAGAAACATCTTTCTTTTCCGGCTAAACCGAGGCGGCATTCGGGGCCACCAAAGGTTGAGGCCAGTATTGGTAATGGATTGGATCAGGGAGGTGCTGAGTGATTTTTTGGTTTGGTGGATTATCAACAGTTAATATGATACTTTTGAAGGTGCAATTTGGAGGTGAAACCACTTTATATATGTGTATTATAAAACATTGTTTATTTGATTATTGTATTAAAGTTTTATGTAATTATTGCTCATATGCAACATTTGTTTTCAGTTATGAAAGTTTTATGAACTGAATTTGGGTCCATTTCTCCCCTTTTTCATCAAGTTATCATGTTACCCATAACTTATGTTTATTGTGTTATGCTTAAGAAAAAGTTTTAGATCTATTTCTTTTATGGTTTAAAATTTATATATTTTCACAACTTATATATTTTCACAACGGTCATGATATCGTAAAATATATATATTTTCACAACGGTCATAATATCGTAAATTTATATATTTTCACAATGGTCATGATATCATGTTTTATACAAGTA
Source organism: Helianthus tuberosus (assembly GCA_030545235.1). Taxonomy (NCBI): domain Eukaryota; kingdom Viridiplantae; phylum Streptophyta; class Magnoliopsida; order Asterales; family Asteraceae; genus Helianthus; species Helianthus tuberosus. Next base: position 51,646,630 of record CM060387.1, on the reverse strand, counting down.
GTTAATCTCTGTCTACTTAATATTAAACGGATCAGTTTGGGTCATCATTATAACGTTTGTTAACTTTTAAAATGGGCGAGGACCACTGTCCACTCCTATTTATGCCATCCCTAACCACGCCTAAAGCGTTGGTGCTGCACACTACATCGCCGCGCAATTCATCCCGGCTCCATTTTGATGTTCCTTCCACTAAAATGACACATTTGAAGAGAAGTATATTTTGGTCAAAGCTCATTTTGATCTTAACAAAATTGATATCTTTTTAAGATGGTTCGTTTTGACAATAACTTATTTGGACAAAACATGTTCTAAACTAAACTGAACCTATTTCTAACCCGTCACATTTGAAATATTATTGTAATGAGTGCTTCATATTTTCTTTGTTTATTCACGTTTCTATAACTTAGGTTGTATACAAAATAGCCACTTGGGTTGTAATCCAGTGCTAAGAGAAAAGCTCAGGTTCAAACATAATTTGCCTCAAAAACAAAAAATATTCTATAACCTAACAAATTCAAAGGGCTTGTACAGTAGCCTCTCTATTTTTTTTTTTTTTTTGCTTTTTAACTTTTTCCTTTTTTGTCTTTATTATTTTTCTTTAAACTTTTACCCCTTTAACTTTCAGTGTTAACAATTTCGAACTCTTAACTTTCTAAAAATTTTGTAATTAAGCTTTACGTGTTTATTTTTATGTACGCGTTTCTATAAATTTAAATTGATTTACGTTTAGACGTAAATTTTTCCCATTAATAAGTTTGGTCAAATATAATATATTCTTAATGCTTATTATTATGTACATTTTCTGTTGGTTTACGTTTTGATGTAATTTTATTATATAAATGAGCCGGTTAAAATATAATATGTTTTCATACTTATTTTTATGTACGTATTCAAATGGTCTACGTTTTGACGTAAATTTTGTTCGGAAACACGTCGAGTAAAATATAATATGTTTTCATTAAACGCTATAAATTCGAGTTACTTTACGTTTCGACACGCCACAACACGCCGTATCAATTTTCTTACGTGCTTATTTTTATGCACGCGTCGGTATAAATTTAAGTTGGTTTATAATTCGTCGTAAATTTTCTTCGGAAATATGTGTCAAATATAATTCGTTTTCATGCTTATTTTTATGTATGTTTTCAATTGGTCTACACTTTAACGCAAATTACAATTAACAAGTTATGTGGATAGTGTTTTTATCCTATTAACTTTTTTGTTTCTTTCTTGATTTTTTTTCTAGACTTTATTATTTTTATTTTTTTAGTTTTCTTTATGTTTAGTGTTTTAGTTTTAGGTTTCTTTTAATAAAAGCTATATTTAAGATAACATTTACGTTTCCATTTACAATTAATTTAAAATCAATTCGTCCCGTTGTCCAATTTAAATTTATTTTTATGGTTTTCGGTCGATGTAAAACATGTGTCGATGTTTTTTTGAGCATATTTCTTTCGATTGATATACTGAACCAAAATAGATATCGACCGAAACCCCGTAGCGTAGCACGGGTATTCCTACTAGTTGTATACAAATGTTTTAGAAATACATATTATTATTATTATATACATAATTTGTTAACCACTTAGCTACAGTGGATTTGACCATCCTTTTTTTATTTTTAATTTTACCTCTCTCAACTTGCAATATTAACACTAACGCCCCTCAACTTTTTAAAATTTTGTAAAATATCATTTCGACCCTTCGAGTTTTACGTGCTTATTTTTATATATGTGGAGGTATACATTCAAGTTAGTTTACATTTCAACGTAATTTTGTTCATGTCAAATATAATACGTTTTCATTAGACGTTATAAATTCGATTTACTTTAAGTTTCATGAGTCATGTCAAATATAATACGTTTTGGTGCTTATTTTTATTGACGTTTTCAATTGGTCTATGTTTTACGTTTATGTACGTGTCGTTAAAAATTCAAGTTGATTTACGTTTCGACGTCACGACATTTTGACCTTCTAGAATTTTACATGCTTATGTTTATGTACGTGTCGGTATAAATTCAAGTTGGTTTACGTTTTGACATAGTTTTCTTCAAAGATGAGTTATGTCAAATATAAAATATTTTTGTGCTTATTTTTATTGACGTTTTCAATTAGTCTACGTACTACAAGAAAAAACACTTTTAGGGACAATTTTTAGGGAGGACAGAAGTCGTCCCTAAAGAACAAGCTATGGGGAGGACTTTTGGTTCATATATAGTTTTGTAATATTTGAAATAAGTTTTTTCTATAGGGACCAAAAGTCGTCCCTATAGCTCGAAGTTAAATTGTTTTTTTTTCTTTTTTAATTCTACTATTATAAATAAGCAACATATAAATGTTTTAACTTGTAGAGACCACAAGTCGTCTCTATAACTTTGAATATTTTTTAAAAATTTTCATTTAATAATGACGAAAATAAAAAAAAGTTAAAAAAAAAAAAAAACACTTGCAGAGACAAAATCTATAGGGAGGACAGTAGTCGTCCCTATACAACAAGCAGTTGGGATGACTTTTCGTTCATATAAATTTTTCCTCCATTTCATTTAAGTTTTTTCTATAGGGACCAAAAGTCGTCCCTATAGCTCAAAGATATATTGTTTTTGTTTATTTTTTTAATTCTAATATCATGAAAAACCTAAAAAAATGTTTCAAAAAAAAAAAAAACTTGTAGAGACGATAAGTCGTTTCTATAGCTTTGATTATTATTATTTTTTAAATTTCCTTTAGTAATGACGAAAAAAAAAAGACTCAAGCTATAGGGACGATATATGGTTTCGAATAATTTTGACTAGTCAATTTTTTTTAGCGGCAAAATTTCCCACATTTTTTTTTAAAATTTTCCCACCACTTCACAACCTAGAGGGACCATAAATCGTCCCTATAGAGAAAGCTTATGTAAGTTATTTTATTTTACTTTATCTTTTTTGAGAACTATTATTATTAATAAATTTAATTTTGTAATTATAATAAATATATCATTTGGTTTTTCATTTATAATAATTAGGTTATATACTAAATATTAATTTTAATTTGTTTGTTCTATTCTTTATTGATAAATAATAATAATAATAATAATAATAATAAAACGTTTTCAACTGTATATGTATATTTGTGGGTATGTGTATTTTTTTTAAAACGCTTATTTCGTTGATTAAGTTTCGAATCCCCTCAAATGATGATAGAGTCAACATCCGATCAATTGCTTGGTTTGACCATCAATGACTGCCTTTAAGTTGTTGGCCCATTTGACCATCATTTTGTTTATCGTAAAAGACAAACCTACCACCAAAGACCATCACAATCTCAATCCTTTTTACCACAACTGGGAAACCAAAACTAGTGGATGACCAAATGCTCATACCGGTTTCGGATCCATAACCTTCTCAACCACGTCATGAAGGCTTTAACCAAATGCCACACATATAGTCACCGGAGACCCCATATATGACAAGTAAATGGAGCAACAGTTATCACACTAACTTGAATCGTCGAAACTGACCTAGGAAGTTAATGATTTACTCGAATAAGGAACCTGTAATTGGAAAGCTACAAACCACCATGAGTCAGGTGTGCTTGCCTGATTCCTCTGTTAGGCACCACAAATTGTGGCCACCGTTATCGTCTGCCAATTCTCTTAAAGGTATGTATCGTATGAAACTTCTACCTTATGCAGTTAATAAAGCAAATGAGGCAGGCAATTATTCCATTAGAATTAATAAGTATTTAATGTTACACCATCTTCAGGGTCATGAGCATGCATGTGCATTGTACTTGTGTGTATGTGGATGTGTAAGTGTCAATGGACGTGTATGTGTATGTGTATGTGTATGTATTAGTGTATATGTTAGTGTGTATGTGTGCGGATGTGTATGTAATTATGTAGAGTGTGTATGTGTTAGTGTACGTATGTGTGTACGTGTTAGTATATGTGTATGTACGTGTTATTGTGTTAGTATGTGTATATGTGTGCATGTGTTAGTATATGTGGATGTGGATATGTATGCATGTATACCCGTACGTATCTATATGTGTTTCTTTACTATGTGTCTAAGTGTTAGTATATGTGTATGTATGTGTGAAGAAACACGGAACTAATTACGGGCTAATCAGTTTGGTTTATGTTTCTACCATGATGGTTAATCTTCTTTATGTTTCCCGAGCTCCTTAATGACCGTGGTTTATCTGCAAAACAAAACACCGTTACTCGTTAAGAGGGGAGTGTGGGGGTTTCCCTCTTAACCGGGCTCCGGCGTGAGAATAAGCGACTGCTTTGGGGAGAGAATTAAGTATTAAATGAGAGTAGAGGGAATGGAATGAATAATCTGTGAAGTGAAGGTCTCTATTTATAGCCGGAGAGGTGTAAGAGGGTTTGGGGTGATGGGCCTTGGGCCGGAAGGCGACAACATGGAGGATATGCTCCTTGTCTCACTGGTGTCGACCATTAGTGGCTTCTAGGAGCTTTATGGAGTTGGCGCAACATGATTGGAGCCACGTGTCACTGTTGTCGGCCTGGTCGCCCTTCTGCTATCAGCAGGTAGGTGGAGATCGTGGGGCAGTTGTCTCTGCCCTATGATTGGTGCCACATAGGCGTCCTTAAGTACTTTTTGTCTCCTGCATGTCAGAAGATCGTGGAGCACGATTGCGCAGGAACAGCAGGACCCTGATTGGCTCTTTATTTCTGCCACTTGTACCTTGTGTACTATCTGGAAAGCCTTGCGCCGTGATTATGCATGATTCTTGCTGAGCACGTTATTACCTTGCGCGAGGCAAGGGCTTTCAGATGTTCTTTTTAGAATGCTAAGTGTTGCTAACTGGAGTTTACTCTTATGTGGACCTCGCGCCGCGTCACAGAGATGTGTTGTAGCCCGCGCGAGGTTTGGCAGCAAGAAAATTTCTGAGTAAGGAGTATGGTCCCGCGCGACCTTGCGGGAGGTTGCGCAGCTTTTTGGGACCATACCCCTTCAAGTCCCCCCAGTCCAGTGCTGCACCATGCGCAAGGCAAGTGGTTGGAGCTCTGGACTTAAGAAAGTAAAGTAGAAGGATGCTTCTGGCTTTGGTAGACGGCGCGCGTGTAAGTTGTTGGTTACTACGGCGCGGCTACCAGGCTTGTTGTTGGCTTTGGTAGACGGCGCGCATGTAAGTTGTTGGTTACTACGGCGCGGCTACCAGGCTTGTTGCTGGCTTTGGTAGACGGCGCGCGTGTAAGTTGTTGGTTACTACGGCGCGGCTACCAGGCTTGTTGCTGGCTTTGGTAGACGGCGCGCGTGTAAGTTGTTGGTTACTACGGCGCGGCTACCAGGCTTGTTGTTGGTTTTGTTGTTAGCTTTCACATGAAATTTCTAATGACTTTGGGCGGGAAAAACCTCGAAATTCGAATTTTCTGACAGGTTGGTGAAAAAGTCGCGGTTGGTGACGTTTGAGTTGACCTCTGACGGTTGTCATCAACTTTTTGCTGACGGTTCAGCTTTTCGTCAGGAGAGTGAGGCCCACGCGCGCGTGGTAACCGTCACTCCGGGAAACACGCCTTACGTGGCGCTTTCTGGTTGGCCTTGCTTGCGGCGATTTCGGCACGGTTACCCATCGCATTAAATGCGATGGGTATATATATCCGGAGAGACGTGAGGCTCGTCACTTTTCTCTTCTACTATTCCTTTTACTTCTTCTCAAACTTCTTTGAATCTTCAAAGTTTGAAGAACACGTTTGCAGCAGATCTTCAAGTTCTTGAAGAACATCGTAGCAGATTATCAAGCTTGTTTCCAGAATATTCGAGACCTTTGTTTATCTATCGATGGCTGGAGAACAACATGAAGATACTCCCGGAGAAGAAGGTCCTGTGCCTGTTCTCCGGTGGGATTTAGGGCTTTTTGAACAGCTTTCACGTAGTTTCCGGTTCCCACCGGAGTGGGATGCCCGGTACCCAGGCCAGAACCAGACGGCTGCTGATGCACCACCGGGGTACATCACTCTGTTCGAAGACTTCTTTCATCAGGGCAACTTCCGGTTGCCGGCGACGAACTTCATGGCTCATATTCTTCAGTATTATGGGTTCCATATATCTCAAATGAGCCCACCCGGAATGGTTCGGGTTCGACATTTCGAGTTCCTGTGCTGGGCTCATGGCATCGAGCCAACTGTTGATAAATTCTGGGTTTTCTACCAACTTCAGAGGAACATGGGTTTTTATTCCTTCGCCAGCCGAGGCGCGGCGAAGAAGATACTGTTAAATCCTCCCAAGAGTTTCCATGACTGGAAACCAAAGTTTTTCTATATTCGGGAGGAGGTAATCCCGATACCCATGACGTTTCGCGCCTGGACTGAAGCGATCGTGAAGGAAGACTTGGAGATCCCCAAGACTGAGGCTTGGTATCGGGAGCTTACTGCCACCCCAAACCGAGTGTTTGGGGAGAATGTCTTGGTAGCGGCGCGGATGAGCGATCAGTGGCTGCCTGATAGCAAGGAGGTTCCTATCTTAATGATTGATGACCAAGGTTAGTAATTTTCTTATTTTTACTGATCTTTCGCAGCTTGCGTGTTTTTTTTTATACGCTTTATCTTTGTAGAGGTGCGTTTGTATCAAGCTGCCTTCGCCACTTTTGGCGGTAAGATGGGCGTGCGCCCGCTTCAAGACGGAGAAGAGTATTGGTATGATCAGATAAAGGTTAACTTTATGTATCCTGTTGCTGATGCATTCGCCTCGCCGCCTACTGCAAACGAAGGTGCGCACATACCGAACCCTCGCCCTTTGCGCTCTGTGACTTCTGCTGGGAAAGAGGTTGTCTATCTTTCCAGCGAGGAGTCTGTAGGGTCTTCGAACGGGGAGCTAAGTTCGTGGTCTAACTTCTTTGCAGGTGTGTTGCGCGACTTGGGTATTGACCCAGAAGAGAAGAAGAAGAAAAAACCGGTGAAGAAGAAGAAGGATGTTGAGGTGACCAGCAAGGGAGCTGGGAGTAGTCGCGCAACCACTGGTGTTGTGGATAAAGGTATTTTTCGCCTCCGTCAGAGTGACTTGAGAGATTTCGTGATTGTTAGTGACTCACTTGAAGGTTTGTCACGCGCAGGCGGGAAGAAGACTGGCACTGGTGGCTCAGGGAGCGCGGGTTCTCGCAACCCGGACGCTGGCGCTACTCATTCCTCTGTTGCGCATGAGGAGGAAGAGGAAAAAGAAGAGGAGGCTGCTGAAAAGCTGATCAGCAGAAAAAGAACGAGGAGCGAGGCGCCTGCTGGTGTGTCCGTTGCGTCAAAGGTTGGCGGGGCTCTTGTGCTTGGTAAACAGAGCAATATGCGCTCATTTTATAGGTTCTCTCCTGGTAAGTTTGTTTTTAGCTCTTCCTTGGTGTTGCTCTTTTTTCTTGATCCCTTGGTTTTTGCAGAGGGTAAGAAGAAAACCCCTGAGAAGGGTGTTGTGTTTACGGAGCCAGAGCCAAAAAGGCCAAAGATTACCGTTAAATCTTCCAAGGCTGCTGGGGCTGAGACTGCCAAAGACAAACATGTTGCTGAAGGTGATAAGGCGAGGGCTGTCGAGGAGAAGAGGAAAGTTGATGAAGAGCGTAGGAAGAAAGCTGATGAGGATAAGAGGAAGAAAGCGGAGGAAGAGAAGAAGAGGAAAGCCGAGGAAGATAGGAAGGCGGAGGAGGCGAGGAAGAAAACCTCTAATATGGAGACGGAGAGGCAAAAAGCTGTTGAAAAGCCTATTGATGATTCATTGAGGTATACCGGTGCCGTTGCTATAACTATTCAAGAGAAAGCACAGGGTCCGGAGATTTTGAGCGTCGTGGGGTCTGCAAAGCCCCATCAAGAGAGAAGGAAAGATCCTGAGGTTGAAAAACCTACCCGCCCTACGTACGTTTCTAGTGGCGCGAGTTCTGGTGGCGCCGGGGGTTATAATCCACAAGCTATCGGGGCAAAGGATACCGTTGGTGATATCTACTATAAAAGTTGTACCGAAGAGGAGCGCGGTAATGCCCCCCATCAGGCTCCCTGGAGTTTGAGGCAAAAGGACACTTTTCAAGAGTTCGGCCCTTGCCGCGATTGGTTCTTCAACTCTTTCACTCCTGGAGAGGTTAACCGGCAGAGGGCGAAGACTCATGAAGCGCTATACCGTACTTATATGCTCGGGGAGGCGAATGCTCGCGCTGCTAACCAGGAGATTGTACGGGAGTGGCGAACTATGGTTAGGGAGCGGTCGGACTGGGAGAGGTACCGCGAGCGGATGCTGAAGCGTATTAGTGAATTTGAGAAGTCGAAAACTGCCCTTGATGAAGAGAGGGCCAAGCTTGAGGCTGATAAGAAGGCAGAAGACTGGGGGCGCGAGGGCCTGAAAAACAAGCTTCATGCTGCTGAACAGCAGCTGGCTAAGGAGAAAGCCGAATTCAAGCGCATATGCGAGAAGGACAATGAGCGCGCGGCCGCGGCTCGTAACAAGATTGTCAACCTAGAAGCCAAGATTGTGGAGTTGACGGCGGAGGTTGAGGGTGTGCAAGCTGCTAAGGCTGCTAAGGAACAGCTTGAGGTTTGTACAACTTATACCTTTTCCTTCTGTGCTTTGTTTGCAAAATAATCTAAGTCCTGTCCTTTTTAGGTTGAGCTTGCTGATGTGAAGGTGTAGCTGTCGGGCAAGGACAAGGATCTCCAGGCCAAGGATGTTGAGATCGCCGATCTGAAATGTCGCCTGAATAATCAGGTTGATAAATGCGAATCTTTAGAAATCGATCTGGAGGCTGAAAAGTCTAAGGCTGCCTCAGCTGAAGAGGCAAAGCTGAGGGCTGAGGAAGCGCGTGATGTTAGTACTGCGGCTCTTAATGTGGCGCAGACTAATTATGCTGAAGCTCAGGGTATCATGGATACTCTCGTCTCTGATGCTGAGTGGCTGCGCGGCCGGGGAATAGTTCTGGTATATCTTAACTTTGGTTTTACTTACCAAGTTAGTTCCTTATTTGCTTATTTTGATGCAGATGGCTAACTCGATTCTGAATGCTGGCGAGCTGGACCAGACTGTCGCTGCTCTCATTGATGCTTCTCGCGCCGTTGGACATCGCGGAGGTTATATGGAGTGTGCGCAGCATGCCGCAGAAATGTTTGGACAAGAGTTTGATGCCAGTCATTGCTCGGTAACTGATGGAGCTGATGCCGAGTTGGCTCGAGCTGAAAATTCTTATAATCATTTAGCCTTACCTGTGATGGATTTGGTCTCGAAGGCACTAGAACACGATGACTGGTGTGCACGTATGAAGGGCATTCTTGATCCACCAGAGCACGTAGAACTCTCTAACGAAGATGAAGCGGCGGGCAATGATGGTGGAAATGATGGTGATGACAGTAAGCCTGGCGACGATGGTGATAAAGGCGATAAGCATGATGGCAGCGGAGATGATGAATTTGAATAGGTTTGTCGACAGGCTTTGTGCCTTGTAAAAAATTCCAGTAGGTTTCTGATGTAACTATGTGCTTTTATCTAATGAATGACATTGTGTTTCTATAACTGTTGCGCGGTCGCGCTTATTAAATAATATGTTTGCTTATTTTTCGTTACAATTATTGCACTGTTGTGAGAAACTTTGGTTAAGTTAGTGCGAATAAATGCAAGTGCGGCTCTTGTGTGTGTAGCGGCCCGGTCTCGCGCTATGTTCGCGGAGGACCTTGGAGGCGTAACTCAAGAGCGCGTAATTTACTGGAGTGTTTTCGTGCTAATCAGAAGTTTAACATGCATTTGTAACTGGAAAATATTGTAGGAGATAGCAAGGATTCAATATGTAAAGAACGCTCGTATTAGCAAACTTGATGGGCGCGTGGGCCCTGTTTACAGTAGTGACGCATTACATTTTCCTGTTGCCTTGGGTCCTAAGTACGTTCATCTGTCGTAGGTGAATCTTTTCTTGTGCACACCACCTGGGGACACCCGACTGCCGTCGAGTGCGGTGGAATTTTGATTCTTCACGGTGTACCACCTGACAACGCTGACTGCCGTCAAGCGCGGTGATTTAACCGATGTTTATTCTTGATGGGTGATGTGGCGAGACCAGCGATCACCCATTCCTCTGGATCTTCTTGATGTCTTTGCGCACGCTCTTTAGGAGGTGGTCCAGTTTGCCACTCTTCAGAGCCTTCTCGATTTCTATGCGCTGTTGGAAGCAATCATTAGTCAAGTGACCTGTGTCCTTGTGAAATTCACAAAACAGGTTAAGGTCCTGGCCTTTCTTGCTACGCATTGGTAGTGGATCTTTAAGATCCAATTTCTCTGTGTTGAGTACTTCGAGAGGTGATTTGGTTAGTTGGGTCCACTTCCTTTCCTGGTTTTCTTCTCTGTCTGTCTTCCTATAACGATCTCTGTCGATTGTCGAGCGAGCATCTCCCTCTCGCCTGCTTCTGTCTTCATATGACCTTGCACTCCAGTCGGAGTGTTTCTTCCTCTTATCGTGTCTGGTAGAATCGCGCGAATAATCCCTGGAGTAATGATGAGATGAGTGATGCTCTCTGGCGTAATAATCGCGCGACTGGCTTCCCTTGGAAAATTGATCTTCAGTATGATAATTCTTGTTTGCGGCGAGTGATTCCTCAGTTTGCGCGACTATCTTCGCGGCTTCCATGAGCTTGTCCCATTCCTTGGGCATTCCATCTTTCCCAGTGATGGTTCTAATTAGGCTATCACAACGGATGGCTTTCTTGAAATGACAGCGCATGAGTTGTTCGCTTACGCCGCCGATTTCCAAACATTCTTTGTTAAAGCGCGTAATGAAATCTTCCAATCCCTCGTTATCTCTTCGCCAGATATCTTCGACTTCAGCTGTATCGCGCTGGTATCGCCTTTGTTGACTGAAGTGACTCAAAAACTGAGTCCTGAAATCTACCCATGATTTTATCTTTCCCGGAGGAAGGCTGTCGAACCAGGCGCGAGCAGCCCCCGTTAATGTTTGGATAAACAGATGACACCACATGGGCATGTTCCAACCTCCCATGCAGCCCACGCTAGTAAACACTCTGACGTGATCGTCGGGATCAGTCAATCCGTTGAACTTTCCGACAGTTGGAGGCAACTTTTCCCTCTTGAGCGGCGCTAGTGCTATTTTTGGGATGAACTTTGAATGCTCTATGGCTTCTTCTGGTCGATAGGCGAGGCGAAAGTCACGCTCTGCCTCTTCGGTATAACCAACGTGTTGCCTTGGTTTGTAGTACTCGTGATTTCTTTGCAAACGATTGAAGACCGAAGACTCGTCATCGTTCTCCCAGGTTGGATCATTCGGGTCAGTTTCTTCCCACTCATCGTTCATGTTGCGCGGCGTGAGCCGGCTATGAACTGGGCCTCTTTGGAAGTTTGACGGTTCGTCATAGTAGCTTTCTGTCTCCCCCCGTGTATCGCGCGTGTCCTGCACGCTTAGTCTCCGGGTAGGGGGAGGTCTGCTGGCTCTTCCTTGGATATTTTGCGGTGGTGGCATCTGGCGCGGCCCTTGACTTGGGCCGGTTGGTGTAACCAAGGAAGGTTCTGCCGTTAGAACTGCTTGTTGCGCGCTCAAGGATTGATATGCCGCATTAATGGTGGCGAGTTGCTTGGCGTACCATGAGGCTGGGGTTTCGCCCTCTGGTAGCCCTAATAGCGCTGAGATATTCTGAGGTGGAGCCGTGTTCGAAGGTCCAGCACCGTTGTTTCCTGGGGTAGTTTGATTGATGCGGGTGAAGCTCCCGCGAGGACCCCCAGTGTTGGCCATCTCGATCTCGCTGATTTCTTCAACGTGTTGGGGTTGGATGTTTTGGTTATCCACCCCCAACGCTGCGTTAGGGTCCGCTCCAAGACCAATAAATTCGGGAATGACTCCTTGACCAGCCATGATCGAAGGAAGAAAAGCAACGAAAACTCAGGAAATAAGAAGATGAAAGTGGTTTGTAGAAAAAATCGGTGGGCGCCAATGAAGAAACACGGAACTAATTACGGGCTAATCAGTTTGGTTTATGTTTCTACCATGATGGTTAATCTTCTTTATGTTTCCCGAGCTCCTTAATGACCGTGGTTTATCTGCAAAACAAAACACCGTTACTCGTTAAGAGGGGAGTGTGGGGGTTTCCCTCTTAACCGGGCTCCGGCGTGAGAATAAGCAACTGCTTTGGGGAGAGAATTAAGTATTAAATGAGAGTAGATGGAATGGAATGAATAACCTGTGAAGTGAAGGTCTCTATTTATAGCCGGAGAGGTGTAAGAGGGTTTGGGGTGATGGGCCTTGGGCCGGAAGGCGACAACATGGAGGATATGCTCCTTGTCTCACTGGTGTCGACCATTAGTGGCTTCTAGGAGCTTTATGGAGTTGGCGCAACATGATTGGAGCCACGTGTCACTGTTGTCGGCCTGGTCGCCCTTCTGCTATCAGCAGGTAGGTGGAGATCGTGGGGCAGTTGTCTCTGCCCTATGATTGGTGCCACATAGGCGTCCTTAAGTACTTTTTGTCTCCTGCATGTCAGACGATCGTGGAGCACGATTGCGCAGGAACAACAGGACCCTGATTGGCTCTTTATTTCTGCCACTTGTACCTTGTGTACTATCTGGAAAGCCTTGCGCCGTGATTACGCATGATTCTTGCTGAGCACGTTATTACCTTGCGCGAGGCAAGGGCTTTCAGATGTTCTTTTTAGAATGCTAAGTGTTGCTAACTGGAGTTTACTCTTATGTGGACCTCGCGCCGCGTCACAGAGATGTGTTGTAGCCCGCGCGAGGTTTGGCAGCAAGAAAATTGCTGAGTAAGGAGTATGGTCCCGCGCGACCTTGCGGGAGGTTGCGCAGCTTTTTGGGACCATACCCCTTCAATGTGTTATTGTGTTAGTGTGCGTATGTATGTGTATACGTGTATGCATTTGTCTAGATGCGAATGTGCATGTACTAGTGTATGTGTGTGTATGTATGTATGTACGTATCTATGTGTGTTTGTGTATGTATATGGAATTGTGTATGTATGTGTGTACTGTGATATGGGTGAGCACGAAACGGTTCGCTTTTGACACCCCAACTTTGTGGTAGTTTCCTTTTCAGCCCCAACTTTGTTATAGTTTCCTTCTTACCCCAAAACTTTATTAAATTTTATCTTTACCCTTTCTTATCTCTTAAGTTTAGGAAATGCATTTTTTAACCACTTAACTTTTATGAACTTTGTAAATGCCACGATGACCCCCTCTTGAGTTTTTGGCTTGACGATATAAATTCGAGTTAGTCGGGTCGCGTATAAAACGTTATGATTGCATGATATAAATTCGATTACGTTACGTTTTGATCCAATCGCAATGCAACTATAGGATACTGGGGCGGATGTACCATATGAGAAGGGGTAGCCTCCGCTACCCCTTGGCGCTCCGGCGGTAGTGTAAATTTTGGAAAAATTTGACATTTTTTAACGTTTTTTCGATTTCGTTACCCCTTTCTTTTAAGACGTTACCTCTATGAAGGTTTTCTAGATCCGCCACTGATAGGATACATTGAGTTCAATCGGATACGTCAAAACGTGCGTTTTCATATGGTTAACACATCACATAACGCTTGGACTAATCCATTCGATATTTGTGAAGTACCCAACTACAACGCCTGAGTCTCTAGACACCTTTTATATAACCATTTGAGTCCAAATTTTAACTTTTTGAGTCCAATTTTTTAATAAAATTGAACTCAAACCGTTATAAAATGAACAAAACTGGACTCAAAACGTTATAAAATAAATGGCTAGGGACTCATGATATTAAACTTTTTGATTTTGGACTTAGTGGTTAAAACCACTAAAACACATGGACTCAAAAAGTAATTTACTCTAAAAATTATCAAGTTAAAAATGGATAGCATAAAGCTTTATTTTTAACATTAATTTTAGATCGATCGACAGATAAATCAGTAGTTATTGAAGTACTTTACGAAATGTTTTCTTAATTTTTGAACATTAACACATTTGAATATCCTTACAAAGCTAGTATATTCTTATCTATAGATTGTAAAAAAATATAAAAAATAAATAATTTAACCTATAAGGACGATATATTGTCCTTGTAGAATTTTTAACCGGTGGAGACTAAACGTCGTCCCCATAGAGTTTAAAAATTTTGCCATAAACAATTAAACCGCGCACCAAATACCATTTGCACCCAATTTCATTTCTTCCACTCTCACTATCATAGCGAGCACCTCCCAGAGTTTTGCCCTAAATCAACCACCACCGTGTTCAACCAGCACCTATGCACCTTCAACGGGATCCAAGCAGCACCTCCGCACCTCGCACTCACACCGGATCCACCCTCCAACAGCCGCTGTTTCCAGGAACCACCACCACCACTGTTTGCACTCACACGAGATCCACCCTCGCACCAGATTCTGCCAAACACCTTCAGGTCACTTGTTTAATTCGGTAGTGTCAATGTGAGTCTGGTTTTCATATTTTTGCATATAACAGTCGATTTTATATATCAGTAAAGTCATTGGAATGTGAAGGTGTGTTATAAATGGTATGGTGTAGGGGTAGTGATTCGTGTGAAATGAGTAAAATGTGGCTACTTGTTGAACCCTAATAGCCATAAATTAAGGCCTTATTGCATTTGATTTCGTGTGAAATTACTCTCTTGACTTTATTGAAATGGCATGTTGCTTTCACTATTTAGTAGGGGTGGCAAAATGGGTGGGTTGGGCAGGTTTGGGTAATGGGTTAGGATGGGTGCTACAGGAGAGCGGTTTACCACAAGCTTCCGCAATGAAAGCCGCTTTCTCCATGCTGATAACACCCTCAACCTCGGTTGTTATATGGCTGCAGACACAATGGGAAGTCTACATTCTTGACCACACTACAACAACCAGCAGAGGGTTGGATCATAGGGTCTGACTTCTGTACATACCTTGCACATTCCTGCAAGAGACCTTGCATGTCACCTGCACATTCTGCAGATACCATTAGGGGTGTTCAGAATTCGTTTCGAATTCGAAAAATTCGAAATTCGTTTAAATTCGATTCGATTATCAAGAATTCGTTTCGATTATAAGAATTCGAATTCGAATTCAATTCAATTCGAGTCAAGTAAATCGAATACGAATTTATAATTTCAAATTCGATTCGATTCGAAATTCGAATAAAAATTATACATTTTTATTTATTATTTTTATATATAATACATATATAACTTTTATTAGGCTATACTATAAAGTATTTTCATTTTTTTTCCAAGTATTAAAATTACCCATTACCAAAACCACTACATGGCCCATAACTAAAACCTAAGTAACAAATCTATCAATAGATTTCTAAGCGTAAAAATATTAACTTGTAATGGGGAGTGGTTATTCCCGACTTCTCATTTTGAAATTTAGACTTGTGGTACTTTATTTGGAACTTTTTAATGTGATATCGTGCTTTATGCATGCTTTAAAATTTATGTTTCATTTTGAAAGTCTTTTTACATGTTTTTAAAGAATCTGAATTAAATCAAATTTATTCGAGTTCGATTCAAATTCGAATTTTTAATCGAATACGAATCGAATTCGAATTGAGTTTTTTATTCGAATACGAATTCGAATCGAATTAGGTAGGTTTTAATCGAATTCGAATCGAATACGAATTCAAGGAAAAATAAAAATTATTCGAACAATTCGATTCAAATAATTCGAAAATTCGATATTCGATTCGATGAACACCCCTAGATACCATGTTGCCATTGAGATTGTAGGGTGAATGAAGATGTTTGAAAAGGTTTGATGGTGTGTAGTGAAGGTGAGATTTGGTGTTATTTATAGGTAAATTGGAGAGGGTAGGACTGGAAAATGATGTTGGAAATTTAAGATTTTGTACGTGCTTTTGAGTTTTGACCATTGGGCCATGGTTTTAATGTTGGTTCATTAATTATCATAGGTACCATAAAATATCAAGTCGTTTGAAAATCGCACCACGCACCATGTATTGACTTTGTAGCACCTAGGCAGCTCAAACACATAGCACCATTAAGGCTGGTGGGTGTGGGGACGCCATCGGGTCGTCCGGGATAGTCCACACCTCCCCAAGAACCATCTCGTCGCTTTCGTCGGTTCATTGCCGAATGTGAAGCACCCCTTTCAAATTTTAGCCATTAATGAGGGAGTTAGGCCAACAAAATTCAATGGATTTTCATCTTGCAATAAATTTAAATTTCATTGTTAGTGGTATCTCGATTTAAAATAGTAAAATACACATCTCCAGGTCTAGTCGATTCAATTCAGATTTCTTATTGTCTAGTTTTAGACTAAAACACTTTTGACTTTTTTACTAGTATCAAACAAATTAATACCCATACTAATTAATATATATTACACCATATGACCATATGTTACATATAACAATTCACTTCATTGTATATATGGTCTTAGGTAATTTTGTTTCTGACGAATTACTGATAAGTCCTTTCTGGTGGCACTTAGACACTATTACCAATAGAATATTACCGAGGGTGAGAGGGGCAGAACCAAAGAGGGGTCAAGAGAGTCCATTGACCCCTATCACCATAATTTTTTGAGAATATATGTGTTTAAAAAAACACGAAACCAGGAGAAAACATAACCTTACGATGACCCCGAGTAAAAAGTTATGGTCATCGAGAAACCCATTTGTTTAGTCATATTTTCAAAGGGATAAACAATTATAACTGGACTTTATGACTATAAATATTTATTGGCATAGTGATTAGTGTCATATAACAAATTAAAATTAGCTTAATGTGATTATTAATTCACTTCACTCATCGAGCTAGAACTACCAGTCCCAGACCGGTGGAGTATCCCCCAGCACCACCATGCTTCCCTTCTTCATAACCACCTGCTCCGATGGTGGTTCCGGTCTATGTTGTCAAAAGCGCAAAAAGCGCGCGCCTAGGCGCAGCGAGGCGCACCTATAGCGCCTGGTGGCAGCCTAGGCACAAAAATGGGTTTATTTGAAAAAAACGGCCTGAGGCGCAGGAAAGGCGCGCAAAAACGGCCTGAGGCGCCCAAAAAACAATGTCCAGAGCCTTCTTTCTTGATTCTTAAGTTTATATATAATTTGTATGTATGTATTTATAAAAATAAATTATATTTTTCTAGCAGTTGTGCTGGCATGTGTTGTTGTTGCCTCTTGGATATATGCTTCTAGGTAGTTGAAGAAGGAGGTGATATGATATCTGACTTCTCTATCAGGTGTGTTTTTTCGGTTCTTTGTTTCAAAGAATTTCGGTCATCGGGTCGGGTCGGGTAATTGTCGGGTCAGGTTTATGCTTATAACCTGTTTGATGTTGTCAGTTAACAACGTGTACGTTGCTTATAAGGTTTTTTGAGCGAAAAATGGCAAAAAAAGCAAAAAATCTGCAGGTTTTTTCAGCAAAAAAAGAAGGTTTTTATCATTAAAAATGTCAAAAAAGTGCAGGTTCTTTCAGCAAAAAAAGGCCTAAAAACTGCAGGTTTTTTTAAGCAAAAAAAAACCCCAAAAATTGCAGTTTTTTCAACAAAAAACGTCAAAAAAGTGCAGCGTTCAGAAGCGTTTATTTTATATTTCCAGCAACCTTCTTTTTTTATATTTCATGTTTTAATCAGCTTTAAGTTCATTTTTTTTAATTTCCTGTTAAATCGCTACATTTCCTGTTTCAGCTTCAAGTTCATTTATTTTTTTCCTGTTAAATCAGCTTCAATATTAGAAGACTATGTCATGTGTATGTTTTAAGTGTGTTTGGATTTTGAACTATGCTTTTGAAGTGTGTTTGGATTTTGAACTCTAATTTTGAAGTGTTTAAGTGTGTTTTGACTTTAAATGTACGTTTTGATTATGCTTTTTAATCGTTTAAGTGTGTTATATAATTATGTTTTTTTTATGATTGATTAACGAGTATAATATGTTATATTGATATGTAGAATAATTTTTTTATTTTTTTATTATTATTTTAGCGCCTCGCATACGTGAAGCTCTCGCCTCACACCTCACGTTTAGCGCCTCGTGTAACACCCCGTGTTTTCACGAGTGAAAGTCAAAGTCACGGTAAAAGTCAACGACCGATTTCGCGCGACTCGACTCGTAGAAATGTTTCTATTTTAATTATATTATGTGGAGTAAGTGTCGTTCATTACAATAATCGAATCATGCTGACCGTATCTCAATCGACCTACGACTGTGAATGATAGGAAGTAACAATGCGATAAAGTTAATTAAGCTATACTAATCGAATCGACATCAAATCGTAACTCGAGCTATGTATTTTATTCGTCATTATACGTGTGTGTGTGCCTTACGTGTTACCTGTGCATGTTTATTTTATGTTATGTTGTGATAATCAAGCGAACTCAATCGAACTCGAAGTCTAACTCGAATGTAAACGAACCCGAACCCGAATTCCGAGTCGAACCATATACGAAGTAGTTGGGACTGAAAGTAATTTGACTAGGAAACCCTACCGAATCGCTCGAAAACCGAAGCCGAAGCGTCGTTGCACCGAACGCCCCAATTCAGGCGACATCCGAACGGATGGTCAATCCGCACGGATTGCCAATCCGCACGGATTGCCAATCCGCACGGATTGCCAATCCGCACGGATTGCCAATCCGCACGGATTGCCAATCCGCACAGATGACCAATCCGGACGGATAGCCTATCCGGGTTACGTGCCATCCGCACGGCTCACCCTTTCCCCTTTTAGCATCCTATAAATACACGGGTCACTCTCCAACTTTTTCACTTTTGGCAAGTGACGTCCGAACCGCACGCATTCTTCACCTTTTCTCAGATTTCTCTCAATCCAGGTAAGATCTTGCACTAATTCTTGTACATTCTTGATCACTACACAATTCTACACCTTTCCATCTTTCAAATCTCAACTTTTAACCATGAAATCATCAAGATTCGAGGTATTCTCGGGTGACGTCATCATGAAGTTCTTATGAACTTCAAGCTTGACCTCATTCCACCAAGAATAACTCAGATCTGAACGATTTCCATAAGATTTCACAACAACTTCACCTAAATCTAAACTTTTCTAAGGATAAAAGAGTTGAAAGAAATAAACCTAAGTTCTCTCCTTCTTTTACCCTTAAGATTGGTACGAATCTGATCGGTTCTAATCTCTACTCGATAATAGTGATGCACTAGTCCTAGATCTGGAATCCTACCCGCGAGACACCTGATTACGAGATAAACCGGAACGACCGGTCTAGTCATGCGGGTGAGAATACAATTCCAAGTGGTTGCCACGTAATCAGAACGTCTCGATAAACAACAATAGAAACCAAGAGTAGACGAACGGAACAATCAGACCAGAGACTGTCCGCACGGACAAGCTGTCCTCACGGACAGGCTATACGGACAGGTTGTCACCCGGACGAGCTACCCTTGGGACCCACTTTCCAAACAAGGTTTGAGTATCGACGAATGAGCAATCCGGACGGACGACCTCTGAATGGATTACTCTCGGATCATGAGATACTAAGGCCTTAAAACAAATTCCAACATGTTCATCCGCACGGACAGGTTGCCCGTACGGACAGACTATCCGGACGGATTGTCACTATCCGCACGGATTACCATCCGGGCGGATTACCTAATCCACTTAGTGACTCAGCCTTAAAGACGTTGTCCGCACGGATTGCCATCCGGACGGATTGTTGTCCGCGCGACCGGCTTGAAAGGTAGAGACACTTAAATGTTTTCTAAATGCTACAACGAAAACTCCAAAGCACAAGCCATCATACACAAACACATCTCAGACTTAGGAAGAAACAATCCACTTGAACGTTTATCCGCACGAACAACTTGTCCGTACGGATAAGCAATCCGCACTGGCGACTAGTCCGCACGGATTACCGTCCGCACGGACAGCTCACGCGCACGGATAGCTTATCCGGATGGGTCACCATCCGCACGGATGACTTCCTCTCACGGATAGTTGATCCGCACGATCAACCATCCTAACCACTCTCACTTTGTACTGATTGCGTGCCACTTATCGTTACATTATCGAATCTATTCAGGCTAACCGTACTCGCTGAAAAGCGCTCCCTTCAATCCACAATCGCTGTGAGTATACTCGAACCCTTTTTGCTTTAGCACTTTTGGGTGTTACATACGTTACGAATATTCAAACTACAACAAACACACTACTCAAGCTATTTTAACGCTAAACCATTTATGCATGTTATACGTGGCTTATGAATGTTTGTTTGTTATGTTTACACATGGAATGCTGTCTACCTGCCTTAGCAACGATAGTACTATAGTTTGGACTCAGCACCCGTTCACACGGGGGTTGTTAAGGATCTTTTACTTGCATGGATTACGGTGGTAATCATGTATTGCGAACTGCCTCGGGCAGTCAACCCGCAGTCATTGGTATCGATGGATCTATGTCGATAACTAACGTGCTTCATTTCACTATGTGTACGTGCTGGTTATGCGTAAACGAATTCGAACTCTATATATGCTATTATCAAACTTGTATGCTCACCTTTACATTTTATGTATTGACTTTATTTTAACGTATGTGATAGGTGCTTAGGTTGCTTTTATGCTCTTTGTGCTGTGATGAACTTGAAGCTAGGAACTGGAGTCCTAGAAACCAACGAATAAATTGTTATGTTTAAATCTGAGTTGTCGGAACAGAATATTTGTTTTGATGTTATCTGTAATAACTTGTTTGACTATTTAAGATACGGTATGGGATGTATCATTTAAATTAAATGGTAATAATAGTTGTTATGGAAACTTCTGGACAATCTGTTTCGCTCAGTGCCACGCCCCGATGATTCCGCCATTGGTTGGGGTGTGACAGATTGGTATCATAGCCATAACTATAGGGAATTAGGCAAGACTCGACCTAGTCCGGGTCGAAGTCTTAGAGACCTAGTCTATAGTTAAGAACCAACAGACCAACTCACGCGTATGCGTAAACTCGCCACTATCACTCGCTCTTTTCTATCACTACACTCGAATTTTCAAGTTATGAACAGGTAATGAGGCCGAGAATAGGTGTGAAAATCGCAAACTCTCGACTGAAGTTGCCTAATCAGCTTGCGTTTTAGCTACAAACGAGGAAGAATCATACCAAATTAGGAGTGAAATCCATATTTTGATGAATAATCTCCTCAAATTTTATCAAAAACAGGGGTGAAACCCTAACCTTGACGACTCGTCCTGCTTTTATACAAAACTCCCACCAAAGTTTCGATGGACTCCAACGATCTAAAGACACAATATAACCAATGGGAATTGCGCCAACGCCCAAGAATCGAGGCAAAGACATAGTCCTGGAGGTAATTGTGCACACAGGATCCTTGCGAATAGTCGAGCCACTTTGGTTAGTCGAAGTCTATTAGCCGCAGACAATTTACTTTTGATTTATCGACCTTTATGAAGATTTTATGTACTTTCTGCTTATTTATTAACGTTTTGAGGTACTATTGGTTTCGACCCAACACTATTGCTTCTGCTAAAACACAAAACCCACACAACACATCATTAACAAATCGCTCGCACTGCATTGCATTCGAACACTCGCGAACTTTAAATACTAGGTTTCTGTTTTCTGAATGCCTTAGTGACTAGGAGCGTATATGTGTTTCTTGCTATTGTGCTTACGTGTTTAGGAATACTACGATTATGTGCTCTATGTGTTTATGTGATTTTGTGCAGTTCTGTGATTTTGTGACTATATGCGTGTACATGGTACGTGTTACTGAGCTTTAGTAGTAATAGACGTGTGAGGTGAGATTCGAATACATGTGTTGAGTTCCGTGGCGATGTCTATTGCAGACAATGTCGTCTGGATCTCGTCATACGCTCTCTCGTCAGGAAAAGAGGGACAGACGTCTTGCCTCTATTATCGCGAAAAGTGTGGCAAAAGCTGTGAGTGATGCCTATGAGAATGCCAGCAAATCATCCGAGGAATCGAGGACTGAAGGTCCTTAAGCTGTCACAAGACCTTTCAGTTTCAAACAATTCAAGTCATGTGGGCCGAAAGAATTCACAGGCGAAGGAGGTCTTACTGCACTATTCCACTGGTTTGACTCTATCGAGGTTACTCTGCGACAAAGTGGTTGCCCTGATGACCTTCGAACTCTGAACGCTACCGGCGTCTTCCAGTCCCGTGCTCTAGACCGGTGGACGGCCGAGAGGAACAAGCGAGGGAATGATGCAGCCTACGGTCTGTCGTGGGACGAGCTCAAGGAAGTCATGCTAGAGGAATTCTGCCCTCCTCACGAGCGTCAAAAGCTTGAAGATGAATTTTGGCACATACATCAGAAGGATGGGGACAATGCTGGCCTTACTGCTCGTTTCAAACAGCTCAGCATTATCTGTCCCGACCAGGTCAAGACTCCTGAGATGACCATCAAGAAGTACATCCGAGCTTTGCCCGACTGCGTTGCTGATTTCGTGCAAGCGGCTAAGACTACCACGATCGAGGAGACCTATCTGCTAGCCGCTGAAATCAATGACAAAAGGGTTAAAGCTGGGGTATGGGATAAGACCTCCAAGCATCTGCATCAAGCCACTGCCACTGCACCAACTGCTGAAACCACCTCATCAAGCAACAAGAGAAAGAACAAGAGAAAGAACAGCTCCACCAACAAAAACTGTGCGATTACTGCTGCACCAATCCAAGCTGTACCTACCCAACAGCGTCAAGTAGCGGCGCCTGTGGCCAATGCACCGCCTGCAAAGCGTGCATATACTGGACCACACCCGCTCTGCCCTACTTACACCTATCATCATCCGACAACTATTCAATGCCGCTTCTGTGCTCACTGCAATGTATACGGCCACTTTACTGCCAACTGCCGTATTCGCCAAGCTCCTGCTAATCAAGCTCTACTCGCTGCCCCACAGGGTCAACAAGCTCATCCGGCACACGCAGTCAAAGCCAGAGCATGCTTCACGTGTGGCGACCCGAATCATTTCGCCAACATGTGCCCGAACAGGGTAGTGAAACAAGAACCGCAACAGCAGCAGCAGCAACAAGCCGCACGCGCCAGAACTTTCAATCTCAATGTGCGTCAAGCCCAGGCCGACAACAACGTGGTCAATGGTACGTTCCTTGTGAATGGTATTTATGCTTCATGTTTGTTTGATACTGGAGCCGATAATTGCTTTGTGTCGCTCGAATTTGAGAAACTCCTTAGTCGTAAACGTTCTCGACTCTCCTCTGCATTCGATGTTGAAGTCGCTATCGGAAGAACCGTCGCTGTAAATTCTGTTATTCGTGATTGCACTCTCGAGCTCAACAATCACATCTTTCTAATCGACCTTATTCCGATGCAACTCGGAAGCTTCGACGTCATAGTAGGCATGGACTTCTTTCGAGAAAACCATGCCGAAGTTGTTTGCTTCGATAAAATGATTCGTTTTTCGCTCACAAACGGTGATTCATTGTGCGTTTATGGTGATACTACTTCGAAGGGTCTCAAACTTATGTCATGTCTCCAAGCTAGCAAGTATCTCCGCAAGGAATACAGGGCTTTCTTGGCTAACGTCGTAGCAGCGGAGAAGGAAAAGAAAGAGAAGAAGGAAGTAAAAGACGTACTCGTGGTTCGAGAATTTCCTAAAGTTTTTCCAGAGGATCTTCCCGGACTACCTCCAAAGCGCGATATTGATTTTCGCATTGATATCATTCCTGGAGCTAATCCTATCGCCAGAGCTCCTTATCGACTCGCGCCGTCCGAAATGCGCGAACTCTCAACCTAACTCCAGGAATTGCTTGAAAAAGGCTTTATTCGCCCGAGCACCTCTCCTTAGGGCGCACCAGTCCTTTTCGTCAAAAAGAAGGACGGGTCGTTCCGGATGTGCATCGACTACCGGGAATTGAATAAGTTGACTATCAAGAACCGCTATCCTCTGCCTCTAATCGACGATTTGTTTGACCAACTACAAGGCGCTACGTGTTTCTCGAAGATCGATCTACGTTCAGGATATCATCAGCTGCGTATACAGGAGGAGGATATACCCAAAACCGCGTTTCGTACTCGTTACGGCCATTACGAATTCGTTGTCATGCCTTTTGGCCTAACCAACGCACCAGCGGTTTTCATGGATCTGATGAATCGCGTGTGTAAACCATATCTCGACCGTTTCGTCATCGTGTTCATCGACGATGTCTTGATCTATTCCAAAACTCCAAAGCACAAGCCATCATACACAAACACATCTCACACTTAGGAAGAAACAATCCACTTGAACGTTTATCCGCACGAACAACTTGTCCGTACGGATAAGCAATCCGCACGGGCGACTAGTCCGCACGGATTACCGTCCGCACGAACAGCTCACGCGCATGGATAGCTTATCCGGATGGGTCACCATCCGCACGGATTACCATCCGTACGGATAGTTCACCCGCACGGATGACTTCCTCTCACAGATAGTTGATCCGCACGATCAGCCATCCTAACCACTCTCACTTTGTACTGATTGCGTGCCACTTATCGTTACGTTATCGAATCTATTCAGGCTAACCGTACTCGCTGAAAAGCGCTCCCTTCAATCCACAATCGCTGTGAGTATACTCGAACCCTTTTTGCTTTAGCACTTTTGGGTGTTACATACGTTACGAATATTCAAACTACAACAAACACACTACTCAAGCTATTTTAACGCTAAACCATTTATGCATGTTATACGTGGCTTATGAATGCTTGTTTGTTATGTTTACACATGGAATGTTGTCTACCTGCCTTAGCAACGATAGTACTATAGTTTGGACTCAGCACCCGTTCACACGGGGGTTGTTAAGGATCTTTTACTTGCATGGATTACGGTGGTAATCATGTATTGCGAACTGCCTCGGGCAGTCAACCCGCAGTCATTGGTATCGATGGATCTATGTCGATAACTAACGTGCTTCATTTCACTATGTGTACGTGCTGGTTATGCGTAAACGAATTCGAACTCTATATATGCTATTATCAAACTTGTATGCTCACATTTACATTTTATGCATTGACTTTATTTTAACGTATGTGACAGGTGCTTAGGTTGCTTTTATGCTCTTTGTGCTGTGATGAACTTGAAGCTAGGAACTGGAGTCCTAGAAACCAACGAATAAATTGTTATGTTTAAATCTGAGTTGTCGGAACAGAATATTTGTTTTGATGTTATCTGTAATAACTTGTTTGACTATTTAAGATACGGTATGGGGCGTATCATTTAAATTAAATGGTAATAATAGTTGTTATGGAAACTTCTGGACAATCTGTTTCGCTCAGTGCCACGCCCCGATGATTCCGCCATCGGTTGGGGTGTGACACCTCGCTTCACCGATGCCCCTTAAGTTCTCTGCTAAATGAGTTGTTATTCTTTATTATTAATGATGGAACAGGTTAGTTTTATCGATTTTAATGCAGTTATGCTGTCGAATTTTAGAAAAAAAATCTAATGTATCTTTTAATGTAGGGTAAAATTCAAGACGAGTTAGCTAGAGCGTCAAGAGATGTGGATGATACTTCACCAGTTGATGAACTCGAGGTACTCAAAAGTGCCTTGGGTCATAGGAATGGGCACGTACGCGGTGTTGGTCGTGTTGTTAAAAATGTCACCCACGAAATATCGAGCTCATACCCCCCGCCACGACAACAACAACAATTAGAAGAAATGCAAGAAGCAATGCAACAAATGCGACAAGAAATACAAGAAATGCGACAACAACAACACCAACAAGTGCAAGTGCAACCATTCTCAAACCAAGCAATAATGGAACTACTACAACAACAACAACAACAACATGAGTTTCAAATGCAACAAATGGAAGCACAATTTCAATGTTGACTTAATGAATTGAAACGAAAAATGCGTCAAGTTGACGAAGATGATGATTAGAATTAGATATTTGCATTAAACTTTTAATTTGAAGTTTGTACTCGATAACTAATGTTTATTTTGAAGCTTGGACTTGATAACTATGACGAATATTTTGTATTTTGAATCTTTAGTATAATATGTAGTTTTGACATTTCATGTTTAAATTTAGTTTAAAAAAGCAGGTTAATAATTGTAAAAAAAAACAAAAACGCATTAAAAATAATAATATGTAGGGACGACATATTGTCCCTATAGGAAAAAATAGAAAAAAAATGATTTTGAACTTGATGGAACCACATATCGTCCCTATACATTTAAACCAATTTTTTTTATTTTAACTTTATAGGGACGACTTTTAGTCTCTAAAAGTTTAAATCAATTTTTTTTATTTTTTTTATTTTAACTTTATAGGGACGACTTTTGGACTCTAAAAGTTTATACCATTTTTTTTTTTTTTTAAATCTATAGGGACGACTTTTGGTATCTAAAAGCTGAAACTAGTTTTTTTTAATTAAACTCTATATGGACGACTTTTGGTCTCTAAAAGTTGATATATGGGGACAACACCAATAGGGACCACCTTAATAACCTGTAGGGAGGGGCCTATAGCAACAAAAGTTGTGGATACCATATGTCGTTCCTATAGGTTAAAAAGACCTATGGGGACGATAAGTCGTCCCTAAAAGTTAAAAAAAATTGGTTTCCACAAGTGTTTTTCCTTGTTGTTGTGTATATATTCCTCTTAATACCTATAATCGAGTATTCGAGTGTGTAATACTATTATAGGGTTTGTTTATTTTGTTGAAGAATAACTCCCAGTGATTCAGAACCTGCAAGTTGTTCGAGGTCTCACATAACAGATTAAATGGTTAGCCTGACGACCATTCACTTGATTTTATCTGCCTTCATGTATTTTTGCAATGATCAATTTTAATTTCGATTCGGTTGTTGTATATAAAATATTTCAAAGATATTGTATGAATCAGATTAAGATTATTATATGCCATAGAGTGAATTATGATCAATTCTAGTTTTGGTTTTGTTGATACGTATATAATTAGGGGTGACCAAATTAACCGTCATAACCGAATCGCTATAAACCAATAACCAATGGTTATGGTTATGAAACTTTGTTTAACCGACCAATCGGTTATGCTTACGGTTTTGAAGCTTTGGTTAACCGATATAACCAAGAACTTGTAATGTTAAGTTTATATAATGGATTTATATTTTACATTAACCATATGGAAGTATAGATAAAGGTTTGTTGGTAACAAAATAATCTTGATGTAGATGTCCTTTATATTGATGAGAAATTGAGGTGTTATGGTGTAGTCTTGTTGTGTTGCGAATTACCTTATTAAAAAGAATCTCACATCGGTAGTTTAACAAAAAAGTGTAGTCTCAGTTATCATATAAAAAGGACAAAGCTAAATCCAAACCATGCACACCCCTATTTATTTCAAACCTTGATTGGTTAGATACCAAAATAATCAAAACCGAACCAAACCGACCCATGCACACCTCTACGTATATTATACATAAATGTTTCCATCATAACATAGTTTGGATTTCACTTTGTTTTCCAAAGATATTGTATGAATCAGAATCATATTCAGATTATTAGATGCAAGTATGCAACAAAGTGAGTTATAGATTTTATCAGGTGTTCTTGCTTGTGCTTTTTTTTATTACTTTTAGCAGCATTAATGAACATATAGTATCGAGTCTGACCGTATAATCATCATCAGGAGAGTCCATATATGACTGTTCTTGCATTTTTTGCTGGCGCTGTCTGTGCTGTTCGACTTTTCTTCAAAATTTCTATCAAGACCGCATCCTGCAAAGGTTGTCCTCGCGGTTTTAATACTCAAACGACCGGTTTTAAATCTCATATGACTAAACAAGAAGCTGCTCTTATTCTTGGAATTAGGTACATTTCTTTGCTGCAGCTTAAAATTTGGAAGAATCATTTTAATGATAAATTAGGGTGTGTTTAGATCTGATTAATGCTTAGCAGTTATTTAAGGTAAAACACATTTTCCTATGATATGTTTCAATACAACTATTCATATGATTTAGAGTGAACTTCAATTTTCGTCCCTGTGGTTTGCTGATTTTAACACTCTCAGTCCAATAGTTTAAAATTTACATTTATCGTCCATTAGTTTGCTGATTTTAACAGTTTCAGTCCATTAATTTGTTGATTTTAACAGTTTCAGTCCAAACCACTAACACTGGTGTGGACTGAAACTGTTAAAATCAGCAAACTAATGGATGATAAATGCAAGAGTTAATTACTGTTTTCGTCCCTGAGGTTTGTCAAAAATAACGGTTTCAGTCCATTAGTTTAAAAATTGCGATTTCAGTCCATTAGTTTCATTTTCGTAACCATTTCAGTCCACTTTTCAAACGACGTTTGTTTTATGCAGTTAATGGAAGCACGTGCTTGTCACGTGATGGGTAATTTGGTCATTTCCATGGGTCAGGGTTTGGATGAATAAGGGGTAGGTGGTGTTTAATACAACTGGGTTTGTGAGAATTGGAATGGAAATGACCAAATTGCCCATCACGTGACAAGCACGTGCTTCCATTAACTGCATAAAACAAACGCCATTTGAAAAGTGGACTGAAATGGTTACGAAAATGAAACTAATGGACTGAAATCGCAATTTTTAAACTAATGGACTGAAACCGTTATTTTTGACAAACCTCAGGGACGAAAACAGTAATTAACTCTAAATGCAATTTTTTAACTATTGGACTGAGAGTGTTAAAATCAGTAAACCAAGGGACGAAAATTGAGGTTTACTCTATGATTTATGAATAATCATTTGTTTCAATTCTAGTTTTTGATTTATTTCTGTATAGGGAGAAAGATGCGGCGGATAAGGTAAAGGAAGCTTATCGAAGGTTGATTGTTAAAAACCATCCGGATGCTGGCGGAAGTGACTATCTTGCAGCCAAAATCAATCACGCGAAAGATATTATGATGAAGAAGACTAAAGACACCAACTCTGTTGATTAATTGCTAACATGGAGTAAAGTGTTTATAGTAATTTGAATGGTAACTACCTTGGCTTGTCATTTACCTATTGCTATATTGAACAGTATCATATTAGCCACTCACTCCTTCAGTCAGTCACTCAGTCCTTTGCATGATTTGAACAACACAATGAATAATCAATAATCAACCCGTTTATAAATAAAATTTAAGGATCACAAATCAGCAAGATTAGTTTGTTTTCAAGGAAACTAGTTTTAGATAATGGTTTTGATAAGCATGGGTTCTTCTAGTTGGTCAAGTTCATTCCAGATTTCTCCAAGTTTGATATATAACAATATAATGACTTAAAAATTCTTGGGAAAAATTACACTTTTCGTCCTTTATGTTTGTAGCTAGTTGCAATGGATGACCTTTACCTTTAATAATTACAACCACGGTCCTTTATTTTGAAAACCTGTTACATCTTTCGTCCTTTACCCTAAACCCAGTTAAAAAATTAGGTTAAGTTACATCACGTGCACAACACGTGAGGGCATTTTTGTCCATTCAAAACCCTAACTACCCACCATTTAAAGCCCCCATTTATCCCCCAAATAGATTATCTTCGCAACTCCCTTAACTCTCTGCAACTACCTCTCCATCTCTACCCTTTTCTCCACCACCACCACACAACCACCACCACCCCAACCTCTGGCAACCACAACCGCCATCTTCGCAACCACCAGCGTTGGAACACTTCTCTGTCTTCTCACTCACAAAACCATAACCATTAGAAGCCCTAATCGCCCCAGATCTGAACAATTACTCATCACCGCCATACGTCACCGAAAAAATGCATGACCAACATGATTCACTCACCAACAAGCTCTCAGATCTACCAGAAAAATCAGATCCAGAACTTTCAGATATCGTTGACTTCGAGTTCAGACTCGACGAACCAGTCAACACGCTTCCCGCCGATCACTGTTCTCTGACGGTATGTGTAGATTTGGTTGGGGTTTTCGTGTTGACATTGTTGGGACAGCAGTTATACAACACCATCGATGACCAATTCTTCCTTACACATCACAGCGTACTTATCATCTGTTAAGAATTGAGTAGCGGCAAACCTCATACGCGACATCTTCTCTCGGATCGTAACCTATGTAGATCCTGTATGGTGTTTTCGTGTTGACATTGTTGGGATTTGGATCGGCATTGGCGATTTGGGGGTTTAGGGTTACAGAACCCATTATGTTCAAGATCTGCAAATGTGAAAATGAAGTGGGTTAGTTGTGAAATCTAGCAAATGGGTATTTATTGAAATCAACAAATGATAAATGGGTGTTGAAAAAGTTTTGATTTTGAGAGTGGGTTTGTGAACCTGAAGAGAAATCTAGATGTAGATCTGGAGTGACGGGATGAAGTTGAAAGGGGGGGGGGGGGATGGGTTAAGATGCATGTGTTTATTTATTGATTGATTTTTGTTTTATTTATAAAATATTTTAGTTAGATTGGTAAAAAGACCAAAGTACCCTTATACAAATATATTTAACTGAAATTTTTAACCTTGTTAGTCTCAAAGGACGAAAGATGTAACAGGTTTTCAAAATAAAGGACTGTGGCTGTAATTATTAAAGGTAAAGGTCATCCATTGCAACTAGCTACAAACATAAAGGACGAAAAGTGTAATTTATCCAAATTCTTGTTTTAACAACTTTATTAAAATAAAATTTTAATGAAACTTTCTTAAGTTTAGTTTCTTTAAAATAAAATAAAAACTTTTAGGTTGTTAATTAATCAACATCACAACTTTTTTCTATAATATAAATTAGCAACAAATTGTTGCATTTTTTTGTTGTATCCCGAGCATGGGGGGTTTTCAAAAAAAAAAATTGTGATTTTTCACTTTTAACCCAAAAGTTTTCATGTTTTGTATCTTAACATTTTTAATTTGTTTACCTTTAACCCAAAACTTTTCATCTTTTGTAATTTAACCCAAAACTTTTTTATTTACAACTTTGGTCCCTCATACTTTTTATCTTTCGCAAGTTTTTCGTTTCGTTCTAAATTTTGCGAGTTAATACGTCGCAACGTGCGTGTGTGGTTCAACGTTTTTGGTCTATTTTTCACATTTGACAGGTATGTCGCAACATGTCTATTTTCCCTCTTTGGCAAGTTCGCCTCAACGGGCGGATTCTACATTGACTTAGTTATTCTTTTCTACGTTATTTTGCGGGTTAACACGGTGCAACGTGCGTGTGTGGTTCAACGTTTTTACGTCTATTTTTCCATTTAACAAGTTTGTCGATCGACATATTTATTTTTTATACGTTATATGTTTCAGTCTTATTTCTTTGCATTAACACGCCACAACTTCAGTGTTGGTGGTCGTTACCAGCGGTGTGGTATTGATGTTATTTGGCATAGTTTTAGGCCCCCGCCGCAACGCGGGGTGTTTAATTCGAGTTTAAAATAAAAAATAACTCTACTAAGTAATAAAAAAACTTTAAGTAGTGTTCGGTTAATGTAATATTTCAATTTAAAATATATAAAACTTCAGTTATTTAACTAAGTACGTTTATTTTCAAAGAAGACAAAATTTTAAAAATAACTATTAGACTATACGGAGTGGAAGGGGGCATGAAAGAGTGACGTTATTCGACATGTGGTTGTCACGTCAGCATGCGTCAGAAAAGTGGCGTGGTGCAAAAAATGGAGGAGTGAGAGCAGTGTGGTTACTGGTTAGTGGCGTTTTTATTATAAAAAAAAGAATCAAAATCAACCAATGAAAAGTCATCACCTCACAGGTGAACATTTTCCCGCCCCACACACCACGCTGCCTCAACGCTATATGTCTGTGCCTAACGTGGAAAGATTTCCACGCCCACTCCGTATGGTCTAATAATATTATTATTAAATTGATTGATTGATAAAAAAAAAAATCAGGAAACATCTCGAAAGTGCTATATTATTGTTTTATTTTTATAAAGTTAGTAAAAGTAAAGGGGAGAGGAAATTACCAATTTACCCATCATGTGCATGTCATGTGACTAATAATTAACCAGGGTTTGGGGTTGAGTTAGACTTAGGGGCCAAAACAGTTAGTTATAGGGACCATGGGGGCAGATATGTTAAAAATTCTTATTTTAGGCTAATATAGTAAAAGTGATATAACCACATGGGTCAAAAACGTAATTTACTCGTTTATTTTATATTATATTATATTTTTAAAACACATAAAGTCGAATTCTTTCTACTAGTTTTTAGATCCAATCAAAATGGGTGAACTATTTTGTCAATCAGTGTTATGACCTATTAAATAAGACTTAAACCCTAAACCAAACATGTAAATAACAAAATCTATTATCTTAATGTTTAAAATATTATGTCAAATCCATGCTGAAATTAAAAATTGTTTTTTCAAGTTGAAAAAAATCAATGCTACACAACAAAATGTTTTTTTTTTTGGCAAATGCGACTTTCATGTCCAACGAAGAAAAAAATTCATCTCTTTGAGCGTAAAGTCAATTGCAAAATCTCAATTGTAGAATGAGATTCGGTCGACAATGATCTCTAGATCAAGTGATAGAAGGCTTGCTTTCTCTTGGGAGATGCAGGTTCAACTCTCACTTGGTGCAGAGTGAGGCACTGATGAGCAATGATAGAAGACCCAGGGAAACCTGGGTTTGATCCTTGAGCCAAACGGGTTTTACCGGTAATTTCACCGTCATGCATACGAGCGGGTGGGCTACCGGGTTCTCCCCGGAATTAGTGGTGGACTCGGGTTACTCTCGGAGTACTCCGTTTGTCCAATGGATGCCCCGAGAGTATTCGGGATTGATTTTGTTGGCCGTTAAAAAAAAAAGAATGAGATTCGGTCATTGAAAGTTGAAACCTACCATTATCGGTATGTTGTTTTTTTCTTATGATGGGCTTGAATATAAATACGTAAACGGGCTTGAGGCCCAGATGAGTTTCAGGCTTTTACCAAGGTTGGCCATGGACCCAGCTAAGCCCGATAAACTTGTTGCGCATTTGCCTCCAATTATTTTATTTTGTTTCTATTTTTATATCAGCTCGGTTAAAAGCAAGCCTCGCTCGGCTCGGTTCGTAATGAGCCAGATTGGCTTGGTTTGACTCGCTCGTTAGCTCGGATTAGTTTGCTTTTAATATATTTTATTTTTATATACATATAATATATTACAAAATGTTGATTTTTATTTGCATGTATTTAGGAGTGCAATTTGATATCTATGACATATTAAGGGCTTGTTACCATGTTAATGAACTTATATTATATTTTGTTGAAATTTGAAACTTGTTTTGGTTGAACATATTTTTAGCTTGTAATGTATTAAGTTGAAATTATTTTGAATATAATCTTTTGTACTCTTTAATAAAATTTAGACTATTTTAAAAGTTATGTATTAAATTTTCTTTTTAAATTCAATCCAAACCAATATGAGCTGTGCCAGCTCAGTTAAAAACCAAACCAAGCTCGAGTTTAGATTTTCAACTCCAAGCCGGCTCGATAGTGACTGCCACCAGCATCTGGATGGTTTGCAAGCATCACCCTTCTATGTGCTTCTTTTATCTTCTCTATTGCACTACTTTCCCTAAAAGAAAAAAAAAATAATAACATTTAATCACATAGATAGAAAAAAGAACATAAATTTACAATAAAACACAATCAGAATGAAAGCAAAATGATAATATAGTACAAGCTGTAGGAACTAGGAACCACTAATGGGGTGTAAATAAAACATGCATGAGCTGAGTTCGGCTTGTTTATTATTTATTAGTTATTTCATTTATACACATATATAATTATTTTTATCATTATAACTTTATATACATAATAATATGTTTATTATATTTACATAAATAACATGCTTGTTTAGGTTCGCAAGCCTACCAAGATCGCTATATGAAAATAAGGCTCGAGCTAGTTTATTAAATGAGCTCTAAATCTAAGCTCGGCTTGACTCTAGATTTTGGCAAGCTGATCTCAGATAGTTCACACACACATAGCGATAAGGTACCTATATGCTACATATAACAAATTTAATTACTGACTCAAGTTGAAGATGGTTAGGCCATAGCTGTTAATGGCGAATACCTATATGCTACATAGAGAATAGCTATAAATAGCGGGCGCTATTTTATAAATACCCTGGTATATATGCTATTTTACATGTATATTTAACAAAAACCTAAAATCCAGCTATTTTATAGCTATATTTAAAAAAACAATTTTTTTAAGGCTGCTATCTATCGCTACAAACCATATGGCGAGCATGAACCTATACACAACGCTATACCCTATAGCGACTGTAGCAATAGCTATTGAAAACTATGGGTTAGGCAATTCTATGTTCATCTCAAGAATCATACTAATCAGAAAATCAAACTCGATCAAGTCTCAGCTATATGAATCCGATTGTTAGCACATCCAAACACCCTTAATTCATATGAATCCAAAACATCAGCTTTTGATACTGTACCTGACTCCAAGAATAAGGGCAGCTTCTCTTTGACTATTTGAGGTTGAAAACCGCCGTAATAAAATTTGCGAAGCACAGGCGTGACCGGTCTGGCCTTGAATGCATTCCAAGCTTGGATTCCATATCTGCCAACATACCCAGCACCAGCAACTGCAAGTCCTACTATAAATGGTGTCTCCTGCAACAGTGAGCTTTTAGTGAGTGTAAAAAACTTTAAAAAACAAGTGTAAACTAAGGGGCTGTTTGGTAGCCTCTGAATGGTCATTAAGAGGCTACCTCTTAATAGAACCATTAAGTATTTTACCAATGAGAAGGTAGAAGAATGTGATATGTGATGATTTACCATTCAGAGGTTACCTCTTAACCATTCAGACTTGAGGTTACTTCTTATTCATTCAGAGGTTTTAAACCATTAAGAGGTAACATCTGAATGGTCATTAAGAGGCTACCAAACAGCCCCTAATTTATGATTGTAGAAATAAAAGATATGATGCTAATGCAAAAAACAGGACTATATTTTATATTGATAGTTAATTTTTTATAGTAGATAAAGTTAATTTTTCACTTGGAAAATAGATTTGATCAATTTAAAAAATTGGTGTTTTTAGTTTTCTATTGAGTATGGAAAAGAAGTAAATACAATCAATGTTAACTTAAGTTTGAAAAAATTGGTGATTACAATACAATAAATATGGTTAAGATTTACTTAAAAAAATAGATTTTAAGAAAGCAACAATGCCATTGCTCATTAATATACTTGATACAAATTGTCCAAATGCACATATTGCTCATAGGTCATGTGATAATGATAACTAATACAACCACTGTTTTAGCATAAACACGGCTTTTTTTAAATTAAAAAAACTGGCAAACCAATTATTTATAATAAATTTAATCTTAAAACATATATTATTGAATCTGAAGTTTACAAATTTACTCAACCAACAAATTACAATTCCAACAAACCCAACACAGGTTACCGGTCTAATACGGTTGATTTGGACGAGCCGAGATCCAAACCGGGAGAGGGGGACCGGAACCAGCACAAGTCCGGCAACCTCTGTCACCGTCCGACCACCGATTACAAAGAACAAATCAAAAACAAAACCCAAATTCAGTGTTTTGTGTGTTCGAATGAAACCCACCAAATCCGATTCCAATCAAACATTAATAGATCTGGGTGATTCAGATTCGTTAAACCACCACCATACACCCCCAAATCCGACTGACCCACAAAATCCGACAACCATCGCGCCACACACACCTGACCTGACCACCATCATCGCTCATGGCTGTGTCAATCGTCGCCGGATGTTTGAACGGAATCGATATCCACCGGCCGTTCTTCTCCATCGTCTTCCCCGTCGAACCAACCTCTGATGTCCACCACAACCACCACCTACAACCGTGAACCACCCTCTCATCATCACTGTTGACCTCCATCATCACTGGTAACCCACATCAATCGTCTTCTCCGGTCACCGTTCTTCACAACCATCATCACCATACCATCAATCAACCGTACCATGTGATGTTCATAGACGTAACCCACATCTGAAGGTAACCATCTTTGATTTGAAAGGTCTGGTCTGAAATTAGGGTTTTGAAAGAAGATGGAATCACAGAGAAGATGGAATCAGGAAGAAGATGAAGTGGGCTAGTGTTTTATCTATAAACTCATTAAAAGGGGAGGGGAAATTATATATTTACCTAAAGTCTTAAAGCACAAAGTCGGTGGGGTTTCCACCGACTTTGCCTACATTCAAGCCCAAGCCCACATGCAAGAACTCCAAAGCCCACATGCAATTGTCTTTTTTTTTTCCAGCCAATTTCCCATTTGCTCAATAATTTGTCTTTTTCCAGGTACTAATAATGTAACTAATAACACATTTGTCTTTTTTGATACCTACAAAAATAAAAACATAAAAACAATAATCAACGTTACCGTGGAAAGAGATGAATGCATAGCAGACGTTGGATCAATAATCAACGGCTGAGATGTGAAACTGTTCATAAGAACTACCCAAAATGTTAATATAGAATAATATAAAGTAATATATTTTCTACACAAATAGGTGCAATTAGAAGTTAAATAATTCGCAAATGGAAATAACCCTTTTTCACACAATACTTTGAGTAAAATACATTTTGGCTCTTTGCTTTTAGTTTTTTTTAAATTGCGTTTTAAGTCCATTTCGACATTTTCTCTTTTCACTCATACTTTGAGTAAAATACATTTTGTCCCCTTGCTTTTAGTTTTGTTAAATTGCGTTTTGAGTCTATTTCCTTTCCAAGTTAAACTTCAATTTTTCACCCATACTTTGAGTAAAATACATTTTGGCCCTTTGCTTTTAGTTTTGTTAAATTGTGTTTTGAGTCCATTTCCTTTCCAAGTTAAACTTCAATTACATTGCAATATTAGACCATTGAGGTTTAATCTCAAAATTTTATAATGTTTCAACTTTATCGTTGTACCGTATATCTATACATTTTTAGGTTATTGCTTTCTTTAATTATTTTCGTTCACTAAATTTCTTTTTTAAAAACTAAACGTTTGGATTCAACCATACATTGAGTTGAACTGAATACGTCAAGACATGCGCTTTCATATGGTTTGTGCATGACATAGCGCTTGGACTAATCTGTTTGCAATGTGCCCACGACGCATCGCCCGCGGGTTGTATTATGAATATTAAAATTTATGTGTCCGTATAAATTCGAGTTGGTATACGTTTCGATGTAAACTTTTTTGGGGAACAAGTCAAGTCAAATATATTTTGTTTTTAGATTGTTTTATGTACGTTTCCAATTCTACGTTTCGACCCTACCGCAACACGCTAAGGGTATAATTTTTTCCGTTGATATGAATATCACTTTTTATTACACGTGTTATTTTTCCATTGATACACATTTTATGTTTTTTTTACATTTCCTATATATGAGTCGGGTCACATATAAATACGATATACTTTACATTTTTATCCAGCTACAATGCTATTGAGTTAAATTGGATACGTCAAAATGTGCGTTTTCACATGTTTAACGCATTACATAACGCTTCGACTAATCTATTCGATGTTTGCAATGTACTCGCGCTGCAACGCACGCGGGTTTCCCACCGGCTATGCCTCCCTGCCCCCCGTACTTTAACGATGTTGCAATTTTAGCTCATTGACTTTGGTATCTTGAAAGTTTCATAAAATGACAAATTTAGTCCCTAAACCTTCTACTTTGGATTTCCAAAACCACAACCTCATCTTTCAAACTTTGCCAGCACCAACCATGTACTTTGGTTTTCCACCATCACCCCCCCCCCCCTAGCTTTTACACAGTTACGCCACCAACCCTCTTCTTTTACATTTCCACCAACACCCCTTAGCTCTTACACATTTCTGCCACCATCCCTATACTTTTACACTTTGTCTTTTTTTTACTTTGCTTTTTTACCCCTTGCACTATTACTCGATTTTTACACCCGCCAAACTTTAAAAAAAATTGCAATTGTAATCCGTAGACTATAACTCCTACTTTTGCAAATGCCAATGCAATGTGTTTTCGAAATGTATTTGGCATTGTGTTGTACGCTTTGTGTCTTCCTTTGTGATTTACACTTTTTTTAATTGTCTTTTACGCACTGCGTTTTATGAATCGTGTTTTGTCTTACTATATGTTTCCATCTGTCGCGCGCCGCCGCAACGCGCGGCGGGCAAAATCCTAGTATATATTAAACACAAATGTCGGTGAATTTTACATATTTAATACTTCATGCTTTTTCCTTTTGGTCCTTCAAGTTTGAATTTCTATTGGCTTCAATCCCTATCATTGTTTATGTACTTAATTTTTTTTTAGCCTCTATTTCATTTTACATGTTATATGTTTTTAACCTATTAAGTTTTTTACTAATTTAATTTTTCTTCAATAACTTTCGTTCGCTAATTTCTTTTTAAAAAAAAACTAATTTGTCGTTGTCTTTATGAACATTGTAAAATATCTTTTTGACCCATTCGAGTTTCTAAAGTTTCGAGTTTGCTTCTATTGTTTCTTTAGTTAAAAATTATTTTTTTACATGTTGGTCTAAATTCGAATTGATCTATGTTTCAGAGCAATTATTTTTCTTGAAAGGAGTGTGATCAAATATAGTGAGTTTTCATTTAAAAGAACAATATTTTACGTGCATATTTTTATGTGTGTGTCGGTATAAATTCGAGTTGATCTATATTTCAACTCAAATATAATACGTTTTCATGCCTATTTTTATGTACGTTTTCAGTTGATCTACGTTTTGACGTAAATTTTATTCGGAAACAAGTCAGGTGAAATATAATACGTTTTTGTTCGACGGAATAAATTCGAATTATTGTATGTTTTGACGCTGCCGCAACGCGCGACGGGTACAATTACTAGTTCATATATGATAATAGATGAACTGAATGAACAGTTCATCTATTATATTAATATTATTATTAATCAAAATTACATTTCATATTATAATAAATACATTTTTGGTAGTTCATCTATTATATTATTATTATTATTAATCAAAATTACATTTCATACTATATTAAAATACATTTTTGGTTCTGTTTGGTATCGCTACAAGAAGGTAAAAACCGGTATCAACCTGTTATAGAAAACGTCAAAAGTCGGTACCGAATTGATATTGGAAATCTTTTAGTTCGGGAATTTCGGTACTGGCACCCGGTACCATTTGCTCATCCTTGATCACGGGTGCCGTAGATTTTCTTCAACTTTTAATGATTTTTTTTTCAAGGGTAGGGATGAGCTCGGTGCTAACCGATACCAAATCGATGCTGGTACCGAAAATACCGGTTATAGTACCGGTATATGAAGGTAAAAATCGGCACCAGGAACGCCAAAAGTCGGTACCGAATTGGTACTTAACATCTTTCGGTTCGGGAAATTCGGTACCGGTACCCAGTACCGTTTGCTTATTGTTATGGGTCATTTTCTAAGCATACATATCTTGACCAATATCCTGCTTTTATTGTTTATTTGTGACCAGGATGCTGGACGAGGATATTGCTAACATCTTGGGCGATATCCTGAGGTTGATCGAATTAATCACGTGCAGGTTAAAGACTGGGACTTGCCAACGGTCAAATGGACTTCATCTCCTCAAGACTCGGGCGTATTTGTTATAGGAGAGACGTTGAACCCGAAAGACTTGGTCTACAACGTTCGACTGAGGAATATTCGCTGGATCCCGGTTATTTAGGATAGTTTGTTACATTTGTTTTACTATAAATAGATGGGGGCGGATCAGATTAAGGCACAACGCAACTTTCACACACTCTCAAACACTTTTGCTTTCTAGCTTTCAGCAGTCACTACACACAAACACTTGTATTCAAATCACTTTGTAACACCTAGTTGATTCGCTCTACATCCTGCACTGTATCCTGATATTTGAAGCAATAGAAGAACAAGGCAGCTGCGATTGTCAGCTCCCGAGGTTTTGTGCCGGCGATCTAGATTGATCAAGGGCTTTCATCGTACATCACGTGTCAACCTTTACTTTTCTGCTCATTGTTTGATCACAGATACAGCTCTATATCTCGAGCCGTATCCTGAAACTGTTTTTACAACTAACTTGGTTAACATACTTTTCACACATAATTTTAGCACACTACCTCACTTAACTAATTTGATCACTAAATTGCTTCGGTAATTTTTGACCAAAACAATTTGGCGCCCACCGTGGGGCAAGTGGTGCTCTCTTTACTAAAAATCTTTGTGAAATCATTAATTGGTTTTCTGTTTTCGAAACTTTTTGCCACATTGTTTACAATGGCCTCAAGATCAAACATGAGCTCCTCCACTATGTCTGCTGCAACTTCTGCTACTACCGGTTCGGTGCTTCCACCACCTCCCCCAAGGATGCCAGTTTCTTCACAACATCAAGATGTTATCCCTACTCGGAGTGTTCAGGGATCTGCTCCCGTTTTAGCCTCTAATGATGAAATTCTAACTTTATTTGGAAGTGTGCAGGAACAAATGAGGCAGCAATAGGAAACTAACCAAATGCTGTTAAGAGAAATACAACTCTTAAAAGCTAGCTCGAGTAGACCTGCTGAAGAAACTATTACTCCTATACAGCCCAGGGCTTTGAACTTCAGCTCCGCGGTTTACACTGAGGATAACAGGGGGAATATCGTCCCAAGCCATTCTCAGAATCATACTCCTGAGATACCCTCCTCGGTCAGGATGTCGACTGTGAGGAGTTCAGGATATGCTTCAGGATATGGCCAAAATCCTCAGACCGGTAATGTGTCAAATAAT
Organism: Helianthus tuberosus; assembly: GCA_030545235.1. Taxonomy (NCBI): domain Eukaryota; kingdom Viridiplantae; phylum Streptophyta; class Magnoliopsida; order Asterales; family Asteraceae; genus Helianthus; species Helianthus tuberosus. The sequence continues at coordinate 51,606,064 of CM060387.1, read as the reverse complement.
AATAATCTTGCTACTAACAATAATGGATCTTTGCAGGATGCAGGTATAACGTCAACATTTACTAAGGAGCTTCAGAAATTGAAGGACATGATATCCAGTGTACCTGGAGTAGTCCAGCCAATTCCGGAAGTATCCCAAGATAGCCACAGGATATCTCGCTTTGCATATCCTATCTGTGATGCTGAAATCCCAAAAAGATTTCAAACCCCCAACATGAAGCTGTATGATGGGACTACGGATCCTGAAGAGAATATTGCCCAGTATAGGGAAAGAATGGAGATTAACCCTATCCCTCCGGAGCTCAAGGAAGCATGCTTGTGCAAGGGTTTTGGATCTACCCTGACAGGATCAGCCTTAAAATGGCTGTTAAACGTCCCTCCTCACTCAATTACTTCGTTTGCACATTTAGTTAATTTATTTAACAGTCAATTTTCTTGTAGTCGGAGTTTCGAGAAACTAACCAGTGACCTTTACAGGATAACTCAAGGATCTCAAGAATCCTTGAGGGATTATGTGAACAAGTTCAGTCGAGAATCCTTGGATATCCCACATCTTGATGTTGCAACAGCTATGCAGGCTTTTAAGATGGGGTTACAAAAGGATTCTCAGTTTTATCAGGACCTTGTAATGAATCCCTGCAGGAATCTCGACGAAGCTCGTAACAGGGCTTTGAGATACATCCGTTTGGAAGATGACAAGAAGATGCAAGAGAGGATGAATTCTACCTCAACCTATGAATCAACCAACAGGAAATCAGAATCCTCATATAAGCCATATCGCTCCAAGCCATATGGCAGAAATGATAACAAGAAAGTGAATGCTGTTGAAGACGAGGATCCTGAAGAATATCCTGACTTGTCTGAATACTGCGTTTCTGTTAATATACCTGAGTTAATGTATGCTATGCAGGGTTTAGGGGACAAAGCTAGGTGGCCTCGAAAGAACCAGCAGAAAGCTGATTGGAAGGATAAATCCAAATGGTGTGCCTTCCATGAAGACTTCGGACATATGACCGAGGATTGCATTGCTTTAAGGAAAGAAATAAGTTACCTGTTAAGCAAAGGGTATCTGAAGGACTTGCTGGGAAGAAAGAAGAATAAAGGGCAGGATCCCGAGAAGGATCCTGAACGAGCAGCATCACCCCCAGCAGATGCCAAGATAATTAACTTTATTTCAGGAGGATCCGACATTTGTGAGACTTCGTATTCGGCGGCTAAGAGACATGCAAAGGAAGCTAAGAGTGAAAGGGGAGACAAACCAGTCAGGATGACTACCCTCACAACTGATAAAGTGATCACTTTCGATAGTGATAGCAGGGATACTGTTCAGGATCCTCACCATGATGCCTTGGTAATAACATTATATTTGGCTAACCATTTTGTACGCAGGATATTGGTGGACAACGGTAGTTCTGTCAATATAATTCAGCTGGAAACATTGAAAAGGATGAATGTATCTCCGATGGACATTACTTCAAAGTCCACTGTGCTTGAATTGGTAAACAACAATGAGGATCACTCAGAAATGAATTGCACAGGAGACACAAAGATTTATACGAGGAAAAAGCCCTTGATCAATGAATGATCTCCGGCATAAAAAACCTCGGGTGATGGAAACTACCGATCACCAACTCAAATTAAACAATAATCCTTTTACAACTTCGGATGATAGCGAGCTAAGTACAAGGATCACTATAGTGTATCGTGTAGAAATGTATGAAAAATGCTTAAGTGTTTTGCCGAGAGCTGGTGAGTGCAGTTGTACGAGTGTGTGTAGCCAAAAATAGCCGAGTGTTCTAAAAATTAGCTCGCTACCCCCTTAAAATTAGAAAATATCTAGCTTAACTAACTGTCCGCATTTCGTGCCTTCTCCCCACGTTCTCCATAACGTTCACCATGGTCAAGCACGTGCATAATTGAAGGGAATAAGCTCCAGGAATATCGCCATGACCAAGTCCAAGCCGGTACTCCTGCAAAACAATATCGAATTCAAAGTGAACAATCATTAGTATAAGGATCCTTAGGATGATCCATGATCCTGATCCTGAAGTACTTCTGAGGATCACTAATTGTCACAGAAGTAAGGATCACCAAACAGGACAACACTTGAGGATCACAGGTCATTAAGAAATCCTCCCCTAACAATTGCCCCCAAAATATAAGGAGTAATATTGTAAATAAATGAGTTGTATTTTGTCGATCTTATCTGCAACAAACTAACGGATATATAGCCGTTAAGATCGAACTAGCCGTTGGAATTCTGACGTCACTGAGGTGACTTATCCTGCAAAATCATCATTATAAATAGGAGTTAGAGATAGGATCAATTTGCATTTAAATCCAAGAGAAACTCCCTTTAAATTCTCATCCGAAGATCAACCAGGTATCTCTTTTCCTATTTTTCCTTCTCTTACTCTGTTTTTCTTTCTTTACCAACATTACGTTAAGAATGATGCTCCGATCCTCCCCCGCCAAGGATCATCAGAAGAATAGCCCCTTGAAGAGTCAAGGGATCATCAAAGATTCAGCGAATGAGAGGTGTTGCTTTACTGACCCACAAGTAGATAGGATCCGGCACTGCTTTCCGGCGAACACCTTTTTCAAACCCTTCGATCCCACTGTTCTGAGCGACTATATTTCCGAGACATGGGTAGCTTTTCCTGTTACCCCATTCACCATAGGATACACCTATCCTTTTCCAGCCTTTACCCAATCCTTTTTCTCCCTTACCGGCATCTCCTACATCCAGGCTATGCCGATGATCTGGAGGGTGTTATATACCCTTGAAAGGATCATCGAGCAGGAAGGGATTGATCTAGGAATGTCGGAGTTGGCTGAGATGTATGATCTCACAACGTTTGGATCCCACCGATATTTGTTTAAACGAAAACCTGGTGAAGAACACCCCATTTTTAAAGCCACCAAGAATGATACAAACTGGAAACGACGCTTTTTCTTTGTCAGAAGAGACTCTATCCCAAACGGAAAGGATCTACCCAGGGAGTGGTCCACCCATGGTAGGACAGAGGATCCTGAGAAGGATCACCGGATAATCTTGCTCCTGTGATAGGATCACTAACCCCCTTTTGTTTTATATTATGCAGCTGTCACTGTTTCACACCTCATACCGTCTCCTGGTACCAAGGATAGGCTTGCTGCTTTTAGAAGGCTCGGTCCTGAAACAAGATCATTCAAGACAATTACCCAGGATTCTCAAGAGGTATCCTCAGGCTCGGTCACCATGTCAAGTAAGTATCCTGTTTTTTGTATAGTTAAATATTTAAATAAATAGTTAAATAGAGATAGGATAAGGATGCTTATCTGTTTTGAATGTGTAGGTGCCGAAAAAGCTTCCAAGCCTGCCTCCAAGTTCAGCATTGCCGACCTTGACACTGTACGATCCAGCAAGAAGAAGACCACTGCCAGCCCTAGTGTCTCGATCCCCAAGGCACCCACTAAAGGGAGGGGTGGCAAGAAGAGGAAAAACTCTGAGATAGAGGATCTACAAGGCCTGCCACTGATCCGCCACCAGTTCCTTGAATACTTCAATGATGTGAGGATCACCAATTCTGCCTAGGTATCCTACTTATTTGAGGATCACATGATCTTGAACTGCTTTGTCTTTTTTGCAGAAATTTGCTGAGATTGAAGATTACATGGGGAGCGTTGAGGAGCTGGATAAGAAGATTGCTGACCTCCAACAAGTTGCAGTGCTCAAGGATCTTAAGATTGCTGATCTCGAAAAAGCCCTTCAAAACGCCAAGACACAGACAGCTAAAATCTTGATCGACATTGACTACGAGAAGCATGAGCTCGTGGAAGGTGCAAAGGTCTCCGCTGCCATCACAATGTACAAGACAAAACTGAAGATGGCCCAGGAAGCTCAAGATCCTGACTTCGACAGAAGCAGCTAGGATGTTGAGGGCTGGAAGGCGAGGTTAGCTGATCTGGAAGATGATGAAGAGGCTGAGGAGGTTTTGGCGATCGAGGCTGGAAGCAGTGGGAAGGATCAGGTGAAGGATACCGAAGCTGGAGGGGATGAAGATGCAGCGAAGGTGTAGGCTACATGATTGGGCAATGATGGACATTTCTAGACATAGCCGGAGCCCAATTTTTTAAATTCGGTAGTAGTTTTTTGTGGTTGTGCTGTTTTAAAACAATGATGGTTTGTATTTGAACAATAGTTTTAGGACTAAGGATCTAGGATCCTTCGGATAATAGGTAGGATTACAAATGGTGGAGGGATCCTCTATTTGGGGGATGAAGCCATTGTGATCCTGCCGTCTTTTGATTTCCTGCACTTGCTATAACCGCATAAACAATGGACACCCGTTGCCAACCCACGTGGACGGGCCACGTTTTGCTGGTAGAAACGTGGGTTGGCAATTTTGACAACCTTCGACGGTTAAACTTTTATTAATAAAATAACTATAATCTTTTTTGGCTTATTTTGTGTTGTTATCCTTGTTTGTCCTTTTAATTGTTTTGATATACACTTGTCTAAATAAGAAAAGTTGAACAAATTAGATAAAAAATATTTAGGATATGATCCAGGATCAAATATCCTATAGTTGAAAAAATCCAAAAAGTGATATATTTTAATTATCATGAATTCAGTTGTCAAAGTACAAGGGTTATTCAAATAAACAATGAATAAAATCAAAATAGTTAAGGATCATACCTGGGGATCCAAGTTAGGATCCTAACCCTTAATACTATAACCAGGATAACCATAAGACAAACCTTAGTAAGAAGTAAGGATCAAGAATCCTTGATTGTTTAACTTCGAAGACCTGAAATAGAACATAACTTGGGACTAAGCCAATATAAGATAAAAGTTAGCAACTGGGGACAAGCCCAAGGGATAACTGGGGACAAGCCCATGGATAACTGGGGACAAGCCCATGGATAACTGGGGACAAGCCCAAGGATCATGTGTGAACTGGAGTATGGCCCTAACTGGCGACTATCCAAACTTAGTGGCATGAAAATGCCAAAACCTTAGCTAACGTGAAAACGTTAGAAACCTTAAGAACGGATGTATGGTACGTCTACCATTATACGTAGGATCCTAGGTATAGCCAGTACAATGGAATTATCAGCCCCTAAAACGAGTACTGGTCCCACTGCCATGAACTATACCAGGATCATCGTGCGCTACTGGCGGAACTGGGGTCAAACCCAAGTAACTGGTTACTTTTGTTGATAACTATCCTTTTGCTAAGAGTACATGAACCTTCAAAACTCAGAATCACGTGAAAGGGGGATAAAGGATGCAGGATCCTTATCCTTATGTGAGATAGTAAGGAAATGAAATAGTTTGAGATTAGAATGTTACCAAAATGAGGATCATCGGTGCTCTAAGGATCCTTCAAGGATACTTATCATGTGAGGATCATAGGTCCTTATCATATGAAGTATTTCTTCAAATGGACAGCATTCCAGGCCCTGGGTATCAAATCACCTTCCATTGTTAGCAATCGATATGCCCCCTTTCCTGCCTCAGCTTCAATCAAGTAAGGGCCTTCCCATTTTGGTGCCAACTTTCCATCAGCAGGATTGGTGGTATTTTGAAATGCTTTCCTCAACACCATATCACCAATTTGGAACTTCCTGATCCTGACATTTTTGTTGTAAGCACCAGCCATCCTTTGCTGATAACTGGCCATCATTATCCTTGCCAAATCCCTGATTTCTTCTATAGTATCCAGGTCTTGAACCAAGTTCTCATCATTTTCCTCAGGATCACGAATACTTGTTCTAGCAGTTGGAACCACCATTTCTGTAGGGATCACTGATTCTGCCCCAAATACCAAAGAGAATGGAGTTTGGCCTGTAGCATTCTTAGGAGTTGTCCTATCAGCCCAAAGCACATAAGGTAGTTCTTCTGCCCATTTCCCTTTCTTGGATCCAAGCTTCTTCTTCAAATTGTTGATGATGATCTTATTGGATGATTCTGCCTGACCATTAGCTTGTGGGTGGACTGGTGTTGATGTTATCATCTTAATCCCCCAGCTGTCACAAAAGTTAGTAGTTCTGCCCCCAATAAATTGGGAACCATTATCACATATAATTTCAGAGGGAATACCAAATCTAGTTATAATATTTCTTTTAATGAAGGATATAACTTCCTTTTCTCTGACTTGGGCAAAAGCTTCAGCCTCTATCCACTTGGAGAAGTAATCAGTCATAGCAAGCATGAACACTTTTCCACCAGGTGCCTTAGGGAGCTTACCAACTATATCCATACCCCATCTCATAAATGGCCAAGAGGAGGATATAGGATGCAAAAATTCAGCTGGTTGATGAAGGATATTGTTGTGTCTCTGACAAGGATCACATTTCTTAGCATACTCCACAGCATCTCTCTTCATAGTTGGCCAATAGTATCCTGTCCTCAGGATCCTTGAGAATAATGCCCTGCCCCCAGTGTGGTTTCCACAATCTCCTTCATGGAAATCCTTTAGGACTTCTTGGATTTCAGGATCCTCAATGCATCTTAAGTATGGTCCTGCAAGAGATCGTTTATACAACATATTATTTAATATTGTGAATTGAGATACCTTGATTTTGAAAGCCCTAGGGTTTTCTCCTGTAGGAATCTCTCCATGTTGTAAGTATCTCATGATTGGGAGGATCCATGATCCTGAACGAGATTGAGTATCATCGTTGGGGATGATTGTAGAATCCTCTCCTATTTCCATAGCCACATGATCCTCGATGGCAGGAGCCAGGATATGGATAATGGGGATACTTATATCCTCCGGGATCTTCAAAGATGATCCTAGATTAGCCAATGCATCAGCTTCTGCATTTTCTTCTCTTGGTACCTGTGTCAAACTAAAGGAAACAAAAGAGAGTGCCAATTCTTTGACTATCTCCAAATATTTGGTTAGCTTTTCACCTTTAACAGGATAGGATCCATTAAAGTGATTAGTGACTAACAAAGAATCTACATGTACCTCAAGATACCTGATCCTCATATGCTTAGCAATTTGCAAACCAGCTATCAAGGCTTCATATTCAGCCTCATTGTTAGTAGTTTGGAACTCACAAGCTATAGAGTGGGGTATTATGTCCCCCTGTGGCGATTTTAGTAGTATTCCAAGCCCTGTTCCTTTGACATTTGAGGATCCATCAGTATAGAGTATCCAAGGATCCTTGGTCTCCTCTAGCTGCTGGACTTCTAATTCAGCTTCCTTTTGCAAATCACTACTGAAATCTGCCACAAAGTCAGCTAATGCTTGGGATTTAATGGCTGTCCTGGGCTCATATCTTATATCATATGCACTAAGCTTCACTGCCCACTTAGCCATCCTTCCTGACATTTCAGGTTTCCTGAGGACATTCTTAATTGGAAAATTAGTTTTGAGAATAATGGCGTGAGTTTCAAAATAATGTCTCAATTTAGTAGATGCCATAATTAATGCGAGGATACGTTTTTCTAAGTGTGAATACCTGGATTCAGCATCAAGTAAACTCTTACTTACATAATAGACAGGATGTTGTGTACCTTCATGATCCTTAACAAGGACGGCACTTACCGCTTTTGAGGATACCGCAAGATATAAGGATAACACATCTCATTTTTCTGGTTTCATCAAGGCCGGGGCCGAGGATAGGTAATCCTTAAGAGCTCTTAGGGCACTTTCATGCTTCTCAGTCCACTCGAATTTCTTGTTCTTCCTTAGGATATCATAGAATTCCTTGCACTTTTCTGAGGATTTGGATATGAATCTGTTTAAAGCTGCAATCCTGCCTGTTAACCTCTGAACATCCTTAGCATTGGCAGGGGACTTGATGTTCACTATAGCTTTGATTTGTTCTGGACTGGCTTCAATGCCTCTCTTTGTCACCATATATCCTAAGAATTTACCTGCTTTAACACCAAAGTGACATTTTGAAGGATTAAGTTTCATGTTATATTTGTCAAGGATATTGAATGCTTCCTCCAAGTCCCTTAGGTGATCCTCAGCCTTTTTGGATTTTACCACCATATCGTCTATGTAAACTTCCATAGTTTGTCCAATCTGATCCTTGAACATCATATTCACTAGCCTTTGATAGGTTGCACCTGCATTTCTTAGTCCAAATGGCATAGCAATATAACAGTATATACCAGTTGGAGTCATAAAGGCTGTATCCTCTTGATCGGATGGTTCCATCTGAATTTGTTGAAATCCAGATGAAGCATCCATAAAAGTTAACAGTTCATGACCCGCAGTTGCATCCACCATGGAGTCAATGTGGTGTAATGGGAAAAGATCCTTGGGACATGCCTTATTTAAATAAGTGAAATCGACACATACCCTCCACTTTCCGTTTTTCTTTTTAACAACAACCACATTGGCCAACCATCTTGGATACTTGACCTCTCTAATCATACCTGCTCGGAGCAATTTCTCTACCTCCTCCTGGATAATGGCATTTCTTTCTGGTGCAAATTTCCTCCTCTTTTGATGGATTGGTTTGAAGGACCTATCAATGCCAAGTTTGTGAGTGATTATATCTTTAGATATACCTGTCATGTCTTCGTGTTTCCATGCAAAGGTAGTCTTTCTCCTTTTGAGGAAGGATATAAGGTCTTCCTTCATTTCGCCAAGGATCCCTGATCCTATATAAACTTTAGATTCAGGATCATCAGGATCCATAAGGATTTCTACTACATCCTGCTCTCTTGCCTCCAGGACATCCCTTGGAGGATGCTTTAATTGATATTGCTCCCTTGACTTTGAGGCTGGTTTCATTGATGAGGTGTAGCAGTTCTTAGCTTCTTGCTGATCACTATCAATCTTCACTATTCCCCAAGGACTAGGAAGCTTCACACATTGATGATAAGTGGATGGGACTGCCTTCATGTCATGTATCCAAGGCCTGCCAAGGATAACATTACAACAAGATAAACAGTCAATAACACAAAATTTTTGGTAAGAATGTAGGCCTTCGATATAGATTGGGAGTTTAATGTCCCCCAGAGTATTCTTAGTCTCGCCACTGAATCCCACGAGCACAGAGGATCTTGGTATGATATCAGATTCAGGAATATTCATCTTCTTGAGGACATCAACCTGGATAATGTTCACAGAGCTTCCTCCATCTATAAGGATCCTGCGAACAAAATGGTTAGAAATAAAAAGAGTGATAACCAAACCATCGTGATGAGGATCCTGAATGTCAACACGATCATCCTCATCAAAAGTTATGACTTTTCCTTCGGAGACACTGGATGCTCGAATGGGTCTATCTCCATTATCCATCTTGGTTTCCTTTGCATGTCTTTTAGCTGCAGGGAAGGATGTTCCACAAATGTCTGATCCTCCAGAAATAAAGTTTATAACTTGCGCATCCGCTGGAGGGGCTGGAGCTTTCTCTGGGATCCTTTCAGGATCCTGAGTCCTTGATTTCTTTCTCCCCAATAATTCTTTCAAGTGCCCCTTGCTCAACAAGTATCCAATTTCTTTTCTCAGTGCGATGCATTCTTCTATTAGATGCCCAAAATCTTCATGATATGCACACCACTTTGACTTATCTTTGGTTGCAGCTGGTCTGTCATTTTTCCTGGGCCATCTAGCTTTATCACCTAAATTCTGCATCGCAAGGATTAGTTCATTGTTATCAACAAAAAAATAATATTCAGAAATTGGAGGATAATCCTCATCATCCTCTTCTTGTTCAACAGCATGCACATTCTGGTTATCAGATTTGTTATAGGATCTGAACTTGTTGTTCTTGAATGAGGATCCTTGCTTCTCTTGTTTTGAGGATCCTGCTAACCTCTCCTGGATCCTTTTGTCATCCTCTAGCCGGATGAACCTAAGGGCCCGGGTTCTTACCTCACTAGATTCCTGCATGGTGTCATAACAAGATCATCATAGAATAATGAATCCCTAAGCAATCCCATTTTAAAGGCTTCAACAGCCGTAGCTATATCCAGGTTAGGGATATCTAAGGATTCTTTACTAAATTTAGTGATATAATCCCTTAATGATTCATTATGACCTTGGGTTATTGATGTGTGTAAAATGCAACATATAAATTACATCAAATGAGGCATAAAACTAACCCTTTTTAAGTACTAATATTGGAAAAAGAGTGTTTTTGTCTTCCTTTTGTATTTTCAGGATTAAATGAGCTCAAAAACGCAAAAGAAGCAAAAAGACAGCTAAATCCAACATAAATACAAGAAAAGGAATATTAGTGGACTGCCCGAACCCTCAACGGCACCTTCCAAAGCAAAGTAGAGAAATCAGAAGACTGAACACGCCCCGTGCTCAGCCAGCACGGGGCCGTGCCCAAGAAGCAGCAGAAAAGACAAATCTATAGAAGCTTCTATTGCCCATCACGGGGCCGTGCTCAGCGGACACGGGGGCGTGTCGAAAGTACAGCAGGCGCATTTATTGTAATTGCGAATTACAATTAATGAGGAGAGAGATTGTCAGACGGACACGGGGCCGTGCCCAGTGGACACGGGGCCGTGTCCAGCTCTCTGTTCAGCCTATAAATAGGAGTGCTTGGATTCATTTCATCTCATCCCTTGGCACACCACCTATCTCACACTTCATCCACCACCCACCACCATCACAATACCATCATCCACCACCATCATCCATTGTCCATCGTAGAGTGTGTGAGTCGTCTCTGGATCCAAGATTGATCGTAAGAGTTCTTGACAATCAAGGCCATGTTTGCCTAAGTCTCTTACATCACTTGGTGAAGACAAAGTGTCTAGTATAATACTTTTTATTTCTAATCTTTTGCACTTTTTATTTGGTTTTGTATTAATGACTTTAATAACTAGTTACTTATGTTGAAGGTGATCTTTCCTTATCGTTTGTCCGTGGTGTCTTGGCATTATTTTACTGTCTATATAAAATAAAGGATTTTCACCATTCATATCTCCACGGTCTATATGGAGATATGTTGGCTACCTGGTAGGGGGTTAAGGGAACGGTTTGGTAAAGGTCTTGCCATTGTTCAGCGTTTAGAGGTCCTGCAATGGACCTGGGTCAAATTTAGTAGGACCTCCTTCAATACTTCACGGTATTGGATGGCGGGGGTCCAAACTCTTTGACCCCCTCATAAGTTAGCTACTATTAATACTATAACCCGGCTATTTAGGACTGTATCCCTGCTGACTCAGACTACTTAGCCGAGGGTAACGTCACCGCCAAAAGCGGGGCCTACCACAATACTGCATTAATAACTTAATTCATTATCTTCCAATAATCCACCCTTTTAGGATTGTATCCCTGCTGACTCAAACTACTGGGGTGAGGGTAACGTCGCCTTCAAAAGAGGGGCCTACTACAATAACTAAGATAATCTCTTAATTATGTGCAAAAGTGCGGAAATAATCAAAGGTTATACTAGATACGAGTCGGAACCAAGTGATTCATCTTGTCTATCTGTTTTTTCTTTTATTTTTATTTTCAGCATTTTAGTTAGTTTTATTTTTCTTAGTTTAAAACATTTTTTCTAAACTTTTATTTTGGTTAGACGTTGAGGATAAACCGGTACTAAAAGCTCTTGTGTCCTTGGACGACCTCGGTATCTTACCAACGCTATACTACAGTCAACGATGGGTGCACTTGCCCATATGTGTGTTTAGTGTTAGTAAAATATCGTGTTTTATAAATTTAAAAATTGGCTAAAATAAGTGTTAAAAAGGGCTTAAAATATACACCTAATATATATAACACTTCGCACGCATCAGTTATCCTATACAGATCACTAGTTAAACGCTCAAATTTCCTACTACAAGAAAACTGGTTATTAAATAGGTTAACTAGATTAGCAAACGAGGTAATAGAGTAAGGGGGAAGACTTAGAAGCCATTTAAGAGCCGATCCAGTAAGAGTGGATCCAAATCCCTTGCACAGACATGCTTCCTTTAACCTTTCTGGGATGGGATTGATCTCCATCCTTTCCCTGTACTGTGCTATGTGTTCTTCAGGATCTGTTGAACCGTCATACAACTTCATGGTAGGCACGTGGAACCTCTTGGGTATCTCAGCATCACAGATTGGTGGTGCAAAACGAGATATCTTGTGGCTCCCATCTGCAATCTCCGGGATAGGCTTGACCACTCCTGGGACACTTGATATCATATCCTTTAACTTTTGCAATTCTCTGGCCATGGCATGATTGATACCTGTATCCTGCATAAGGCCATGGTTAGTGGTATAAGAATTATTGAAAGTGTTACCTCCCATTGGGTTCAAATTAGGAAGAGCGGATGTGAATCCATATTGTTGGGGCTCTGGAATGACCGATGGACCAGTAGAAGCAATGGTCTGCATTGGAATAAAATCTCCCTGATGGATATCGGAACTCCCTGATTGCAAACTCCTTAAGGATCTCGGAATCTGGAAGGATCCATGAAACTGAGAGGATCCTTGAACCTGCGAGGATCCTGGGATGTAGGAAGATCCTTGAACCTGGGAGGATCCTTGAAACTGAGAGGATCCTTGAACCTGGGAGGATCCTGGAACATAGGAGGATCCTTGAACCTGGGAGGATCCTGGAACATAGGAGGATCCTTGAACCTGCGAGGATCCTTGAAACTGAGAGGATCCTTGAACCTGGGAGGATCCTTGAAACGGCCAGAACCCTTGAATCTGCTGCGCTCCGGAGTATCCTCTTGAGCTTACGAAGGATCCTATATGCTGAGGATGGGATCCTGCTGGTTGGAAGTATGACCCTGAAGCCTGAGTCATTGCTGATGATCCGTAATGCACTCCTTTTGGTCCTCCCACATATTGAACGTCTGGAACCACTGAAGGCTGAGAAGTTATAACCGGAGTATCGAAATTCAAAGATCTGGGCATCAGTGGGGAATGATCCTCTGCCGATCTCTTCTGTTTCTTGATGTCTCCAATTTCTCTAAGAATCCTTTCATTGGTCTTATCCTGTTGCTGTATGTGATCCTTCATCTGCAAAATCAGAGTAAACAAGTCACTAGTAGTGGGAGTATAAGAAGCAGAAGAAGTTGGAGGTTTTAAGAAAATGGGAGTTGGTTTCTTCTCGGCATTTTTTCTGAGGTCCAGAAGGTGGTGGAGGCAAAGGTGGAATGCCCTGGGATGAATTGACTGCAGACATCGCACTGGAGGCGTTCTTTGATGATGAAGCCATCTGCTTGGATGTAACGAACCGAAATGATCACAAAAATGATAATTTCTTAGGAATGAAGCACCAATTGCCCCACGGTGGGCACCAAACTGTTTTGGTCAAAAATCAGACGAGGATAATGCAACCAAACTCTCTGTTACAGGGTATGATGCTTGAATTGGTAAACAACAATGAGGATCACTCAGAAATGAATTGCACAGGAGACACAAAGATTTATACGAGGAAAAGCCCTTGATCAATGAATGATCTCCGGCATAAAAAACCTCGGGTGATGGAAACTACCGATCACCAACTCAAATTAAACAATAATCCTTTTACAACTTCGGATGATAGCGAGCTAAGTACAAGGATCACTATAGTGTATCGTGTAGAAATGTATGAAAAATGCTTAAGTGTTTTGCCGAGAGCTGGTGAGTGCAGTTGTACGAGTGTGTGTAGCCAAAAATAGCCGAGTGTTCTAAAAATTAGCTCGCTACCCCCTTAAAATTAGAAAATATCTAGCTTAACTAACTATCCGCATTTCGTGCCTTCTCCCCACGTTCTCCATAACGTTCACCATGGTCAAGCACGTGCAGAATTGAAGGGAATAAGCTCCAGGAATATCGCCATGACCAAGTCCAAGCCGGTACTCCTGCAAAACAATACCGAATTCAAAGTGAACAATCATTAGTATAAGGATCCTTAGGATGATCCATGATCCTGATCCTGAAGTACTTCTGAGGATCACTAATTGTCACAGAAGTAAGGATCACCAAACAGGACAACACTTGAGGATCACAGGTCATTAAGAAATCCTCCCCTAACATTGATGAAGCCTGAAAATGGTGAACCACTATCCCTATACCTCGCTGTATCAGGGAATACTGTAAGTGCCGTTCTTATAAAGGACCATGAAGGTCAGCAATATCCTATTTATTATGTTAGTAAAAGTTTGTTAGATGCTGAAACTAGGTATTCTCATTTAGAAAAATTGATACTAGCATTAGTTATGGCATCAACGAAGCTTAGACATTACTTTGAGACACGTAGAATTCATGTTAAAACAAATTATCCTGTCAAAAATGTGTTTAGGAAACCAGAAATGTCAGGCAGGATGGCCAAGTGGTCAGTAAAGTTAAGTGCTTATGATTTAGTATATGAACCTAGAAATGCCATAAAGTCTCAGGCTTTAGCTGACTTTGTGGCTGATTTCAGTAGTGACATTCAGGATGAGGTAGACCTAGAAGTTCAACAGTTAGGAGAATCCTCAGGATCCTGGACATTATATACTGATGGTGCATCTAATGTAAGAGGAGTAGGATTGGGAATACTACTAAAATCGCCACAGGGGGACATATTACCCCAGGCTATTAGGTGTGAATTCCCTGCTACTAATAATGAAGCAGAGTATGAGGCTTTAATTGCAGGATTAGAGTTGGCTAAGAATATGAGTATCAAGAATTTGCAAGTATATGTTGACTCCTTGTTAATTACTAACCATTTTAATGGATCCTATGCAGTTAAGGGTGAGAAATTAATCGAATATCTCGATATTCTCAAAAAATTAGCAGGATATTTCGATGTTTTTACACTTGAACAGGTACCAAGGGAGGATAATGCTGAAGCAGATGCCTTAGCAAATTTGGGATCATCGATCAGGATACCAGAAGGGACCCAAATACCAATATTACATGTCCTATATCCTGCAACGTATCCTCAGGATAAAGAAGTATCGGGTATTCAGGATCCTGGAGCAGAGTATCCTGAAAAGGATCCTAAATCCTGGACGGCTCCAATCGTGAGATATCTCAAGGAAGGACACATCCCCGGAAATGAAAATCCTAAGGCATTTAGGATGAAGGTATCACGATTCACTATTATAAATAATGTTTTATACAAGAAATCTCTTGCAGGACCGTATTTGAGGTGTTTGGAGGATCCTGAAGCCAAAGAAGTACTTCAGGATATACATGAAGGGGATTGTGGTAACCATACTGGGGGCAGGTCATTATTCTCAAAAGTATTAAGGACAGGATATTATTGGCCGACAATGAGAAAAGATGCCGCAGAATATGCTCGAAGATGTGATGCATGTCAAAGACATAGTAACATATTACATCAGCCTGCTGAACCGCTGTATCCTATTGTTTCCCCTTGGCCATTTATGAAGTGGGGTATGGATATAGTGGGAAAACTTCCAAAGGCTCCAGGAGGGAAGGTTTTTATGTTGGCAATGACAGATTATTTCTCCAAATGGGTTGAAGCCGAGGCATTTGTCCAAGTCAGGGATCAAGAAGTGGTGTCCTTCATAAAGAGAAATATCCTGACCAGATTCGGAGTACCAGCCGAGATAATCTGTGACAGTGGTTCTCAGTTTATAAGTAAGAGGACTACTGACTTTTGCAAGAGTTGGGGAATCAAAATGATTACGTCTACTCCGGTACATCCTCAAGCAAATGGACAAGTTGAATCCTCAAACAAGATAATTGTCAACAACTTGAAGAAAAGATTAGGGGCCAAGAAAGGAAGATGGGCAGAAGAATTACCCTTTGTTTTGTGGGCTGATAGAATGACGGTAAAAAAATGCAACTGGTCAAACCCCGTTTTCCTTAGTATTTGGAGCAGAAGCAGTGATCCCGACAGAAATGGTGATACCCACAGCAAGATCCAACCTCTGGAATCCTGAGCAGAATCCTGAAGTCCTATGCCAGGAGCTGGATACTATTGATGAGACAAGAGATGCAGCAAGGCTAAGGATGGCAGCATATCAACAAAGAATATCCAGAGCATATAACAAGAATATAAGGACTAGGAGATTTCGAGTTGGTGATTGGGTGCTAAGAAAGGCTTTTCAAAATACCACTAATCCTGCTGATGGCAAGCTAGCTCCAAAATGGGAAGGACCATATGAAGTTGAGTCAGAAGCAGGGAAAGGAGCATATAGACTCAAGAATATGGAAGGGGATATGCTACCGAGATCCTGGAATGCAATACACTTAAAGCTCTATTTCAAGTAAGAATAGAATGTAATTTCTATCTCAAGATGGTATGAATTCTATCTCTTTTTAATATGTTTGATTTGATTTGTTCTTTGGAACCCAATACTAACTTAAGCATCGGAGGGGTGTTAGCCAAACTAACACCCACCTTAGTTTAAGGATGTTTTGCAGTATATGCTCCAGGATATAGCTCCAGGATGCTCACTCAGGATACTTCGGAAGATTAGAGGATTGGCCCCCTCTCTCACGTATAAGGGATCCTGATCCCTTCACAGGTTTAAAGGTATTCACCTTTCTTCCGAATTGGGTTTAAACACCCCGCCTGGAGCGCAAGTTATTCGGGAATAGTTCAAGGTGGCGGGACCAGTCCATGTAAAAGTGGCTGACAATTTCGTTACTATTGGCTATATCCTGAATCCTAAAGGTATATGAGGATTGATCACCCTCTCTCACGAAAGGGTATTTTCATACTCTCTAAGGTTTAAAGGTTTTCACCTTTCTAAGTCTTGGAGTTTATACACTCCCGCCTGTAGCGCACAAAATTTGGGATTTCCCCCAGAATTCAAGGGATTTATTTCCAGTACATTCTTGGGTTTTACCCCTGTAACATGAAAAATTGTCTATACAACGGGAACTGATATCCAGAAGATTTCTAAGTATTTGAAGACATTGTACACAGGGGACATTCCTACTAAGGCAATGGTGTAAAGCTCAAAGGATAAGGCTCGGAACTAATGCACTAAGTGTCTCAGACAGGGGACATCTTCATTGGAAGAGTTGCAAAGGGATTGAGGTTTGATAATAGGGTTATACCCTATTCCTGGTATGATCTTTCCTTTGTAAACATCGTTTAAGTTTTTACCAGTACTATGTTTGGTAAAAGGTTAAACATCCTGATTGGGATAAATTGTCGGAATATATTTTCAAAATATATTTTCAAAATACTTTTCAGGATATTTGATTAAGATATATGAAACTGGTACTAGTTTGAAACTTTAATTAAGTTAGTATCGTCATAATAGGTTTTAAAATGAACTATCTTTTAATTTTCTCTAAAGGTGATTGAATTTTTAGAAATTCTGTTTAATAAAAGTTTTCTTAATATACCACTGAGTATATTGATCAGGATATTTTCAAAAGATAACAATACAAAATTTTTACAAAGCTAAGAATTACATTAAGTAATGCAAGGCAACAACAAATAAGTCAAGAGATAGTTATATTATTAACAAGTCAAAAGTTGTGCTTTTGGTTTCACCTCAAACCAAGGCCCATCCGCCAAAAGCACGTTTAGTTTTTACCATACCTACATAACGGTTGAAGGTTTTATCTCAAAATGAAACCTGTCCACCTTCAACCGTTACGATATTCAAAACAGATTATACTAACCGATGACCAAGGGCTTCATCCTAAAACCTAGGACCCATCCACCTTTGGTCATCGTATTGTTCTAATGCAGGAAATATAAATTGTTCAAAGACAGGAAATGTAAATTGTTCTACAGACCATAACCATGAAATTTTAAAAAGTGGGCTCCGGCCTCAGCATATATATCCATCATCGCCCACATCGCTGCATTTAAGGGTCAGCTCCCTCCTTCATCGTGACATCTCCACCAGTATCCTTTCCAGCATTCCTCTCAGCATCATCAGCAGCATCCTCTCCATCAGCATTTTCTCCAGAGTCACCACCAGCATCCTTTGAAGCTCCAGCATCATCCACCTTCTCAGTTACCTTGGTGGGCTCCTCTGCGACAGGTTTGGAAGGGGGCTCCACAGGATTGCCGCCAAGATCTTTCAATTTCATCTCCCAGGCTTTGATGTTCCATGAGGGGCATTCGACGCCCAGAGCCCTAGCCTCGTAAGCCATTTTCAGTCTGGCCTGGAGGAGGGAGATGATGACTGAATTCTTAAGGCTCTCCCGGTATGAAGCCATATCTTGTTCATGCTGAACCTGGGCCACGTCAGACTTAGCTTGAGCCTCTTGGGTGATCTTTTGGATGGCAGCCTGGTGATCTTGAGCCATGGCTTTATACTTAGCTTTGTAGTGTTCAGACTTGGCGGTGGCGATTGCTGCTTGATCCGTGATGGTAGCTTCAGCCTTCTTTAGTTTGCTTTCCAGCATGACATTTAAACCACATGTGTCCTCATAAAGGAATACCAGGCGTTCAAGGCCCTGCAAGGTAAAGAAACAGGTGTTGTTCTAAATGTACATTTCTATTTAGCATATGATGCAGGATACGAGTCAGGATACTAACCTGGTTAAGGAAGCCGGTCATGAATTTGCTGGATTCCATAAACCCGTGGTTCTCGAATGGAAACACGTGAGGTGTAGCGGGAGGTTCAACCTCTTTTCTCTTTCGGGAACTAGAGGCCCGGGTCCGGGATGCCGGAGGAGCTTTGGGAGCGGCGGTGGTCTTCGAGCTGGTAGGCTTCGGTGTGACGGATGACTTTGGATTGGATTCTTGCTTGGTAGGCGCGAGGCTAGAGTAGCTATCCAACTCGTCGAGTTGGAAGCCTTCGAGGTTAATAACTGGCACTGCACAAGGGAAGATGTTTTAGACTTGTTATATCTCTATACAATAAAATAATAAAAATAATTCCTGAAAATATGCTTACCAGACATGTTGGAACTTGATCTTTGACTTGAGCTTGCGAGTAGCAGGTTAAAGGTTCTTTCGCCCTCTGGAAGCTTGTAGATCTCTTGTATTCTTCCTTCTGATTCAGCACTAGGGGGAGCTAGTTCTTTAAAGTTTGCTGCAAGAAAAGAAATAAACACATCAGGATGTCGGTTCAGGATGGAGGTTCGGGATATGATTGGGGATATTCCTAAAACCCTAAATCCTACCGGAAGTCAACCATCTTTTAGGCAGGTCAAAACCCTTATCAATGGAGTCTCTTTTCACAAAGAAGAATTTTCTTGTCCACTTATCCTCGTTCTTGGTAGCTTTGAGGATGAGAGGATCTTTGGAAATAGAGAATAGAAGGAATCGGCTGGAACCATGAGATCTCAAACGATAAGCCTTCGGCAAATCTTCGATGCACAGGTCAGGCATATGGCGAGCCTTAATTCCTTCCAAGGTGACTAATATACGCCAAACCATGGGCATGATTTGGGCAAAGCTAAGGCTAGTAAGTTCAAAGAAACGAGAAATAAAAGGTGAAAACGGGTATCGAAGTCCTATGGAGAAAGGGTAGGCAAAAAAGCAGACCCATTCGTCGGAACAAAAATCCGATCGGACCTCTCGGTCGAATGGATGGAAGATTGTCCCGGCGGGAAAGGCACCGGAAGCTCGTAGGACTGCAATGTCGGAATTATCGAAAGAACACACCTCCTTTGAAGGTTTCTGAAGCAAATTTTGTTTGTGGAAGGGGGAAACAGAATCCGCCATTTGCGATCTAGTACGGGTCGCCATGGAGGATCACAATCGGAGAACAAGAGATGTAAACAAGGAAAATAGAAAAGAGAGAGAAAGAAGTACCTGATATTCGGTTGAAGATAAGGATAATCATAATGAGACGACCCTCGGTTATTATAGGCTAAATGTAGGGGGTAAAGAGTAAATAGCGCCTTGGAAGTTGCACATTGTCATTTCAAGGGTCTAGTCGTATTGATTGCCTTAAGTTATGAGATAAAACTTTTAAAATATATCCGTTGGATTGGTATACCAACCGATATATTTTGAGGACAATTGTTATGGGTCATTTTCTAAGCATACATATCTTGACCAATATCCTACTTTTATTGTTTATTTGTGACCAGGATGCTGGACGAGGATATTGCTAACATCTTGGGCGATATCCTGAGGTTGATCGAATTAATCACGTGCAGGTTAAAGACTGGGACTTACCAACGGTCAAATGGACTTCATCTCCTCAAAACTCGGGCGTATTTGTTATAGGAGAGACGTTGAACCCGAAAGACTTGGTCTACAACGTTCGACTGAGGAATATTCGCTGGATCCCGGTTATTTAGGATAGTTTGTTACATTTGTTTTACTATAAATAGATGGGGGCGGATCAGATTAAGGCACAACGCAACTTTCACACACTCTCAAACACTTTTGCTTTCTAGCTTTCAGCAGTCACTACACACAAACACTTGTATTCAAATCACTTTGTAACACCTAGTTGATTCGCTCTACATCCTGCACTGTATCCTGATATTTGAAGCAATAGAAGAACAAGGCAGCTGCGATTGTCAGCTCCCGAGGTTTTGTGCCGGCGATCTAGATTGATCAAGGGCTTTCATCGTACATCACGTGTCAACCTTTACTTTTCTGCTCATTGTTTGATCACAGATACAGCTCTATATCTCGAGCCGTATCCTGAAACTGTTTTTACAACTAACTTGGTTAACATACTTTTCACACATAATTTTAGCACACTACCTCACTTAACTAATTTGATCACTAAATTGCTTCGGTAATTTTTGACCAAAACACTTATCTTTGACCACGGATTTCATACGAACAACATCATTACCATACAACTTATTTATTGATTTTCTTTCGGTTATCTTTTAGTCTTTTTTCTACATTTTCTTTTTATCTTGTCAACGGTTACGTGCACAACGCGCTCGTATTGATTTCAAAACACATGTAAACACAAAATAAATAATAAAAGAAGTTCGCCGCAACACGGCGACGGTGATAAACCTAGTATATGATAAAAATCAAACTAAATGAACAGTGGACTTAGGGTGTATTAGAATATGGGGTATGGGGCGGGGTTGTGGCGTGGGTTGGGTACAAACGCCCAAGTCACCACCCCGGGTGGGCTTGGGTTTCGGCGTGGCCCCTTGGGCGGGGGGTTTCAGCCCGGGCGTTGGACGGGGCTATCAAGATGACATGACAGGATCTCATTGGCCTAGACAAGTAGCCGTTTGGGCTAGCCGTTAGCCAACGACTATGTGTTTAAAAAAAATTCACTGTTGCGTGGGTTGGGTACAAACGCCCAAGTCACCACCCCAGGTGGGCTTGGGTTTCGGCGTGGCCCCTTGGGCGGGGGTTTCAGCCCGGGCGTTGGACGGGGCTATCAAGATGACATGGTAGGATCTCATTGTCCAAGACAAGTAGCCGTTTGGGCTAGCCGTTGGCCAACGGCTATATGTTTAAAAAAAATGTTCACAATAAATACTCACATTTCTATTCATTTTTTTTTACCACAACTACTCCACCTCTTCTATAGTCATCTCTATCTTATTTTTAAAAAAAATTATCATCCAACCATAATACGAAAAATGAATCCTCATAATCATGGTTTTGACCCGAACAATCCGTGGGCATTCCAAGAAACACCTAGCCCAACATCCAATCGTCCAATTGCTCACTTTTTAATACACTCCACGATGCCGGATATGGCTGGTTACACATCGTTTATCTTGAATCGTTTGAAGAATGATGTCGGTCGAAAACACCAATGCCTTTCGCGCAACGCGCGTCATTGAAAAACACTAGTTATAATAATAGACATCATGTCCAACTCATGTGCCTGTTAATTAACCTGAGTTGAGGGTTTGGTTAGACTTAGGGGCTAAAATGGTTAGTTATAGAGACCATGAAGGCATATATGTTAAAAATTCTTATTTTGGACTAATATAGTAAAAGTGATATAACTACAGGGGCCAAAAACGTAATTTACTCTAAAATAAACTAGTAGAAATATGTATTTTGTTAAGGATAAAATACCATTTTACAAAACCTAAAATAACTAAATGGTATATAAACTGTTACACAAGACGTGTATATTAATGAATTATCAATCGTATAAACTATTATTATATTAAAAAAAATGTTGCCTTTAAGTACAAGCATAGCAAACTTTCTTCTTTATAAATGTACTAAAAAGGTAATAATAACAACACTTTAATTTAATATGAAATATATATTTTCCTAGACACGCTCTTATTTCCAATAAGTTTTTGTTTTGTAGAGCGAAATAGAAACAGAGAGTGACTTTGGACCTTCATCTGTGGCTACACACACCACACCAACAAAAGCTATTCACACACACACACACACACTTTCTTCACTAATACTATGCTCAATTCTTCTTGTTTAAGCTTCCAATTCAGACTCAACTGATTTTAAATTCCCAGGTAATTCTTTATTTTATTTTTTTATTTAATTTTATGTTTATACATGAAACTGAATAGTTATGGTATGGATTATGATAAAATGGGTCGGGTTGATCCATCCTTTTTTGAACTTCTAAATAGTTATGGTAAATGGGTCGGGCTAATTCATCCGTTTTTGAACTTTTAAATAGTTGTGGTATAGATTATGATAAAATGTGTCGGGTTGATCCATAATTCTTAAATAGTTAGGATATGAATTATGATCAAATGGGTCGGGTTGATCCTTAAATATATATATATATATATATATATATATATATATATATATATATATATATATATATATATATATATATATATATATATATATATATATATATATATATATTGTAATCTTAAATAGTTATGGTATGGAATATGCTCAAATGGGTCGGGCTGATCATCCACTTTTGAATTCTTAAAAATAGTTATGATACGGTTTACGATCAAATGGGTCGGGTTGACCTATCCATTTTTTAAAATCTTAAATAGTTATGGTATCAAATGGGTCGGGTTGATCCATCCATTTTTTGATTTTCAAATAGTTATGGAAACAATTATGTTCAAATGGGTCGGATTACTCCATCCATTTTTGAATTCTTAAATAGTTATTGTAACGATTATGTTCAAATGGGTCGGGTTGATCCTTCCTTTTTTTTGGAATTCTTAAAGAGTTATGGTATGGAATATGATCAAATGGGTCGGGTGGATCCATCCTTTTTTTGAATCCTTAAATATTTATGGTATGGATTTTGATTAAATACATCGGGTTGATCCGTTATTTTTCGAATTTTTAAATAGTTTATTGTATGAATGATGATCAAATGGGCCGGGTTGACCTATTCTGTTGGAAATGATGCCCTTGATCAAACACACAAACAAGAATGAACGAACTCGTTCGACTCTTTTATTATTTATCAATTAAAGTACACAATTACAATAACCCTAAACATCTATTTATGCAAAATTTATTTCAGTCCTAACCCAACTAAAACTCTATTAATATAAATAAATAAACCAACTAGATAAACATATCTCATTCAAACTAACAATCATCCTTATAAAGACTCAATAAATAATTCACCGTAATTATCTATAACCCGTCTTGAACTATATCTCTTCAATTCAAGATTAACTTCTTCATATTCATTTACTTTGGATGACATGATTTAACTCATTTCTTGAAAACAAAGCATGTGGGCAATCAAGAGTAATAGAGAAGTTAAATGTTAAAAAAGAAGCTATCTATTTAAATTTGTGTAATCATCCTTGTCTTTGATCTTCTTTTTCTTTTGTCCTTTTTATAAATTTCCCTTGTGTTGTGAACTTGGTTGTTGGGAGTGGGGTTAGTTTCAAGTTTCAATTAGGTATGTGGAGTTCATTTGAAGGGTTGTGTATTGTTTCTTGCCACATAACCTTTTTCCAAACCATACTCCTATAACACTTTGTACCTTATTCATTAAAAGTTGTAACTTTATCTTGATTTATAAGTTCCATCTATGTATAAAAGAGGTAGATTTTGACTACTTGTTGGTTTTCCTTTATTGGGTTTTGATTAAACTTGAGGATTTCTTGATGACATCATTCATTTGTATACTTTTACATGTACATATATGTTACAAAGGTTTCTTCCTCAAGTATTCCTCCAAAAATCATTGTAGGCACTCTACCAATATAGACAATGCAACATCCCAAGACAAGGTATGACAGTTTTGGGTGTTTAATCTAATACTTTCTAAGTCGAATGTAACGTTTTTTACGTTGTTGTTTTTGTCGAAATTGAATCAAGAGGTGGGGCTACACGATCGGACACAAAACCAAGAACATCAGGACCAAAAGTTGTTGACAACCGATGGCAACGTTCTCCAACATCTGAGGTATCATACAATGAATCATCAACGGTTCAGTTATGTTGTCTCATTTTCTATGTCTCGTATTTTTCTAATATACATTATAAGGTCCATCAGTGATCCAAATTTGTCGTTAAAGAAAAACTACTAACTATAAATATAACACATTGACATGCTTCAACTATGGCAGAAACAGCTGTCTCGGCTTCAAGAAGAGCTCAAGAAAACAAAGGACCAGCTGAGAGAATCCGAGTTATGCACTAAACAGGCTTACAAAGAAGCCGAAGAAGCCAAGAGGCAGCTCGCGGCTATGTCAGCCAAATTCGCCGAGTCACAAAAACAACTCGACGAGCTATGGGCTAGCGAAGACTCTCGAATCCAACAACTTCGTAAAATCTCCCAGGATCGAGACCGAGCCTGGGAGTCTGAGCTAAAAGCCGTCCAAAAACACTTAGCCACAGCCATAAACGAGAACCAGAAACTCAACACTCGGCTACAAAAACTAGCCGAGTCTGACTCGGCTCGTGCAAAACAAGCCGAGTCAGCTCATGATGAAATACTGACACTAAAGTTACAACTGTCAGCAACCGTTGATTTACTAGAAGAAGTCAAAATTCAACTTAACGAATCAAAAGATTCGGAATCTCGAGCTTTGGAACTCGTGAGCCAAACTCGAGATTCCACTGAGCTAGCCGCCAGCACGCTGGCGGCTAGTGCTGAGATGGAAAGTGAGCTAAAAAGGTTAAAAGTGCAAACGGAGCAGTGGAAAAAGGCGGCAGAGGTGGCGGCCGCTATGGTATTGGGTGACGGTGGCGGCGGCGGTGGTGATGGGAAGTTTGTAGATTCTTTTGAGTTTAATGTTGTTGGTGACAAGTACAATTCATGTTGTTCGGAAGATACGGAGGATGAGTCATCATTTAAGAAAACAAGTAACATGTTGAAGAGAATTGGGGTGTTGTTGAAGAAAGGACAAAAGTAGTTCGGATCATCCGATGATTATATATTTATATATAAACCGTTATATATAAACCGTTAATTTACAGCAAGTCAGTAATTATTGTATTTTTGAGTGATTATTAATTTTGAGTTTGGGAAATAATTATTGGTTGAAATTATTTATATTTATATGGTTTTTAAAGTGTTGAACTAAAGTTGTTTACTTATGTTTAAAGTGATATAAAGTAACAACGGTGTGAATGTGACACGCATAATGCATTCAGTTGTCTTGGTGATTATAATTCACATATAAACAATAATTATATATTCAATGACTTTATTCATATTTTCATAAAACTATTTTAAATTTAAATATTGAATAAATTAGTTTGTGACTCACCAACGTTTATCCATTGTTCTCCTTGTACAAAATAAATATATCAAAGGATATATTTAGAATTGACAAACAATAACAACTTTGGCATTGCATTGTAGATGTTGACATGATAGAAATTTTTCGCTTTTACTTTATTGACGTCATTTTCATTCTTATTTAGTTGCGATGATTTTAGAAGTATAATATAAATCTCTAAAAATACACAATAATGAACAATTCTTTAGTCATGAACTATTGACCTTGTTTTCTTTCTCTTTCGTCACTCAATCTCTTTCTGTTTAGACGGATTAAACTTTTCTTTTCGACAGACGTGTCACGTGTTTCCTTCTCAAATCTACGTAAGTGATTATAAGAAAAGTTAAGATGTCATAGTTATACTCGTCTGAATGTCTGATTTGGATTCAAAACTGTAATGCGTGTCAATATTTCTTCATTCTAAACTTGTTATCTACAATGCTATCTCTACATGTCTCAAAAATCATTTTTTTTTCTTAAAATGTAGTCAATGTTCACAGTTTTCATAACCATCCTTACACCTTTATCATTTCACAAGATTTGAAGTCAATGATCTTTTAAACGTATGGATAAAATTAGCATTCCACACGTCAAAAGTTATATCGATTACATTTTAAACTGATTATTTTTCCTTTATTTTTTGAACAACAGAATCTGGACAAGTAAGTGAGCGACTAGAGGTGTACAAATCCGGTTTTTTGAAAAACCGGTTCAGGTTATAAACCAAACTGGGCTGGTGAACAAAAAAATTGGTTTGTTTATCGTTAAAAACTTTTCGGGTTGTAAACTGGCTTAGGCGGGAATGTCTTTGAACCGATCAAATCAATTAGGTTCGGATTAAAAATGGTTTGAGACAAAGAAAAAAGGAAGAACAGCAGTTTTTGACATGTTTTTCAAATCGGACCGGGCCCAAACCGGTTTAAGAGAGTGAGACTATGAACCACTTCTAGTCCGGGCCCAAACCGGTTAAGAAAAGCCCAAATTAAAGTACTTGGCCCATTTAGCTACGTCCACCAACCCATATAAAACCATTATCGTTACCCGATCCCTAACAAGCGCTAGGGTTTTGCAGCCGCTTCTCTTCTTCTTCTTCTTCAACTTCTCGCCGGAAACCTAACCGCCGTTAGCGGATCACTCAATCTCGCAAACATGGGGTATCAATTGCTTACACTCATCTAATTTGTTTCACCTGTAATCGTTTACTGTTTTGGTTAGTTATCAATATAGATTTAAGACACGATTAACTAATACCTGCCGGTTGTTATTCGAAATGGAATTTAGATCTCTGCCTAGTGTCTGTGTTAGCAGATTGCAAGTATATTCAGAAGATACTTGTTAGGTTATTGTTATGGCTTCTAGGTTCTAATTGTTTAGAAATTAGATCTCATTGACAATAAACAGTTTGATTGAACATATGTTGAGTTGGAATGATATTTTCATGGTTGTAAAATTTGCTAGGCACTAGCAAATTAATCGGGATTAATTCGATAAAATTTTATGTGAGTATATTGTATACAAAATTTCAAAATTTGTATATAATATTTGAAACTTATTAATTGGATTGAATTAATGAGTTAAACATTTCAAATGCTTCAAAGATTTTGACTGAAATTTGTCCGAATTTAGAGGCCGGTTATTGAGTAATGGGTTATTTTTTTGGCAATTAGAATTGATTTTTACAACGCTTGATATGTTGTGGTTAAATTTTATCAATGTTGTAGAAGGCGCTAGTCGGGCGGTGAGGTACCGCCTAGGGATTAATAGGTGGGATTAATCGGAATGGGAATTTTTATATGTAATTTTTCAAATTTATATATATATATACACACACACACACACACAATAATATAAAAATAATACTTCAAAATTCACATAAATACTTCAAGTTTCAAATAGTATGGTTCAAACATAAGCAATTAAACTTAAACATAACAAATCAAGTACTTAGAAATTCAAAAATTGACCGACTAGGACCGATTTTGAGCAAAAAACCCTTGCCCGATTAGGACTGATTTTGACCGACTTTGACCTGGACCGATTTATTGGCCGATTTGCTCAAATTTAGGCGATGAACAGCCTATTTGCGCCTAGGCGCCGATTAATCGGCCGCCTAGACCGACTTCTGCAGCACCGAATTTTATAGGGAGGCTTTTAGGTTTGTTGAATTGAATTTTATGAGGTTGAATGATTGAATTGTAGTAAGACACATGGAATGGGAGCCGGTCGCAAGCTTAAGTCTCACAGGAGAAGACAAAGATGGGCTGACAAATCATACAAGAAGTCTCATCTTGGAAATGAGTGGAAGAAACCCTTTGCTGGTTCTTCTCATGCTAAGGGCATTGTTCTTGAGAAAATGTAATTCTTCTATTCTACTTTATTAATTATATTATAAGTTTTGTTTTGACAAAATGTTTTTTTGTTGGGTCTTCAGTGGTATTGAAGCTAAGCAGCCTAACTCTGCTATTAGAAAGTGTGCTAGAGTTCAACTCATCAAGAACGGAAAGAAGATTGCCGCTTTTGTTCCCAACGATGGTTGCTTGAACTACATTGAAGAAAACGTTAGTTCTTGATCTCATTAATTAGAAAACAACATTTTTATTAATTGGGTGGTTTTGGATTGTTAGTTAAATGTTTTTAATTGTGACAGGATGAGGTTTTGATTGCCGGATTTGGGCGTAAGGGACACGCCGTAGGAGATATTCCCGGAGTTAGGTTCAAGGTTGTGAAGGTTTCCGGTGTTTCTCTTTTGGCTTTGTTCAAGGAGAAGAAGGAGAAGCCAAGATCTTAAATGCTTCAAAGGTTTTGTTTCGGGTTGTCTTGATTTTGTGGTGTTTGTTGAAGAGTTTAAATGTTGGTTTTGTTTTAGCTTTGTGTTTGCAGAGGGCAGACAATTTGTTGTTCTCAGTTTGTACTGTGATTTTGGTAAACACAATTTATTTAGATAACTGCTTATTCTGCTTACTTTTAATTGCATTTTGTCAATGTGTGGTTAATGTTATTTTCATACATGCATGTTGAAATGGTGATGGATAATCATTGTGATTTTATAACTGAAAACCAAGTATATTACAAAACGTTAATCAATCATCATTATATATTAATTGCTTGTTAAAATTTTTGTTTTTCATGTTGTGGAGTTTTTATACCATAAGAACGCTTCCTACATTACCAAGTTATACTGTGATGACCTCGTGTCATTGTACGTTGTGCTAACGTGTCTACCAGACGTTGTATGGTATATGTATGTATAGAGCAAGAGCAAAGAACGAGATGGTTTACGCTCTTATAGATTGTGCGTGGCTGTTTAAAAACGTTAAACGCCCACATAGCATATGGCTGATTGTACAAGCTTACCGGGCATTGTATGGTATGGT
Source organism: Helianthus tuberosus (assembly GCA_030545235.1). Lineage (NCBI taxonomy): Eukaryota > Viridiplantae > Streptophyta > Magnoliopsida > Asterales > Asteraceae > Helianthus > Helianthus tuberosus. Next base: position 51,577,270 of record CM060387.1, on the reverse strand, counting down.
ATATGCATGTATACGGCACAGGTAAAGATATACGCCCACATAGCATATGGCTGATTGTTCAAGCTTACCGGACATTGTATGGTATGGTATATGCATGTATACGGCACAGGTAAAGAACGTGATGGTTTACGATCTTGTAGATGTACAGGGCTGTTTAAGCCCATTTAGCATATGACTGATGGGTTAATTTGATGGCTTGAGTGTGCATGCAGCGAGTTCCCTTGAAAGAATTTTCTTTTTCAAGGGTGTAACAGTACCCTCTTTTACATGTAACATATCATTTCTAAATATAAAACCCATTTAGGTCTTTTCTGTAACTTGTCCATCAAGGCATCAATGGGTACGAACTTGTAAATATCAAAGCATCTGATAATACAAGAAATACTGTATGTCTATTTAAAGCTTAAAATATATGCATCCCAGTTACAAAAGTTTTATACAAAACATAAGAAATTAGCGTGTTCAACGACCCATGAGCTCAGCAACAAGTCTTCTAATCCCCTGTGAGTTCTGATGACAGATTAACCTCCCCACAGATCAACAGCATTTGCAAAATTTTAGCACTCTCTTTGTAAATTCTAGTAACCATCTTTTATCCATCTACAATCAAAACAATGATCATTATAATCATGAGTTAAGCCAGTTAATACTTGAAATTGAACGACATATGTGGGTACAATTATTCTATAAAGACTCCTAAAAATACGAAGTGTACAAAGACACAATGAAGCGCAAAATATAACACAATGCCCAAAAATATAACACAAGGAGTCGCAAAAAAGACACAACGACGCAAATATAGAAAAGACACAATGGTAAATAAAAAGACACAATGACGTAAACAAAAATTCTAAAATCTACAAGCTAAACATCTAAAAGCAAAAAGCAAAAACCTAAAATCTCATATCGTAGAGTTCGATGAGACGGTTCCAATGCCGCTTGAATGAGGTCAATCGGAGTCCGATTGATACCCTTCTTACGATTTCTTATTTTTAGGAGACTATGTATTTGATCCTAACTCTGACATATGTTTTATCTCTAGCGGGTTAAACTATAATGTAAGCAAATCAGATGAGTCTCAAATTCATCCCAAATGTTTTTCATGCATAGGACCTCCTAAACCACTTTCAAAAAAAAAAAAAAACCCTACAAACTTGCAGAATGCATAAAATGATAACAGAGTCAAAGCACATCCAACTTTAAGGTAATGCTCACACATAAAAGAACAAACAAAAAAACGAAAGGAACTAAGTTAAAGTTCGTTCAAACTCAGATATAAATATTTACCACACGGAAGAATGAAAAGAATTATTACCTAAATTAGGCGGCTCATTCTTCAGTTTGACTTGCATCAACAGGTTGTCCATCTTTTTTAGCAGTTTTCTCATCATTCTTTGATTTCTCGGATTCCTTCTTAAGAATCGACGGTGACTCGGATAACTGTTTAGCAATTCTACATATACTGTCACCAACTCTAAACATTCTTGGAGATGAATTTGATGGCCTTTTATTGTCGGTCCCATTCCCGTTTTCCTCCTTATCAACATTATCCTTCAAGGTTGTTTTCTTGCTAGTATTGTTTTTACTTCTTTTTAAACTAGAGCTACCCTTTGAAGTCATTTTTGTTGAACTTTTTTCTTTCTTGCGTGGAACCGAATATGAATCATCACTATCACAAACATCCGCCTTCCTTTTTTTGGATGAAACTTTTTTACCAACAGAATCTGGTTCAACATTATCCTCAATGGTTGCTTTCTTGCTAATACCTTGTTTAATTCTTTTTGCACTCGAGTTACCCTTTGGGGTCACATTTGTCAAACTTCTTTCTTTCTTGAGTGGGACCGAATCATCACTATCACGGTCACTGTCACTAACGTCAGGCTTCCTCTTTTTAGATGAAGTTTTCTTTGCACTCGAGTTACCCTTCGGAGTCTCATTTTTCAAACTTCTTTCTTTCTTGAGTGGGATTGAATCATCACTATCACTATCGCTGTTAATGTCACTGTCACTATCACTGTCACTAACGTCCGGCTTCCTCTTTTTAGATGAAGTTTTCTTTGCACTCGAGTTACCCTTCGGAGTCACATTTTTCAAACTTCTTTCTTTCTTGAGTGGGATTGAATCATCACTATCACTATCGCGGTCACTGTCACTGTCACTATCACTAACGTCCGGCTTCCTCTTTTTAGATGAAGTTTTCTTTGCACTCGAGTTACCCTTCGGAGTCACATTTTTCAAACTTCTTTCTTTCTTGAGTGTGATTGAATCATCACTATCACTATCGCGGTCACTGTCACTAACATCCGGCTTCTTCTTTTCAGACGAAGTTTTCTTTGCACTCGAGTTACCCTTCGGAGTCACATTTTTCAAACTTCTTTCTTTCTTGAGTGGGACTGAATCATCACTATCACTATCACTGTCACTAACATCCGGCTTCCGCTTTTTAGATGAGGTTTTTTTGGCACTCGAGTTGCCCTTCGGGGCTACATTTTTCAAACTTCTTTTTTTCTTGAGCGGAACCGAATCATCACTATCACTGTCACTAACATCCGGCTTCTTCTTTTTAGATGAGGTTTTTTTTGCACTCGTTTTACCCTTTGTAGTCACTTTAGTCAAACTTCTTTCTTTCTTGAGCGGAACCGAATCATCACTATCACTGTCACTAACATCCAGCTTCCTCTTTTTAGATGAAACTTTTTTACCTAAAGAAGCTAGTTTTTCGTCTTCAACCACCTTATTTTCCTCTGTTAACGGAAGCTCAGATTCATCTTCTAACTTAATATCTAATTCATCAAAGATATTGGGTGCTTTTAACTGATTACGCCCTTTCCAACGAAAGAATGCCAATAACTGAGTTCTCACAGACAAAGCCTCCAATCTACTAACTCCATCAAAATGTTCTCTAGCCAGTTCTTGCACAGATTGAACCGTTTTCACCGGTTTGAAAGTAGAAACGGTCGAAAATCTATCACCACCATCTATTTTGCTAGCTTCTTCCTTTATTCCCGCATTAACAAAAACTTGGGATTTAACTTTATCGTATACCTCTTTGGATAAGCAAGAACACGCCAATCCGAAGTCAACACGCCTTGAAACCTCGTCTAAAGCGCAATTCACGGCATGTAAAAACGGTTTGGAATTACTTTGTTTCTCCAGTTTACCGAAATTCTTCCTAAATGGCTTGATGTTGGGAGGTTTATTCCACGCAAAAGATTGATCCCCAAAATAACCGACAAGAAGCCCTTTCTTGTTGGAGAATTTCTTAGCTTTATCTGTTGCAGCGGATGGATCGAATATTTGACCGGGCCACCATGGATAGTTCTTTACCTTGGCCCAAACTATATCCGTAACCTTATATTCACCTTCTTTTTCCTCGTTATTAACCTCGTTTTCATCGGAAACTTTCTCAATGCTCTCTGTTACAATTTCTTGCTTGTCTTTAGAAGCCCTAGAATCATCAACTGAATCCTGAACATGATCAGCGGATGGATTCACTGTTAGGGTTTCAGTTTTCGAACCTAACGAGTCAGCCCCGATCTTAACCCCATCGACCGCATCAACGTCTTTATTACTCTGTAGTTCAGATGAAGCCACATCATCCGAAACCGAATTATCCAAAATCACCTCATTGTCATTCATTACAACCCCTTTCTCATCTCTAGAAGCCTTAGAATCATCAACTGACTCCTGAACAACAATATCACCATCTCCGCTATTACCATCAGACGGCTTCACCGTTAGGGCTTCAGTTTCCGAACTTAACGTGTCAGCCCCAGTCTTAACCCCATCAATCGCATCAACATCTCTCTTACTCAACGGTTCAGATGAAGCCACATCATCCAAGATTGATTCATCCAAAACTACCTCACTCGTATCCATCACAATCCCTTTCTCATCTCCAGAAACCCTAGAACCATCAACCGCACCCTGAACCACAATATCACCATCTCCGTTACAATCATCAGACGGCTTCACCGTTAGCGTTTCAGTTTCCAACCCTACCTCATCCCCAACCTTAACCCCACCGACCGCGCCAACACCGTCACTCAACGGTCCAGATGAAACTACAGCACTCGATATCGACTCATCCAAAACTACCTCACTCTTATCATCCTCCATCACATTCACAATCCCTATTTCATCTACAGAAACCCTAGCATCATTAATTTCATCCTGAACAACAATATCACCCCCAACTTTCTTATCTTTATCCATAACAACCCCTATTTCACCACCAGAAACCCTAGAATCATCAACTAGGGTTTCGGTTTTCGAATCAGCCCCAACAACATCCGTCACACCGTTACTTACAGCAATATTATTGTTAATTGGTGGTTCGGATGAAACAACAGCATCTGTAATAGCATCGGTGTTCGTAGACATTGATTGATATATAGTTTCCTATAAGTATACAGTGAATGATAAATGCAAAAGGTTATGGATTATATATACGCGTGAGGTATTGAAAAAGTGTTTAGAGTAGACTGTAGACATACCTGGTGTGAATTGATAAAGCTTGGTGGAGAAGAAGAAGGAGAGAATCAGCAATGGATGCAGTTTGCAAGTGACGGGGTCAACGTGTCATTTATTTATTTTTTGACAGGAAACCTTCATTCACAGACAACCGAACCCGAAAACCGGGCCAGCCCAAAAACAAAACAAAACGTTACATAATTACAAATTTACACCAATCAATCCACTCTATCGATTGAAACCGCGATCTATTTCTAAACCAAAAGAACCCCAAAGCTCTCACCTCGCTAAACACACCTTCCACACTAGGCTTGATATCTGAGAAAACCGCTCTATTCCTAGCCAACCAAATGCACCAACAAGCAGAGATCACGATACCTTGGAAGGCCAATTTCTCTGTCGGCCCCAGCCTGCTGAACTTATGCACCTCCAAAAGATCAAAGATCGAGAACGCAAAAATCGGAGGAACATGACACCATCTACTAATTTTGTGCCAAATCATCTCCGCAAACCGGCAAGAAATAAAAATGTGCACGACCGATTCCTCTTCACAGCCACAAAGGGGACAAACCCTGGATTGAATAACAATGCCACGAACAGCTAAGGCATCAAACGTAGGAATGCGGTTCAGCTCAAGCCTCCAAACGAAGATATTGCATTTAATTGGAACCCATTTACACCAGTCGATAACCTGAACATTCGGATCACATCTACTTCGGACCAATAAATCCTTAGCTGATTTGACCGAGAATAAACCTGTGGAGTCGCCCAACCACTTCCACTTATCTCTACCACTGCTGAGAGAAAAAGAAGATAACATACCCGATAGGGAAGACAGCTCCTGCATCTCCGAAGTAGAGTCAGGATCGAATCTCCACAGCCACGAACCACCGTCAGCCAAGCGATCCATAACAGAACACTCCTTCACAATTTCCAGTCGAAAAAGACACGGGAATAATTCTTTGAGAGGCGTATCGGCTAGCCAAGGGTCAAACCAAAATAAGATGTCGGATCCCGACCCGACCTCACCCTTGAAGAAACAGCGGATCGGCTTGTCTTCCACCAGCGGTTTATTTAACACATTACAAATATTGACCCAAACACCCCTAACCGATTTGTTATACGGCAAAAACGACCACTTCGAGCCACCCGAATGGATAGCATTAATGATTTTGACCCAAAGACTCTCGGGATCAGTCTTATACCTCCATCCCCATTTGCCAAGTAACGCCACATTGACCTCCGCTAACTTACAAAGCCCCAAACCACCCGCTTTCTTGGGAAGGGAAACCCTATCCCATGCCACCTAATGGGTTTTTCGAACATTATTGGAGCCACCCCATAAGAATTTTTTTATGATACTTTCCAAATCTTTAATTACTTTAACTGGCGCCTTGTAAAGGGACATGAAATACGTGGGTAAACTTTCGAGAACCGAGCGAATGAGAGTTACCCTACCTCCAATAGATAACAAAGCCGCTTTCCAAAGAGTAAGACGTTTCTCGAAAATATCATAGACCGGTCTCCAGCTGTTAATGCGATTCATATTGGCACCAACAGTCAACCCTAAGTACTTGAACGGGATGGAATCCACCTTGCATCCGATCCAGTTAGCCATCTCTTCTATGTCCTCGTTTGAGACACCAAAACCGAAAATACTAGACTTATTAAGATTGATTTTAAGACCTGAGCACACATGGAAGCACCGGAGAATCCTAATAACATTAGAAATGTTCTCTTTATTCCACTCCCCCATAATCATAGCATCATCAGCGAAAAATAAATGAGACACACGAAAATCAAGATTGGGAATACTAATACCATTAAAGACGTTCGTCTCACTAGCCTTCTTAAGTAAACACGATAGCGCCTCCATAACTACCACAAACAGAAACGGAGATATCGGGTCCCCTTGCCTCATTCCTTTGCTACATCCAAACTCGAATGTGGGAGATCCATTCACTAAAACAGAAGCCCTAGCTGACGCCAGGATGCCTGAAATCCAGCCACACCACTTGTCCCCAAACCCCATCTGATGAAGGATATCCAAAACGAAACCCCAGTTCACGTTATCGTAAGCTTTCTCGAAATCAACTTTAAGAAAAAACACCTGTTTCTTGGATTTTCTAGCCCAAGACAGCAGCTCGTTGATGATCAACGGGCCATCCAAAATGAACCTCCCCCCAAGAAAAGCCGATTGAGAGTTGGAAACCACCTCGTTAAGCACCAGTTTCAGCCTATTCGCAAGGACTTTAGAAACCACTTTGTTGATAACTCCCACCAGACTAATAGGCCGATAATCGCTCAATCCCAACGGATCTCTGACCTTAGGGATTAAGGTAATAAAAGCCGACCCACATCCCTTACTTAACTTCCTCGTTTGATAAAAGGATTCCAAAATATTGATAAAGTCGGCCTAAAAAAGATCCCAAAAATGAGTAAAAAATCTGAAGTTGAATCCATCGGGACCAGGAGCCCGATCTCTACCGCACTCGAACACCGCCGCTTTTATCTCCTCCTTAGAAAACCGCACTTCTAACCTAGCAGCATCATGCGAAGAAATCTGTTTAATCTGGGGACAAAACAAGCGTGGCCGAGCAGCACACTCCTCCACAAATTTGTCTCTGAAAAAACGCAACACCTCCTTTTTTACCAGAGACGGTTTGGAAACCCAAACCCCATTCACCTCAAGGCCGTGAATCGAATTACTCGCTTTTCTACTATTAATCATCGCATGGAAAAAATTCGAATTTTCGTCACCTTCTTTCGCCCACCTGATACGGGATCTTTGCCTAAGATCCATAACTTTGGATTCCTCAGCGACTCGGATCACCTTTTTATTTTCGTATAAAATCCATTCCTCTTCCTCGGAGAGCTCTCTAAACTCGAGACTAGCTTCAAGGGCCTCATACTCAACTCTAGCGGCCTCCACCTCCTCACCTGCCTTACGAAACGTTTCGTCTTTCCAAGCTCTCAGACGATCCCTAACAAAGCTTAATTTTTTAATGAAAGCCGCGTCAGGATAACTCTCCTCCGAAGCAAAATCACTTGAAGCTTTTTTCACAACCTCATCGAATCCTGGTTTACTAAACCAAGAATTAAAGATACGAAAGGGGCGGGCTCCAAAATTCTTGGGAGCACAAACCAAGATAATGGGATTATGATCCGACCAAAGCCTAGGCAGAACCCGACAACAAGCAGCTGGCCACGAGTTAAAAAACTCCGCGTTGACTAAGAAGCGGTCAAGCTTACTAAGTTTATTACCATTATCGGAACAGTAAGTGAACCTTCTACCACTCATATTATATTCAATTAAACTCGAGTCGAAGATAAAGCTGTTGAAATTACTAGCACACCTCTGCTTGAAAGCGCAATTCCTCTTCTCCTCTCTGAAACGGACCGCATTAAAATCCCCCGAAATGACCCAAAAACCTTCATTAGAAACAATAAGACTATACAATTCTTCCTATAAGCTCTTTTTAGCCAACACCCCCTGAGGCGCATAAACATTAAGGACATTAACTGTCGAATGACAACCAACCAAAGAACCTTTGACGTGCAGAAAATGCCTATTCTTTGAACCTCCTGTTTGTTTAAACATACTCTCATTCCAAACGCAAATCAAACCCCCCGAGAGACCAACGGACTCAACAAAATCCATCCCGAAATTTCCCTTACCCCAGAAGGAAGCAACGTCGGATCGCAAAACATTAGCAGCTTTAGATTCTTGAAGAGCTAAGAACGAAATCTCATGCTCAGCAACCAAACCCCTCACCCAGCCAGACTTATTTAAGCCCCCAATGCCCCTTATATTTAAAGATAAAAAATTCATATTTGAACCGCATTAATACCTGAAATAATGGATTTCCTGATAAGTTCCTGGTGGTCGGAAATATCGATCCCGATCTTAGATCCTACATCGATAGTCTCCCTAATTTCCTTCTCCACATCTGGCACCTCAACCACACCTTCCCCCCGGAGCTATTACCGCCGACATCCCCCTCAGGAGGACGGTCCAAGCCGCCTTGACTGAGATTCTCCATACCCCCTTGATTGAGATTCGACTCGGAGTTGAAATTAAACTCGTTAGATGCCGCTTTGTTCAAATCCAGAAAGAAATCTTCGAACCCTTTGTCAAATCCTCTATCCCCAGGACTCCCAGAGTTCACAAGATCGCCTGACTTACACCCACCTTCCAAACAGGACCTAGATCTCTTCTTGGGTCTATGCTCTTGACTACCTTGTTCAGCCCCAATGAAACAAGAGCTGGGCCTCGATTTTTTTAGAAAACACCTTTTAGACTTTTTGGGCTTGACAATGTTGGGCCTCCCCATGTTAAAAATTAACTGGGTACATTTGTCAGCATCTCTATTTTGAATAAGACTAGGCCCCACAGAAGAATTAAAAACATGGCAATCATTCAACTCCCCACTGTCCTGCGAATCTTTTTCCTTGGAACCACCAGAGCCGCCGCAATAATTACCATCCTGCATGGGGACATGCAAGACGTTTGGGTTCTCAAAAATCACCGGATTATCTTCAGGCGTATCGACTACAACGGTTTCCAAATCACGGCCATCACCGACCAGCGGAGCCGGAGGAGCTTCTCCCAACTCCGATGAACCGGCAGCCGATACCGAGTCATCGTCTAAAAAGTCAGGGATCCAGTTATCATAATCCTCAAAAACCCACACCTTATAACGTTTATCCTGCCAACTGAGATTGAGAACACCGTTAATCCTAACACCCGAGTCGATCAGAATCCCCATATGGTCATAAGAGAGATCCCCATCCGATTCGAGAAACTGAGATGGCTGGACGACCTTACCATACTTACTACCAATCAAATCGAAAACCGAACTGGAGACCAGATGAGGAGGAACGCCATGGATGTTAATCCACGCTAGGCGTTCGTACGGAAGGGCCTGACCAATCCACGGAGATACCGACGAAAACCACCGGCTCCAGTTATCTTTCTCCTGGAAGAACTTATTGGATAAAACCTCATTCTCAAAAGAAACCAGCACAAAAAGCCCACCCAGATACTGACACGAGGCTTCCGTAAAACCCGCCGAGACAAGTGACGATTTGATAGATTTAAGTTCTTGGAGACCCTGAGCACGACCTACCACAGCTCTCCCGGTGAAACCAGTTAGCGAGGAAATAGCAGGGTCCAAGACCAGAACATCATCGTCGGTGCATACCCGACTCCGGTTGGTGAGAACGTCCAAGAATGAAGCCCCATTTCTAACTGCTTGTGATCCCCTATTCTGAAAACCACCCCCCTGAAACCTGCGCGAACCAGCCCCCGTTGACTTGTCCTCACCTCCAACAGCATAAACCGGCTTAACATTAACGTTTTCCTTCGCAAAAAGAGCAACATTAACCAATAACTTGTTACCTCCTAATTTCACAGAAGATAAACTTCGCTTAAACTCGACCGGATCCCTGACACCCCTGAAACTAACGAACCCAAAAATTCTGCCCTCCTTGTCTTTCTTTTTGGCAATAAACGCTCCCGATAACTCCCCGAACCCTCTGAACGCATTGGCCAAATCCCATGGCCGGCATCCATTAGGGATATTTGTGACAAAAAACTTGGTGACCCCTGATAAAAGACCAGCATTAGAACCACTGCCTCTTTTCTTTTTATTTTGCACCTCCCAAGGTTCCACGTCGGGCTCCATGGCATAAGAGAAAAGCAGCCGGAGTGGATCCTAATTCCAGCAGGCGAATGGAAGAACTAGAAACCAGGATAGGAACAAAGGAACACAGTATCTACAGCCGCAGCGAGAGACTAGAAATCCTCACCTCCTATACCGGACTCCAACCCTTCGTCGAGCCGCCGGACAGAAGGAAACCACGACAAAAAACAGAGCACAAAAGAGAAAACCGAGTCCCGATTGGCGAATGGGAGGTTTGAGCTACAAGTTAGAATGAATGGTCAAGCCGAGAATAAGCGACCACGCACGCTAACCCGAGGGTCTCTTCTCCGTCGAGCCACCGGCGACCGGAAGAGGGAGAGGAAGGGTTGCAGAGAGAAAACGCTTATTCTTTGATGAGTTACCGGGTGAGAGATGGTTCCCTATGTCAACGTGTCATTTATAAAGAGAAAAAACAGAGCACAAAAGAGAAAACCGAGTCCCGATTGGCGAATGGGAGATTTGAGCTACAAGTTAGAATGAATGGTCAAGCCGAGAACAAGTGACCACGCACGCTAACCCGAGGATCTCTTCTCCGTCGAGCCACCGGCGACCGGAAGAGGGAGAGGAAGGGTTGCAGAGAGAAAACGCTTATTCTTTGATGAGTTACCGGGTGAGAGAAATCCTCACCTCCTATATAGTTATAAATGTCAACGTGTCATTTATAAAGACTTAACTTGACTCTAGATTTTCTGTGTTGTTGTACTTTTATTTTTTAGTTTACATTTATTAAAAAAAATAGTTTGCATCTATTAAAATTTACATTTTCACAAAATCATTATTCTGTATAAAAAAATAAACGTTTTGTTTATATATATAGTTTTTTTTTTTTTTTGGAACGGCGACTTTGTTGTTTATATATATAGTTCGTGTTCGATTTTTATCTCTATGTATATTGAGAGCCATACAAAAAATATACATTTTTATACGCATGTGATACTTATACTTCTATATTATTTTCCTCTCAAAACCAAAGTTTCGCTAGCCGGATCCTTCTCTAAAAGTCTCCTAGTTCGTTTTCAGATCTACGTATCGATTTACACCTATAGTGACATTGAGTTCCTATCAAGGTATCGACCAAGGGTGTAAGATATTACTCCTGTTGGAGCCTTCACGCGCCGTAACGCCCCTTGCTGGATTTATTGAACTTCACCGATGTTGTCGTTAAATACGATGCCATTGTCGCGATTGAATCGTCATGGCCTCCACCGCTAGCTTCCCCAATCAAATTTGAGTCAAACATAACCTTTTATGCTGTAACACCTCGTAAAATCACGTCCAATGATGTATTGACACGTGTAATAAACCCTAATGAAGTCAAATAGTAAATTTGAGGGATTAATTTTTCGAAAAATCGAAAACCTTGATTATGAAAGGACTGGAAGTGTTAGTATACCTAAAATAAGTTTCTAAATAACCTCTTACGATAATTATATTCACAAATGGGCCACTTGATGATCGAGTGTAGCCGTTTGCGTAATTAATTGAAAGTTTGTGCGATGAAGGGTTAAAATCATCAACATGTTGATTCTTACCTCTGAGTGACCTCTTAATAAACCGGGAGCTTCATGATATTTGATTATACTCTCGGGAATGCCAATTATTGGTCGTCTAAGGTTTTTATGCCTATAAGTAAAGTTACGCGCAACTTTGCAAGTTAGAGGGACTAAAAGTGTCAATATGTTTAATTATACCTCTGAATGACCTTTTAGCGAACCCGAAGCATCGTGATGTTTTATAACACTCCCAAGAATGCCCAACATTGATTAGATGAGGCTTCGATGCTATTAAACAATGATCTACGCAAGTTTGAGCATTAGAGGGACCTAAAGCGTCAAATTTTGAATCTACGCCTTTTGGTGACCATTTAAGCGATCGAAAGCATAGCAATAATTAAACCTATGCTTGGGAATGCCCATTATGGGCCATGGAAGGCTTGGATGTCAGTAAACGACATTTCGCGCTACTTTGTGCGATTAAAGGACTAATTGCGTCAAACTGCAAAAGTATGTCGATTCGTAGGGTATCGGACCTTCCGGAATATGATCGTAAGTTAAACATACCCTAAATATCCCTTACCTAGCTTAGAAATAGGATTGGGGGTGTTTCGTGCGCAAAAATAAACTTTTAAGTCATACAGGGACTAAAAGTGTCAAAAAGTGCACAAGTTTGCATTTTCGCGCATATCTCACATTCTGATTATACCCGGTCACCCAAAAATTTATGTAAGCATTAAAATATTTTATTTTAGTGTTTGGCTTGATAAAATTCCATTCATCGCGTGATTTGGATCGTTTTTCGCGTCCGTTCGTGTTTCGTTGTAATTAGACGAACAACGTGACGGTACGGCCAAACGAACCGACATTCGACATGTTTTTGAGCATGTTTCATGTCCCTCATGTTTAGGATTAATTTTAGAGCCTTGTAAATAGCTTAACGGGCCTTAAACGTGCCAAACGTGACCTTAAAAGCTATCAGGGACCATTTCTGTAATTATTTCAAACTTGATTGCTGAACCAGGGACCTCAGGCGGCCCGCGTAAGTATCCCTTGAACCTTACGCGGCCCATGTGAGCATGTCAGAGCTGCAAAACTGATTTCCCAGCTGTTACCAGCTGTTCCAGCTGTTTGAATCACTTGCAAATGGTATTTCTTCAATATTTGGGCACCCATAGTATTGAAAAACAGTGGGTAATAGGTGTATGGTCCAGATTTAATCATGTTTATCGAGGAACGATCCCAACGGTCCTCTAATTCCTATAAATACCCCATTGATTTTGTGTTTCATTTGCACCTCTTTTCATTTCTGATTGCTCTCTGAATTCTTGGAGGATCTTGAGCTTCTTGAGAACCTCCTTCTGTCCTTTGGACCTCTTGTAAGTATCCTTTCATGCTTAGTTTAATTGTTTAGCGATTAAAAACCAAAAAGTCAAGCGTTTGCGACAAACGCTTTGACTTTCAAACGGTTGAGCCATTGTTCGCAATGAACATGGCTACGTGATCGTAATTAGGTAGGTATTAAACCCTCAAAAGGGCACCTCCTAATTACCACGTTTGCTTAGTTAATTTTCGGGTCAAAGTAATTAAAATAAAAGTCAAACGAGTCAGTTTTTACTAATAAATTCATAACTGATAATTCAGAAGTTATGGAACATGTTTTAACACTTAAATAACTTGGTAATTAACATAAGAACATGTTTAAGCATGTTCAACCCGACAATTCTAAGTATAGGCTCGGTTCGGAATCGAAAGTCGCAAAAGTAGACTTTTGCTTTGACTTTCAGTTCTGACCCGATTTAACTTAGTTTAGACATGCCTTAGAACTCTATTAGGACCAGGTTATAGATTAGTGTAACCCTCTGAGGTTATACAACTTGGTTCCTTAGTTATCCAATTCATATGCATGTTTCCGTTATATGCCTAAATGTTGACTATTATGCCATTTTGACCTTAAAATGAAATTTTTGAAAATGTGAGAGGATAGAAACCTTCATTACTGATTTTAAACCTGTCCCTAAAATTTGACATCAGTTTGAGGTCTAGATTAGGAAATATATGTGTTCGCGAACCGTTCACGAACACTTATCGAACTAGATTTTATGTCCGTGTTCGTTTGTTAAGGAAATGAACTTGTTCGTGTTCGTTTTCGTTTGTGTTTGTTTTTTTTATTTTAGGCAACGAACATTGGCGAACACAAATGAGCACAAACTAATGTTCATGAACACAAATGGAAACAAACGAACACAAACAACCGTTCATGAACAGAATATATAATATACCGACACTTATTATATATTTAAGAGTAAATTACAAGTTTTGTCCTTTATCTTTACATCAAATTTCAGGCGCTGTCCTTTAGCCAAAAAGTTGACAGGCGGTGTCCTTTATGTTGCCAAATCTTGCAAGTTTTGTCCTTTTAGCCAAACCCAGTTAGATTTTTTGGTTAAATCTGGTCACTCAAGGGCATTTTAGTCTTTCTACCCCATTTATTTAATATTATCTAAAAATAAAACAAAAAAATTTAAAATATTATTATTATTATTATTATTATTATTATTATTATTATTATATATAGAGTAAATTACTGACCACCATCACCACCACCCTTCATCACCATCACCACCACCCTCCACCGCCGCCACCACCACCACCGCCACCGCCACTACCGCCACCATCAAACACGCCTTAAACCGCCCAACATAACAATCTAGTGAAGTCCCTATCTCTCTTCTCTCTCTCTCTCTAACATAACCTGTCACCACTTTCCACCACCGTTCACACATCACCGCCACCATAAGCATCCATCTACAACCACCACCATCGTTCATAAACAAAACCCCCAAATTTCAATTATGCAAAACAACATAAAACCTAACAAAAACAGTTATTTTCGTTTCATAAATTCTACCTAAACCAAGATCTTTGTGCAGATCTGAATGTTGATGTTTCAGGGGATGAAAAGAGTGAACGAGGGTTTCAGGGGTTTGAAGAGGTGAGAGAGGTTTGTCGGATCTGTTATATATAGATAACTAATACCGGGCAAATCGATATCGATTTTGAAGGTTCCGCCTTCGTAAGGAGTGGCAACGGGGCCGGGAATGGTGCCGATCAAATTAATGAGATTGTCGAACTTAGGGTTGACGCTAATACCAGAGACATTGATGTCTTTGTTGCACTCTTGAAGCTCCTTTTGCACTCTACCGAAATCCACCATGTTTTGCTTCAGCAACTGGAATTGAATTGAGGGAATGTTTTGCTTTGGGGATAAAATCACCTGAGGAAGATTGTTTGTTTCTGTGTTTAGGGTTTAGGAATATGAATTGATTTGGTGATGGGGAAAGAATGATAAAATCACCTGAGGAAGATTGTTTGTTTCTTTGGTGTGCTTGGTGGACGGATTTGGTGGTGGCGGTTTCTGGATACGGTGGAGGTGGTGGTGGCTGGATGTAGTGGTGGTGATGGAGGTTGGCTGATATGTTAGAGAGAGAGAGAGAGAGAAGAGAGAGTGTGACTTCAGTACTTGTGATAGATAGAGAGATATTATATATTTTTTTTATTTTTTAATTTATTGCAAACTAGTCCCTAAACATATGTTTTTCACACAATAGTCCCTGAAGAGATGAAATGACAACAATACCCTCATGTGCATTGCACATGACCAGATTTAACTAAAAAATCTAACTGAGTTTGGCCTAAAGGACAAAACGTGCAAGATTTTGAAAACACAAAGGACACCGCCTGTCAAGTTTTGGTTTAAAGGACAGCGCCTGCAATTTGGGACATACATAAAGGACAAAACTTGTAATTTACTCTATATTTAATTTGTCGGAATTTTGAAGTATTTAAATAAATATAAAAACTAAAAACACTAATGAAGTATCGAACACAAACGAACATGTTACCGAATGTTCACGAACATAAACAAACAAACACGACCTTTGTTCATGTAACTAAACGAACGAAATTTCTTGTTCGTGTTCGTTTGTTTAGTAAACGAACGAATACAAACGAACTTCCCGCCGAACGGTTCACGAACTGTTCGCCGAACGTTTGGTTCGTTTGCAGCCCTAAACAGAGGTAATCTTGCTAATTAAATTCTAGTTAAAGATGATTTGTATTTTAAAATCTATTTGAGAAATAAATAATATGATTTGAAATTTGGGAATATTGTTTATTTGTTGAGACGACGGGTTGGGAGAGGCTGAAGAGTGGTTGGGTTTTTAAGGTGGTGGGTGGTAAGGTGGTGCGCCGCTGTGAGCCACCACACAAAGTGATGGCCAACCTATCGTTAGAGTTTTAACCTAGAGAGAAAGAAGAGATACGGAGAAGAGAGAGTTTATATTTTATTTTTAAGTTCGGTACAAAATAGTCTCTAAATAAATTTTCTTTATAAAATAGCCCCTGGAAATGTGAAATGACAAGAATGCCCTCATGTGTAAGGCTCATGACCATACTTAACCAAAAAATCTAACCGGGTTTGGCTTAAAAGATAGAATGGACAATATTTTTGAACTTTAAGTACACCACTTGCCAACTTTTGCGCTAAAAGACACCGTCTGCAAAAGGCTGTAAACATAAAGGACACAAACTTGTAATTTGTTTAAAAAATATATATAAAAAAAGAAACACGTAGTTAATTCCTTTAATCCTTTACCAAAGCAAATAGTGAAACAATGATCCACGAGGAGAAAGATTGTTGAAGAGGGTGGTTGAAACGATGGATCACATAATTTTCTATGGTTTGAGGATAATTTTGCCTTTTAGGTTTAACATTCCAATTTCATTAATAAATATAATACAATACGAGATACAATTCTCAAGACTATTAGATACAAACTAATGGGCGTGAAGTTCAGACAGTGTGCTAATGTGAGGAAGCTGTTGGAAGAATGGGAGATTGCTGAAGACAAAGTGAATGATGATGGAGGCTAATTATCATGTTTGATAGTTGATTGTGTGATTTCTAGATGAGAGTCTAGTTGTTTTTGTTTTTGGTTGTGGGTGTTTGGCTTACTTACATGGGGCATGTCTCATGTTTGAACTAGTGTGGATGTCTCCTCACTACTTGTTTTTATTTTTTGTGAATATATAAAATCACCGGGGTAACCCTTTACCCAAAAAAAATATATATATAATAACCAAACATGTTAAGAATTTTTAAAGGTTTCCATTAAAATTCTAACTCCTTTACAAAATATTGTGTGAACCAAACGCGCCCTAAGTGACGCTAGTGGCACTGCCTTGTCACCAAACTATGCATCGATCAATAAAAACTCCAAAACAAAAGTCACCATCCTTTAATCCTTCAACCTTCAATCTTTTGATTCCTCCACCTATTGTATAGACTTGTGTAGTGTAACTATATTATAGTAACTCATGTGCTAACCAATTTTACTTGTCTTTATAAGCTAGTGATTATAGAATATTGGCAAGAGATATTATAATACGTGTCCAGGATCCTGAATCCTAGATGATATTGGTATCCTTGATATCACTTGCGACTAACGGATACAATTTTTATTCTAATTCGCAGGAACTAGTCATTTGACCAAGTCATAACTAGGAAAATCGCTAATGAAGTTATTCACACATGGAAGAAAAAGTGAATGTGTCCACAACGGCATATGTATATTCCACCCTCATTTTTTAAACGTTAATAATTTTTTTATACGACATTATTTTTTCGTAAAAATTTCACCGTAAAATCGAGCGTCTTTTTATCTTTAATTTGAGTACCATATTGCTATATAAAATATGAAGACCAAAAAAACCACTAAAATGTGTTGTATTTCTATGTTGTATAACTTTTTTTTGCTAGATTTTTGTACTATATTTTTGTGCTAAATTTTTTGTTCTGGATTTTTTTGTCTTAATTTTTTTTCTCAATTTTTTTTGCTGGATTTTTTTGTACTACATTTTTTGCTGAATTTTTTCGTGCTATATTTTTTTGT
This sequence comes from Helianthus tuberosus, assembly GCA_030545235.1. Taxonomy (NCBI): domain Eukaryota; kingdom Viridiplantae; phylum Streptophyta; class Magnoliopsida; order Asterales; family Asteraceae; genus Helianthus; species Helianthus tuberosus. Next base: position 51,559,645 of record CM060387.1, on the reverse strand, counting down.
ACTAGATTTTTTTGTGCTATATGTTAGGGGAGGATTTTCTAACAATTAGTGATCCTTACTTGTTATCCTAATTAATGATCCTTACTTCTGTGACAGATAGTGATCCTCAGAAGAGCTTCAGGATCAGGATCATGGATCACCTTAAGGATCCTCATACTAACGATTGTTTATTTGTGTTTTGTATTACTTCGCAGGAGTAACAAGCTTGACTTGGTCTTGGCAACGTTACTATGGAATATTCCACGAGTATTTCGCACACGTTTGACTGGAAATGGACGTTGTGGAGAACGTGGGAGCTTAGCACGAAAGTCGGATAATTAGTTATTGTAGTTAACTTCTATTTTAAAAGGAGTAACGAGCTAGAATTAGAACACTTAGCCATTTTTCAGTTACACACACTCATACAACTGCTCTCATCAGCTCTCGCTAACACATTTGGCGATTACACACATATTCTACACAATACACGATAGTGATCCTTGTACCTAGCTCGTTACTATCCGAAGTTGTAAACGTTTATTGATTTATTGAAGCTTGGTGATCGGTAGTTTCCATCACCCGGGGTTTTTTGTGCCGGAGATCAACTCTTGATCAAGGGCTTTTTCCCCGTACAAATCCTTGTGTCATTTGTGCAATTTACATTGAAGTGATCCTTGTCATTGTTCTACATTTCAAGCATCATACCCCGTAACAGAGAGTTTGGTTGCATTATCCTCATCAGATTTTTTGACCAAAACAGTTTGGCGCCCACCGTGGGGCAATTGGTGCTTCACTCTTAGAAAAATTCGTACTTCTGTGCTCATTTCAGTTCACTACAACCAAGCAAATGGCTTCCTCAGCGAAGAATGCTTCAAATTTGATGCCCTCATTCACTTCTTCATAAGGCGTTCCCCCTTTGCCTCCACCACCTTCTGGATCCCAGAAGAATGCTGAGAATGCTGCGAAAAAACCAACTCCCATTTTCTCAAAACCTCCAACTTCTTCTGCTTCTTACACTCCCACTACTAGTGACATGTTTACTTTGATTTTGCAGATGAAGGATCATATACAACAACAGGATAAAACCAATGAAAGGATTCTCAAAGAAATCGGAGATCTCAAGAAACAAAAGAAAACGGCAGAGGATCATTCCCCACTGATGCCCAGATCTTTGAATTTTGACACTCCGGTTATTACTTCTCAGCCATCAGTGGTTCCAGATGTTCAATATGTGGGTGGACCAAAAGGAGTGCACTACGGAACAACAACAGTGACCCAGGCATCGGGTTCCTATTTCCAGCCAGCGGGATCCAATCCTCAGCATATGGGATCCCTCACGAATTCAGGAGGATATTCAGGAGCGCAGCAGATTCAAGGGTCCTCCATTGTTCCAGGATCATCCCAGGTTCAAGGATCCTCCTTTGTTCCAGGATCATCCCAGGTTCAAGGATCCTCCTTTGTTCCAGGATCATTCCAGGTTCAAGGATCCTTCTTCATTCCAGGATCGTCCCAGTTTCAGGGATCCTTCCAGATGCCGAGATCCTTGAGGAGTTTGCAAACAGGAAGTTCAGATGTCCATCAGGGAGATTTTATTCCAATGCAGACCAATGCTTCTACTGGTCCCTCGATCATTCCAGAGCCCCAACAATATGGATTAACATCCATTCTTCCTAATTTGAATCCAATGGGAGGTAACACTTTTAATAATTCTTATACTACTAACCATGGTCTTATGCAGGATCCAGGTATCAATCATGCCATGGCCAGAGAATTGCAAAAGCTAAAGGATATGATATCAAGTGTTCCAGGAGTGGTCAAACCTATCCCAGAGATTGCAGATGGGAGCCACAAGATATCTCGTTTTGCACCACCAATATGTGATGCTGAGATACCCAATAGGTTCCATGTGCCAACAATGAAGTTGTATGATGGTTCGACAAATCCTGAAGAACACATAACACAATACAGGGAGAGGATGGAGACCAATCCAATCCCAGAAAGGTTAAAGGAAGCATGCCTGTGCAAGGGATTCGGATCCACTCTTACTGGATCAGCTCTCAAATGGCTGCTAAGTCTTCCCCCTACTCTATTACCTCATTTGCTAATCTAGTTAACCTGTTTAATAATCAGTTTTCTTGTAGTAGAAAATTTGAACGATTAACTAGTGATCTATATAGGATAACCCAGGGTCATAATGAATCATTGAGGGATTACATTACCAAATTCAGTAAAGAATCCTTAGACATTCCCAACTTAGATATAGCCACGGCTGTTGAGGCCTTTAAAATGGGATTGCTTAAGGATTCGTCGTTCTATGATGATCTTGTTATGACACCATGCAGGAACTTAGATGAGGTAAGAACCCGAGCACTTAGGTTCATTCGGCTAGAGGATGACAAGAGGATCCAGGAGAGGTTAGCAGGATCCTCAAAACAAGATAAGCAAGGATCCTCATTCAGGAACAACAAGTTCAGATCCTACAACAGATCTGATAACCAGAACGTGCATTCTGTTGATCAAGAAGAGGATGATGAGGATTATCCTCCAATTTCTGAATATTGTTTTTCTGTTGATAACAATGAACTAATCCTTGCGATGCAGAATCTAGGTGATAAAGCTAGATGGCCCAGAAAAAATGATAGGCCAGCTGCAACTAAGGATAAATCAAAGTGGTGTGCATACCATGAAGATTTTGGGCATCTCACAGAAGAATGCATTGCACTAAGAAATGAAATTTGATACTTGTTGAGCAAGGGGCATCTAAAAGAATTGTTGGGAAGAAAAAAGTCAAGGACTCAGGATCCTGAAAGGATCCCTGAGAAGGCTCCAGCCCCTCCCGCAGATGCACAAGTAATAAACTTTATTTCTGGAGGATCAGACATTTGTGGCACGTCCTTCTCAGCAGCTAAAAGGCATGCAAATGAAACTAAAATGGATAATGGAGAAAGACCCGTTCGGACATCAAGTGTCTCCGAAGGAAAAGCCATAACCTTTGACGAGGATGATCGTGTTGATATCCAGGATCCTCATCACGATGGTTTAGTTATTACTCTTTTCATTTCTAACCATTTTGTCCGCAGGATCCTTATAGACGGAGGAAGTTCAGTGAACATTATCCAGCTTGATGTTCTAAAGAAGATGGGTATTCCTGAATCAGATATCATACCAAGATCCTCCGTGCTTGTGGGATTTAGTGGCGAAACTAAGAATACCCTGGGGGACATTAAACTCCCAATATACATCGAAGGCCTACACTCTTATAAAAAATTTTGTGTTATTGACTGTTTATCTTGTTGTAATGTCATCCTTGGTAGGCCCTGGATACACGATATGAAGGCAGTCCCATCTACCTACCATCAATGTGTGAAGCTCCCTAGTCCTTGGGGAATAGTGAAGATTGATAGTGATCAGCAGGAGGCTAAGAATTGCTATACTTCATTGATGAAACCAGCCTCGAAGTCAAGGGAGCAATAGCAATCAAAGTATCCTCCAAGGGATGTCTTGGAGGCAAGAGAGCAGGATGTGGTAGAAGTCCTCATGGATCCTAATGATCCTGAATCCAAAATCTATATCGGATCAGGGATCCTTGGCGAAATGAAAGAAGACCTCATATCCTTCCTCAAAAGGAGAAAGACTACCTTCGCATGGAAACACGAAGACATGACTGGTATATCTAAAGATGTAATCACTCACAAACTTGGCATTGATAGGTCCTTCAAACCAATCCATCAAAGGAGAAGAAAGTTTGCACCAGAAAGGAATGCCATTATCCAAGAAGAGGTAGAGAAGTTGCTCCGGGCAGGTATGATTAGAGAGGTCAAATATCCAAGATGGTTGGCCAATGTGGTTGTTGTTCAAAAGAAAAACGGAAAGTGGAGGGTATGTGTCGATTTTACCGATCTAAATAAGGCATGTCCCAAGGATCCTTTCCCATTACCCCACATTGACTCCATGGTGGATGCAACTGCGGGTCATGAACTGTTAACTTTTATGGATGCTTCATCTGGATTTCAACAAATCCAAATGGAACCATCCGACCAAGAGGATACAACCTTCATGAATCCAACTGGTATATACTGCTATATTGCTATGCCCTTCGGACTAAGAAATGCAGGTGCAACATATCAAAGGCTGGTGAATATGATGTTCAAGGATCAGATTGGACAAACTATGGAGGTTTACATAGATGATATGGTGGTAAAATCCATAAAAGCTGAGGATCACCTAAGGGACTTGGAGGAAGCATTCGATATCCTTGACAAATATAACATGAAACTTAATCCTTCAAAATGTCATTTTGGTGTTAAAGCAGGTAAATTCTTAGGATATATGGTGACAAAGAGAGGCATTGAAGCTAGCCCGGAACAAATCAAAGCAATAGTGAACATCAAATCTCCGGCCAATGCTAAGGATGTTCAAAGGCTAACAGGCAGGATAGCAGCTTTGAACAGATTTATATCCAAATCCTCAGAGAAGTGCAAAGAATTCTATGATATCCTAAGGAAGAACAAGAAATTTGAGTGGACTGAGAAGCACGAAAATGCTCTAAGAGCCCTCAAAGATTACCTATCCTCAGCCCCGACCTTGATGAAACCAGAGAAAGGCGATGTGCTATCCTTGTATCTTGCAGTATCCTCAAAAGCAGTAAGTGCGGTCCTTGTTAAGGATCATGAAGGTACACAACATCCTGTCTATTATGTAAGTAAAAGTTTACTTGATGCCGAATCCAGGTATTCACACCTTGAAAAGCTTATTCTTGCGTTAATTATGGCATCTACTAAGTTGAGACATTATTTTGAAACTCATGTTATTGTTGTTAAAACTAATTTTCCAATTAAGAATGTCCTCAGGAAACCAGAGATGTCAGGAAGGATGGCTAAGTGGGCAGTGAAGCTAAGTGCATATGATATAAGATATGAGCCTAGGACAGCCATCAAATCCTAAGCATTAGCTGACTTTGTGGCTGATTTCAGTAGTGATTTACAAAAAGAAGCTGAGTTAGAAATCCAGCAGCTAGAGGAGACCAAGGATCCTTGGATACTCTATACTGATGGATCCTCAAATGTCAAAGGCACAGGGCTTGGAATACTACTAAAATCTCCACAGGGGGACATAATACCCCACTCTATAGCTTGTGAGTTCCAAACCACTAACAATGAGGCTGAATATGAAGCCTTAATATATGGTTTGCAAATTGCAAAGCATATGGGGATCAGGTATCTTGAGGTACATGTGGATTCATTGTTAATTACAAACCACTTTAATGGATCCTATGTTGTTAAAGGTGAAAAGCTAACCAAATATTTAGAGATAGTTAAAAATTTGGCACTCTCTTTTGTTTCCTTTAGTTTGACGCAGGTACCAAGGGAAGAAAATACAGAAGCTGATGCATTGGCTAACTTAGGATCATCCTTGAAGATCCCGGAGGATATCAAGATCCCTATTATCCATATCCTAACCCCGGCTATCGAGGATCATGCGGCCATGGAAATAGGGCAAGATTCTGCAATTATCCCTAGTGAGGATACTCAATCCCATTCAGGATCAGGATCATGGATCTCACCAATAATGGGATACTTACAACATGGAGAGATTCCTACAGGAGAAAACCCTAGGGCTTTCAAATCTAAGGTATCTCAATTCACAATTTTTAATAATATGTTGTATAGACGATCTCTTGCAGGACCATACTTGAGATGCATTGAGGATCCTGAAATCCAAGAAGTTTTAAAAGACTTTTTTTTTTGGGTAAAGGGTTACCCCGGTGAATCTATTATAAACCGCAAATGAGAACAAGTAGGAGATTGTGGAAACCACACTGGGGGCAGGGCATTATTCTCAAGGATCCTGAGGACAGGATACTACTGGCCAACCATGAAAAGAGACGCTGTGGAGTATGCTAAGAGATGTGATCCTTGTCAGAGACACAGCAATATCCTTCATCAACCAGCTGAATTATTGCATCCTATATCCTCCTCTTGGCCATTTATGAGATGGGGTATGGATATAGTTGGTAAGCTCCCTAAGGCACATGGTGGAAAAGTATTCATGCTTGCTATGATTGATTACTTCTCCAAGTGGATAGAGGCTGAAGCTTTTGCCCAAGTCAGAGAAAAGGAAGTTATATCCTTCATTAAAAGAAATATTATAACTAGATTTGGAATTCCTTCTGAAATTATATGTGATAATGGTTCCCAATTTATTGGGGGCAGAACCACTAACTTTTGTGACAGCTGGGGGATTAAGATGATAACATCAACACCAGTCCACCCACAAGCTAATGGTCAAGCAGAATCATCCAACAAGATCATCATCAACAATTTGAAGAAGAAGCTTGGATCCAAGAAAGGGAAATGGGCAGAAGAACTACCTTATGTGCTTTGGGCTGATAGGACAACCCCTAAGAATGCTACTAGTCAAACACCATTCTCTTTGGTATTTGGGGCAGAATCAGTGATCCCAACAGAAATGGTGGTTCCAACTGCTAGAACAAGTACCCGTGATCCTGAGGAGAATGATGAGAACTTGGCTCAAGACCTGGATACTATTGAAGAAATCAGGGATATGGCTAGGATAAGGATGGCCAGCTATCAACAAAGAATGGCTGGTGCTTACAACAAAAATGTTAGGATCAGGAAGTTTCAAGTTGGAGATATGGTATTAAGGAAAGCATTTCAGAATACCACCAATCCTGCTGATGGAAAATTGGCTCTAAAATGGGAAGGCCCTTATTTGATTGAAGCTGAAGCAGGAAAGGGGGCATATAGATTGCTAACCATGGAAGGTGATTTGCTACCAAGAGCTTGGAATGCTGTCCACTTGAAGAAATATTTCACGTGAGCAGGATCCTCATGGCACAGATGATCCTTACGTTAGGAGTATCCTTGAAGGATCCTTAAAGTATCGATGATCCTTACTTTGGTAATATCCTAATCTTGAACTATTTCATTTCTTTACTTTCTCATATAAGGATAAGGATCATGTATCCTTCATCCATCTCTCACGTGATTTTAAGTTTTGAAAGTTCAGGTATACTTAGCATAACATCGGGTATCTGCAGAAGCAATCCGTTCCTTGGGTTTAACCCCAGTTATTTGGGCTTGACCCCAGTTCCGCCTGTAGCGCATGTTGATCCTGGTATAGTTCAAGGCAGTGGGACCAGTACTCGCGTTAGGGGCTGATAATTCCATTGTACTGGCTATACCTAGGATCCTACGTATAATGGTAGACGTACCATACATCCGTTCCTAAGGTTTCTAACGTTTTCACGTTAGCTAAGGTTTTGACATTTTCATGTCACTAAGTTTGGATAGTCGCCAGTTAGGGCCATACTCCAGTTTACATACGATCCTTGGGCTTGTCCCCAGTTATCCTTGGGCTTGTCCCCAGTTATCCTTGGGCTTGTCCCCAGTTGCTAACTCTTATCTTATATTGGCTTAGTCCCAAGTTATGATCTATTTCAGGTCCTTGAAGATAAGCAACTAGGGATCCTTGATCCTTACTTCTCTCTAAGGTTTATCTTATAGTTATCCTTATTATGGTTAGGATCCTAACTTGGATCCTCAGGTATGATCCTTGATTGTTTTTATCCTATTCATTGTTTATTTGAATAACCCTTAGAATTTGACAACTAAACTTGTGATCCTTAAAATGTATGACTTTTTGGAATTCTTTAACTATGGGATATTTGATCATGGATCATGTCCTAAATATTTTCAATCTGACTTGTTCAAGATTGTTTATTCAATAAGTTTACATCAAAACAAAGGAGAAATAAAGGAATAAAAAGGATAACAACACAAGATAAGCGACAAAAGGTTAAGATTTTATTTATTAACAAAAGACTAACCCTTAAAAGGTTGTCAAAATTACCTACCCCGAGCATCTACCAGCAAAACGTGGCCCGTCCGCTGGGGTAGGTAAAGGGTGTCCATGATAATAAGTTCAAAAGTAGTGCAGGAATATAAAGGCGGCATGATCACAATGGCTTCATCCCCCAAACAGAGGATCCCTCCACCATTTGCAATCCTGCCTATTGTCCGAAGGATCATACATGATCCTTAATCCTAAAAACTATTGTTCAGTACAAACCATCAAATTGTTCAACATCACAACCACAAAAAACTACTACCAAATTTAAAAATTGGGCTCCGGCTGCGTCTAGGAATGTCCATCATCGCCCAATTGTGCAGCCTACACCTTTGCTGCATCCTCTTCCCCTCCAGCTGCGGTATCCTTCATCAGATCCTTCCCACTACCTCCAGCCTCGATCGCCAAAACCTCCTCAGCCTCCTCATCATCCTCAAGATCAGCCAACCTTGCTTTCCAGCCCTCAACATCCCAGCTGCTTCTATCGAAGTTAGGATCTTGAGCTTCCTGGGCCATCTTTAATTTTGTCTGATACATTGTGATGGCAGCAGAGACCTTAGAATTTTCTATGAGATCATGCTTCTCATAGTCAATGTCGATCAGGATTTTAGCCGTCTTAGTCTTGGCATCTTGGAGCTCCTCAGTGTCAGAAGTTTTCCTCTTCTTGCCACCCTTTCCTTTAGTGGGTGCCTTGGGAATGGAGATGCTAGGACTGGTAGTGGCCCTCTTCTTCCTGGATCGAACAACATCAAGGTCAGCCGTGTTGAACTGGGATACAGGCTTGGCAGATTTTTCGGCACCTACACAATCAAAGCAAGATAAGTGTCCTAATCCTATTTCAATTTAATTATTTATTTTAATATTCAAACTATAAATCAAGCAGGATACTTACTTGACATGGTGATGGAACCTGAGGATACTTCTTGTGAGTCTTGGGTGTCTATCTTAAATGTCCTTATTTCAGGATCAAGCTTCCAAAAAGCAGCAAGCCTATCCTTGGTTGTGGATGTTGTGATGATGTGCGAAACAGAAATAGCTGCATAACACAAGACAAAAAGGGGTTAGTGATCCTTATACAAAAACAAGACTACCTGGTGATCCTTCTCAGGATCCTCTGGCCTACCATGGGTGGACCATGTCCTTGGTAGATCCTTTCCGTTTGGAATGGTATCCCTCCTGACAAAGAAGAAGCGACGTTTCCAATTTGTGTCATTCTTGGTGACTTTAAGAAGGGGGTGTTCTCCGCCGGGTTTTCGTTTGAACAAATAACGATGGGAACCAAAGGTAGTAAGATCATACATTTGTGTCAGCTCTGACATTCCTAAATCAATGCCTTCCTGCTCGATGATCCTCTCTAGGGTATACAAAACCCTCCAAATCATCGGCATGGCTTGGATGTAAGAGATGCCGGTAAGGGAAAAGAAGGATTGTGTAAATTCTGGGAAAGGATAGGTGTACCCTATGGCGAATGGAGTAACTGGAAAGGCAACCCATGTTTCTGAAACATAGTCACTCAGAATAGTAGGATCGAAGGGTTTGAAAAAGGCACTCGACGGAAAGCAGTGACGAATCTTGTCTATTTGAGCATCGTTAAAACAACACCTCTCATGTATCGAGTCTTTGATGATCCCTTGACTCTTCAAGGGACTATCCTTCTGGTGATCCTTGGCGGGGGAGGACCGGAGCATCATTCTTGAAGAGATGATAGAAAGAAAGAAAAACAGAGTAAGAGAAGGGGAGATAAAAGAAGAGATACCTGATAGATCTTCGACCAAGAATTTAAAGGGCGTTTCTTTGAATTTAAATGCAGTCGATCCTATCTCTATCTCCTATTTATAATCATGATTATGCAGGGTTGTCACTTCTGTGACGTCACAATTGCAACAGATAGTTCAACAATAACGGCTATATTTACGATAGTTAGTTGCGGATAAGATCAGGAAAACATAACTCGCTCATTTTACATATCACTCCTTATATTTTGGGGGCAATTGTTAGGGGAGGATTTTCTAACAATTAGTGATCCTTACTTGTTATCCTAATTAATGATCCTTACTTCTGTGACAGATAGTGATCCTCAGAAGAGCTTCAGGATCAGGATCATGGATCACCTTAAGGATCCTCATACTAACGATTGTTTATTTGTGTTTTGTATTACTTCGCAGGAGTAACAAGCTTGACTTGGTCTTGGCAACGTTACTATGGAATATTCCACGAGTATTTCGCACACGTTTGACTGGAAATGGACGTTGTGGAGAACGTGGGAGCTTAGCACGAAAGTCGGATAGTTAGTTATTGTAGTTAACTTCTATTTTAAAAGGAGTAACGAGCTAGAATTAGAACACTTAGCCATTTTTCAGTTACACACACTCATACAACTGCTCTCATCAGCTCTCGCTAACACATTTGGCGATTACACACATATTCTACACAATACACGATCGTGATCCTTGTACCTAGCTCGTTACTATCCGAAGTTGTAAACGTTTATTGATTTATTGAAGCTTGGTGATCGGTAGTTTCCATCACCCGGGGTTTTTTGTGCCGGAGATCAACTCTTGATCAAGGACTTTTTCCCCGTACAAATCCTTGTGTCATTTGTGCAATTTACATTGAAGTGATCCTTGTCATTGTTCTACATTTCAAGCATCATACCCCGTAACAGAGAGTTTGGTTGCATTATCCTCATCAGATTTTTTGACCAAAACACTATATTTTTTTGTACTACATTTTTTGTGCTATATTTTTTTGTACTAGATTTTTTGTGCTATATTTTTTTGTACTAGACTTTTTGTGTTATATTTTTTTGTACTAGATTTTTTTGTTGTATTTTTAAAAAACAAAAGGGGTGCCACATGTCATTTTCACTCATATTTATAAGGACCAAAATACCCTTTATTTCTACTTATTATGAGTGCCACATGTCATCATCACAATCCTTCTTAGGCTACTTAGGCAAAATCCACTTTTTAGTGGATCCTTCCCCTATATATATATTTATTTACGAGCCGCACAGGGCCCCTAAGGGCTTCAATTTTTCAGAGATGACCATAGGTATAAGAAAAAAATTAAAGGGCCCATTTTTACTAGCTACACAGAGAAGGGGGGCTCGATTTCTCAGGAACGGGTCTATGTAAAAGTTTTTTGGGATACCCCTGAATTTTTCTTCTAGTTCCGCCACTGCTGAAGATGTCACATAGTTTGTTACTTCTTTAATGTATTTAAGCTGAATGGATTAGATAGGACGAACACACACACTCTCGCAACACTATAACACATAGCTTTCGATCCAGTTCAGCTAAGTGTATTCGTTTTTATCAATTTAATAAGAACAACAGAGGCAACACAACGAGTAGTCTGCTCCCGAAGTTTTATGTCGAAGATCACAACTAATCAAGGGCTTTCCTCGTAAACAACACGTGTATCGTCTTGCATTATCACAAAATTACTTCGATAATTTTTTACCTAAACAATACAATAATATTTTTTTCTATTTCTTTTGAGGTTTTATTCCCGCCAAAATCAAACGAAAAAGCCAGAAAGGAACTGCGACCGAAAACCCTCGAGACGAAGACGATGATGAGTTTCGGGAAGCAAAAATCAACGAGCGAAGGCCAAATGACACAGATCTTGGCGAAATACTTCCCGCAGATCGATTATTCTCATGGTGACGGGAAGAACAAGATGCTGCTCACTTCCAAACTTCATGACAATTTTTTCTCTACACCTCACGGATCAGACATCATCTCTCAGGTATCTGTTTATCTTTCTTACTTATGTATACAACTGAATCAATCAATGTTTAATTTCATAACAAAGTCATTATTCGTGTTTAATTGCAAAGGAATTTAAAAATAAATTCATATGCGAAACTCTAGGGTTTGTTACAGTTGAAGGCTCTATGCTTATTGGGTTAATTAGAAAGTGTAAAAGCAACTGAAACGTAGGCACTAGGCAGTGGGGCTTTAACCTTGGTTTTAAAAACGCACAAAAGCGACGAGGTCTAAAACCGAGGCGCAGAGTACAAAGCGCAAAGCGCAAAAGTGGTGGGCTTTTCGTACGCGAAACACAAAACGATTATATAATGTTTTTTTATATATAGGTTTCTAAGATCATTTACCCAATAACTAGACACAAATAAACTTTATTTATGTTTTAATATTGAAATTACATACATGTACAACCTAAAAAGCATGATGTACTACAATCTGCAATCTGCTGCACAAAAATAGGTCATATACATGAGGCGCGCGCCTCAGAGTGTTTTTTCAACAAAAAAAGCGCGCCTCAGCTGCGCTTTATGTACATCCTGCGCCTCAGGTTGCATAAGGCGCTGAGGTTTGCGCCTCAGACGCGTTTTTTTATACCAAGGCTTTAACTAAACCACCCTATTATGGTTTATATCGAAAAACTAAATTAAAAGAGAAAAATTAAATATAAAATCTGATGTGTGTGTGTGATTGGTGGAAGGTGGTGGACCCCCTTTAAAATCCATCTTCACATTATGCCCATGGCGAGCAGCCCTTCTGCTTTGCTCGTTTTGGTGTATGGCGCCGTGATGGGGGTGAGGTGGCAAGGGCATCACGCCCAGTCGCCCATTACACATAGTCTTAGGCAAATGACTTGGAAACTCATACAACTAGTTGAGAAACAACAATTTTTTGGAAACTCACACGAAGAGTTGAAATTGTTTTTAACTTTCTAAGTGAAGTCAGTGTCAAATGTATTTAAATCCGTCTCAATTATAATGTTTTACAAAAAGGTAAAGAAAGAGGACACATTGTTCATTTTGCCACTTGATTTTCAACATTTTCGGAAAGTATGCACGCTAGAAGAAGTTTACGATGCTTTAGAAAGAAAACCGAAAGAAGCTCTTATTTGCATGAGTGCTGCAGTACACAAGGTAAAATTGCAGTTGTTTGTTTAATGAATTCTTATGTCATCTAATTCAACTCTAAACTTAGCTTATAATCAAATTAGGTCCTTTATGATTTAAACGTTGAAGAATGGGACGACAGTACAAAGGTAAACATCCGCTTGCACAACAACCCCGAATCAATGATTGCTTTGAAGAATCTGAAGGCAGCTTACATTGGTATCTTTAATTTCACTTTGAGTTGAATCTATGTTATGTATTTTGATAGTATTATTTACCAAACTAATGTTGCAGAACGGCTTGTTTCTGTGCGCGGCACTGTGATTAAAGTTAGCACTGTCAAACCTTTGGTGGTACAAATGAGTTTTGTATGTACCAAATGCGGGACTACGATCGCACGTGACTTCCCTGACGGGAAATTCTCACCTCCTTCAGTTTGCGTAATACATGGATGCAAAAGTAGAAGTTTTAACCCGATTAGGTCCAGTGCACGACCAATAGACTTCCAGAAAATAAGGTACGAGTTTCAAAGATACTTCATATTATTTGTATCGCTGTGTGACCATACAGGATGATCTGTAACTATATATCCACTCTTCTAGAATTCAAGAGTTGCTGAAATCCGAACATCATGAAGAAGGCCGAGTTCCAAGAACTTTGGAATGCGAATTGACTGAAGATCTTGTAGACCTTTGTATCCCCGGAGACATTGTGACTGTTACTGGTATAATACGGGTGATTAACAATTACATGGATATAGGAGGAGGTAATTTCCAGCTAATTATGCACTAATTATTTTCTTTTTTTTTCTGTCGTTTTTGATACTTGAGTTTAGGGCTGCAAACGAATCAAACGTTCAACGAACAGTTCGGTGAGAAGTTCGCCTGTGTTGTTCGTTCGTTTTTTAAACAAACGATCACGAACAAGAAATTTCGTTCATTTAACGACATAATCCGCGTTCGTTCATTTACGTTCTGAACATTCGGTAACATGTTCGTTTATATTCAAATGTGTTCGATAGTTCATTAGTGTTTTTAGTTTTCATATTTTATTTAATTGCTTTAAAATTCCGACAAATAAAATATTTAATAAGTTTCAGTGTATTATATTCTGTTCACGAATGCTTGTTAGTGTTCGTTTGTTTCCATTTGTGTTCATGGACATTAGTTTGTGTTCATGAACGTTCGTTGCCTAAAATTAACAAACGAACACGAACACATTCATTTCCTTAACAAACGAACACAGTTTGGTTCGTTTGCAGCCCTACAGTTGAGTTCAATTTTCTTATTAATCTCTGTTATGAGTTAGGAAAATCAAAGGGCAAGAATCAAGGATTATATTACTTGTATTTAGAAGGAATTTCGGTTAAAAACTCGAAATCACAGTCTGAGCCTGAGAATTCGCACGATACTGAAAATGCGATTAAAGCTACAGACATGCTGGATATATATTCTTTTAGTCAACGGGATTTAGAGTTCATTTGTAAATTTACTTCAGAGCATGGTTCAGATGTGTTTCGTCAAATGCTGCAATCGATTTGCCCATCCATCTACGGGCATGAACTTGTTAAAGGTACTTAAATATTTTCCAGTACTCGATAATTTTACCTCACTTTAATACGTTATTGATGTCGGTGAGTGAGTTATGTAAAATTTGTTACGGAGGGGTTATATGACATTAATTAATATTTTTACGTTGAACAGCTGGTATAACATTGGCACTTTTTGGAGGTGTAAGGAAGCATTCAATGGATCAGAATAAAGTTCCTGTTAGAGGAGACATTCATGTCATAATTGTTGGTACGAGGTTTTCTAATTTGGGTAAATTATATGATTTCATATAGTCAACTAACGTAGCGAGTGCCATATGTTCCATATCAGGTGATCCTGGACTAGGAAAAAGTCAACTACTGCAAGCAGCAGCTTTGGTTTCACCACGTGGTATATATGTTTGCGGGAATGCCACAACAAATGCTGGCCTCACTGTTGCTGTCGTCAAAGATTCAATGACCGGTGACTACGCTTTTGAGGCAGGTAAGTATTATATCTTCCACAAATTAGATAAAAATGTTGTTACATAGCTATGTAAAATCGAATACCTGAGATATTATATTCTTTAACAGGTGCGATGGTACTAGCAGACAGAGGATTGTGCTGCATTGATGAATTTGATAAAATGTCTGCAGAACACCAGGCTAGTTCTTAATAAATGGAGGCCTCACTTAGCCGAAAACGGTTAATTTAAATTATAAAATGAAAAAGTATTTTCTGATTATATATGTTAACCACCTTCACAGTCTCTACTAGAAGCTATGGAGCAACAGTGTGTCTCCGTTGCCAAAGCAGGACTCGTAGCAAGTTTATCAGCTCAAACTACTGTTTTAGCAGCCGCAAACCCCGTTGGTGGCCATTACAAGTACTCTTCAAAATTATAATTTTGATTTTTAGTTTAGAGGAAAATGCCATTTTCGTCCTTGAGGTTTGGCTATTTTTGCAAATCTTGCCATTTTCATCTAACTCGCTATTTTGTAATCTGGATCCAAAAGGTTTGAAATCTTGCCATTTTCATCTAACTCGCTATCTCTATCCATTTTTTAGCATTAAGTCAGGGGCATTTTCGTCTTTTTAGATATTTTATTGTGATGATTAAAGGATTTGGGTGGGGTGAAAGTCAACAGAGGTGGATTTTTATTTCCTAGAGTGTTTTTACTTCAATAAAAAATGTCTAAAAAGACGGAAATGCCCCTCATTTAACAGAGAAAGAGGATGGAGTTAACTAGTTGGATGAAAATGGCAAGATTTCAAACCTTTTGGATCCATATGCGGAAAAACAAACCTTTGGACAAAAATCACAAAAGTGGCTAAACCTCAGGGACAAAAATGGCACTTTACTCTTGAAGAAACACGGAACTAATTTTAGGTTTATTAGTTGGGTTTATGTTTCAACTGCTTATAAGGGCATAGAACCTTTTGCCATTTTGCTTATAAGGGCTTTTATATCAACTGCTTATTTTGGTTACAGTCGGGCAAAAACTGTGAACGAGAATTTGAAAATTAATGCTGCTTTGTTATCACGATTTGATTTGGTATTCATATTGCTTGACAAGCCTGATGAGCAGCTTGACAAACAAGTTTCCGAACACATTATGTCGGTAAGTCAACTCAGACGTCTGTTTTGACTTTTCACAGAGTCAATGTGTAATAAGTATTTTTTTTGCAGCTGCATGCTGGCAGTGGGGATAGTTCACAAACTGTGAAAAAACTTACAGGTGTGTTTATTTTTCTGTAGAGCTTTTTACCTCATGGGTTATTTAACTGTAGAAACTGATCAGTTTTAAGTGATGCAGCATCTCAAAGTGTTAGAAGCACGGATCTGTATGCGAAAAGTAATTCGTTAGTCTCGAGGTTAAGTCTTGATCCCAGAAAGGACAGGGATTTTGTTCCGTTGCCGGGCCCTCTTCTTCGCAAATATATCGCGTATGCAAGAACTTATGTCTTTCCAAGGTGAACTAGTGCATTATGTTTTGATGTGTGGGTCAGGGTAGATGACGGGTTGAGTGGTGGACCCACTTAATACTTTTTATTTATTCATTTATTTAGAAGGTTATAAATAATGAATGTGCTAATTATGATACAAATACACTACTAACAGTGGATATAACCATGTAGGAGGTTGTATGCTTAACAAAAGAATTTTGTGCAAGTTTCAACTTTCAACCTGTTTGAGATAATACATAGAGTAAATTGGATTTTACGTCATTTAAGTTTGAGCCAAATTACAACTGCTGTCCTTTAACTAACCAAATTACACCGATGTCCTTTATGTTACTGTTTCTCGACAGGCGGTGTCTTTTTGCATTGATCCAGTTAATTTTTTCTGTTAACTCTTGCCACTCACATGAGGGCATAATGGTCATTTTCACTTATTTTGTTGTTAATGTATGTTATTTTTATTTAATTTTGTTTTAGCTATCAAGTGAAAATGACCATTATGCCCAAATGTGTGTGGCACATGTTAAGTTAACAGACAAAATTAACTGGGTTAGGGCAAAAGGACACCGCCTGCTGAGAAACAGTAACATAAAGCACATCCAGTGTATTTTTCGTTAGTTAAAGGACAACGCCTGCAATTTGGCTCAAACTTAAAGGACGTAAAATGCAATTTACTCTAATACATAACCAATTTATTAGCAAATGGGTTGAAAATGCCAATGTTGCTATTTTTACATGACAAAAGAGCATTTCTTTTTTGATATTAGGATGTCAAGGGAAGCAGCTAAAATCCTGCAGGAGTTCTACCTAAAACTGAGAGACCGTAACACGTCTGCTGATGGCACACCAGTAACCGCAAGGCAATTAGAAAGTCTAGTACGATTAGCGCAAGCACGCGCCAGGGTGGATTTGCGAGAAGAAGTAACTGTGGAAGATGCTATGGTACGTTCACGGTTCATCTGTTTGTATTAATTTCAAATATTACGGCTGCAAGTAATCACAAAGTTGACTTTTTCGGTCAATTTGTATATGGCAGGATGTTGTAGAAATAATGAAGGAATCGTTGTACGACAAGTACGTTGATGAGCATGGATTTGTGGATTTCGGTCGGAGCGGTGGGATGAGTAATCAAAAAGAAGCGAAGCGGTTTTTAAGTGCACTGAACAAGCAGTCAGAGTTGGAACAGAAAGACTGCTTTTCTATATCGGTAACAATAAAGATAACAAATAGGCGTTGTTATAAAAATGGAAGAATGACATTTTGATTACTTTTATTATCAGGAAATATTCAGTTTGGCCGATAGGATTGGGTTAAGAGTTCCGGATGTTGACACATTTGTCGAAAATTTGAACAATGTTGGCTATCTGCTTAAAAAGGGCCCGAAAACATATCAGGTAAAATTTTGGAAATTCAAACTTTTAATTTGCACCAATTTGATTCTTATAAAAATAAGTCTCATCCTCTATTTCAGGTGCTGTCTTCATCTTATTCATCATCAAGGTCAACACGCTAGTTCGGGAAAGATTAATATTCTTGGTTAATGTCAATTTTATAAATTTTATTTGCAATATATTCAGGAAAGAGAGTATCTGTGAGTTACCATAATTCAGACCTTGTGGACACAAACCTTCAATAGCAAGCTGTAGAAATGCAGGAAAGAAATCTGAGTTACCATAATTCAGGCCTGTTACTTGGGGCATAAGCTCCACCTATTAATTTAATGAGTGAAGGCATTCTACGATATCATACATTAAAAGTGTATCAACATAAAATACCTTTTCTTCACATAATTTTTACCTTTAAGTATGAAGGTTGTCAAATCACTCAAAACATGTATACATGCTACACTTACAATCATATCACATTTTACAAATTACAACACAATATTAACATACAAGTTTTCAAGTTACTAATTTCAAAACAAACATCTTGTAACCACAAGAAGCCATAAATAGATCATGTTCAAGACAGATATTGGTTTCATTATTTTTGTAGTCAAGAATAACCGATAGTCTGGTAATCTCATATGCTTGAAAGAAATCGTTTATCACTCCAACGGTTGACTTACTCGCAAGGCCGGACCTATAGTATAAGTAACCCAGGCTTGCGCCTAGGGCCTCCAAATAATAAGGCCTCCAATTAAAAGAAAATTTATATGATAACTATTAATATTAGTGCAAATTTATTATTTTAGATTTGCTTGATTTCTTATATAAGCAAACCACTCTATGTTATAATTGTGTTAGATTTTTGCTTGATTCCAAATACGGATAAAGGAGTACCGTTTATAATAATAAAAAAATAAAAAAGGGCCCCAAAATTTCATTTCGTTTTGGGTCTTCAAAAAGGTTGTAACAACCTGCTTATTCGGTATCGTGAAATGGTTCCATCTAAATAAAGAGTGCACGAATCTACTTGTTGGAAGATTTCCAAGGAACTAACCATTAGCAAGTTGAAAAACCGACCTTCAATCTTCAACACTCATACAGAGATGTAGATACTAATGCTCAATGTTGCATCAGTGATTTTAGAATTTTAAGAAAGGTATTTTTTTGAGAGGAACAATTATATATATATATATATAGGGTAGGGATATGGTAAAAAGTGTCTAAAATGTAAGAAGGGTAAGAAGTGTTTTAAACCATTGGATATTTGATCTAATGGTTGAGATCAATAGGGTATAAAAATGTAAATTGTGTTTTAATTAGAGGGACCTTATGTAAAATTAAAGGGCAATAGTGTCTTTTTCAATGTTTGAAATATGGTAACCATATCATACACGACCAAAAAACTCCTACATTTACTCATTTTTCCTTAAATATAGGAATTAATGATTCACCTTAATTGTAGGAGGTCTTTGGTTGCATATTCGTCATACATTATCATAACGAGAACTGTAATCAGATTCATGGCATGGTGTTTTAAAACAACTGGATAAATTGACTATGATTCAAGTCATGGTGTTTTATCTGGAGACATTGTTCATGGCGTGGTGTTTTAAACATCTATGATTCAAGTCATGGTGTTTTATCTGGAGACATTGTATAAAAATCATAAACACCATGACTATGATTCAAGTCATGGTGTTTTATCTGGAGACATTGTATAAAAATCGTAAACACCATGACTATGATTCAAGTCATGGTGTTTTATCTGGAGACATTGTTCATGGCGTGGTGTTTTAAACATCTATGATTCAAGTCATGGTGTTTTATCTGGAAACATTGTTCATGGTGTGGTGTTTTAAACATCTATGATTCAAGGCATGGTGTTTTATCAATACAAAACATTCCCAGATTTTAAAACACCATGACTATGATTCAAGTCATGGTGTTTTATTTGGAGACATTGTTCATTGCGTGGTGTTTTAAAAATCTATGATTCAAGTCATGGTGTTTTATCAATACAAAACATTCCCAGATTTTAAAACACCATGATGAACCCATATTAGATCTTGCAAAATGGACGACATACTTGATATCAGTATATGCAGATTTAGTGGCCATGGTCTACATTTTAAGAACAAAAAATAGTAATACGTTTGTTGGCAATCTAAGTCTCACTTTCACTTCATTTTGTGGCCACCATCGTAAATGTATAACTGATGTTTTATGGCATAGGTAGGTGAAAATGGAATTGAATTTTGCAAAAAAATAGGACAGTTTTTTTTTTCCAGTTATCTTAAAACTCAATTAATTGATAAGAAAGTTAAATTACTAATATACCCTTTTGAATTAATTAAGATAGAGGACACTTGTCATCACCAAATTATTTCTCACACTTCTTACAAAAGTATGACTTTGTACAGGATCCTTTACCTATATATATATATATATATATATATATATATATATATATTGATTTCCAGGGATGATGAATAGTAACTTTATTTCTATAATAATATATAGTTTTTATTATTATTTTATTATTTAATATATTATAATAGTTTATTATTATATTTACTTTTAATAACATATTTTTCTTCTTTTTAAAACATATAATTCCTTTACCTTTCTTTAATAATTGTTTTTTTCTTTTCTTTTTTTTAACATATATTAATTTATCGATTAATTTGATACTTCTTTAATAAGTTGCATTTATAACAATAAACTTAGAGTAAACTGCCATTTTGGTCCCTGTGGTTTGGGCACTTTTGCCATTTTAGTCCAAATCTCAAACTTTTTACATCTGGGTCCCTGTGGTTTCATTTTTGTTGCCATTTTGGTTCAAAAATCAAATCAGGCCAGATTTATCAAAAAAAACCCAGCTATTTTGTCCTTTTCTGAAGGGGCAAAATGGTCATTATATAAAAAATGTTATTTTGTCCTTTCCTCAAACTCTCTCTCTCTCTCTAACCACACTGTCTTCTCTCTCTCTTCTTGATCTCTAAACCCTCTTTATTTCAAGAACCCAAATCATAAAATTCCCTCTCATCTTCTTCTTCCTTGTTTCAAAACCCTAATTTCTTCACTGTAAATCAATGGCGAATCGAAGACCAGTGCTCCGATCTCACTCACCTTCTGGAAGATTCCACACCTCTCCCTCATCAAACTCCTCCGCTTCTTCAACCTCTTCATTCTCATCATCCACTTCCTTTTTCAACCGATCTGCATCTCCCACACGTGTCAACCTTAACGGATCATCATCACCATCACCGTCTGTTCGATTCAGCGGCACCAGCGGCGGCAGTCGCAGAATCTTCGGGTAAACCCTTCTATCTCTTGTTCTTCTTCTCCTATCTAAAACCAGGTGTTGGTTAAGGTTGTGGCTGCTGAGTCGGTGTATACAAGTCAAATAGGAATTAGACTCCATACAAGTCAATTTAGGGATGTAAACGAGCTGAGTCGGGCTGGGGTGGGCTCTGGTAGTTTGTGGTGGTGGTGGTGGTGGTGGCGGTGGTGGAGTTCACGGTGGTGGTGGTGTTCGACAGAGAGGAGAGAGAGAGAAGAGAGAGATGGGTGTTTGGAGAGAGAAAGAGAGAGTGTGTGTGTGCATCTGGGTTTTTGGATGTATAACATGTGAATCTTCAAGTGTTTAAACATGATGCGAAGATGAACATCTGGGTTTTTGGATGTATAACATGTGAATCTTCAAGTGTTTAAACATGATGCGAAGATGAACATCTGGGTTTTTGGATGTATAACATGTGAATCTTCAAGTGTTTAAACATGATGCATCATTTATTTATTTGGGGATGATGATGATTATTTATTTGATTGTGGATTATTTAGTTACAAAGAGAGAGAGAGAGAGAGATGATGTTGGATTATTTATTTACAGAGAGAGAGAAAACAAATTACGCATCTGGGTTTTTGCACAAAAGGAATTGTATTTAAAAATGACCAAAATGCCCCTGCACTAAAGAACAAAATAATCAGTTTTCAACAGTAAAAATAGAGGGTTTTTGGATTTTGGACTAAAATGGCAACAAAATGCAAACCACAGGGACCCAGATGTAAAAAGTTTGAGATTTGGACTAAAATGGCAAAAGTGCCAAAACCACAGGGACCAAAATGGCAGTTTACTCTTAAACTTAAGTACGTAATTGTACTTGATTTCTTTCCCTGACATTCAGTTATAAGTTTTGTTAAAAACAAGGTTATACTCAAAATAAATTATTTATTTGGTATCATAAAACGGTACGATGATAAACTAAATCGTTCTAATGGTTTGACTTTTTAAACAACATGCTTTATTTTCAAATCACGTTTGTTTTACATTATCATTTGCTCGGTTTCGCCGCAACGCGCGATATAAAAACCTAGTTATATTTTATTGATTGTTGGATATATTTTTAAAGTTATTTGTAAATAGCAATTACATAAAATAATAGAAGGTAAACAGACAACAGTGTTGCTACCCCTTTTTGAATGTAACACCATTTTTAATCTTTATAATGTATATATCTATTGGTCCGGGGAAGCGGAAGAAGATGGTGTTTCAAGGGATCGTCCACGTGATGATAGATGCCGAATTGCTCCCTGAATCCCTAAAACTTGTAGTTTCCTTATTGAGTCCCAGGTCCCTCACTTGAAGGCAATATAGGGACTCATATTGCGAGGGGTGGATCTAGCATAGGTTCTCAATTTTCTTAGCGAAGTACATTTTGGTGTACTTTTTTTTTCATTTTCTGCATCGGCTACTCCTAAAACTTTATTTTACCAACGCTATCTTTCAACTTTCTTTCTAGATCTGCACCTGCACCTGCAAATTAGAGTTTGCTGAATTTGGTATAGTGGCAAAGAGGCCTGCTCTCTTTAGTGGAGATGCATGTTCGATTCCCACTTGTGTCATTTTTAAGGACATCTGAGTGAAGAGACGAAATTGGGCTTCAATCCCGTGCATCAGGGGGTACGATCTCATGGCGATTGAGAAGTCGACCTTAGACATATCCTTTAAATTTAAACATTGCCTCAAGCACGATGAGTTTACACAACGTTAAAAAAATAAAATTGCCTCTTTGGTCGGTCATATTTATATAATATGAAAGATGAAGGTCGGTGAGAATAAGACAAACAAACTTTCTAATTTACAAAAGCAGCCCTTATACTTTTGAAAACCTTCAAACAACTTTATAAATTGTCATTTCAACCCTCTTAACTTTAAAAATGTCATTGTGAACTCCTCAAGTTTCTAAAGTTTCAAGCTTACCCTAAAACTAATTTCTTAAGTTTTTATTTCATGGACATGTTGGTATAAAATTCAAGTTTGTCTACGCTTTAGCATAATTTTGTCCGAAAATGAGCCAGGTCAATTATAAAATGTTTTTTTATGTATGTTTTGAGTTGGACTACGATTTGACGTAAATTCTATTTGGAAACAAATCGGGTCAAATGTAATACGTTTTGATTCGAAGGTCTAAATCTGAGTTATCATACGATTTGACATAAATTTAGTTCGGAAACAAATCTGGTTAATCGTTGTCTATATGTTATCATTTCGCGTATGACGCCGCCGCAACGCGCTACGGGTAAAAGAAGTAATCCTTTTACAAAGTAATTTGGTCGTTGACTTTTCATTTTCTGCCCTGTTTCCGTCTCCCTGCAATTCCGCCGTCAACTCCACCAATGGCGGCACTCACCCGCCTTCTCAAACCCTCTTCAATCTCCTTCCTTTTCACAAGATCACTTTCCACCACCACCACCACCGCCGCCGTCATCTCCGATATCGAATCTGAACACCCTAATTTCTCAGATCCCAAACCTTCCAGAAACTTCCAATGGGTGTTTCTGGGCTGCCCTGGCGTGGGTAAGGGCACATACGCCAGCCGCCTTTCCAATCTCCTCGGCGTCCCTCACATCGCCACCGGTGATCTCGTCCGTGAAGAGTTATCTTCCTCTGGACCCCTTTCTCATCAGGTACATATATCATATTCATCCATCCTGACCCTTTGTTTATTATGCACTCTGCTTTGTGAATTTGGATCATAGATGTGATTGTTTTGGCATTTATTGAATAAAGTTTGCTGCTTGATTCGGTGGGTTATTGTTATTTGTGTGTTATGCAGCTTGCTGAGATAGTGAATCAAGGGAAGTTGGTTTCTGATGAAATTATATTCAATTTATTGTCAAAAAGACTTGAAGTTGGAGAATCGAAAGGTGAATCGGGATTTATTCTTGACGGTTTTCCTCGAACTATAAGACAAGCTGTAAGTGTCTTTTGTTATCCGTAACTTAATTTGTGAATTCTTTGTGTGTGTGTGTGTGTGTGTTTATGATGATTGTTGAGGCTTCGACCCAGGGGTAGCCGGTCCTGATACCCCAAATCAGTTAATTTGGCAGGTTGCTTAAATTAACGTTTCTTGTTCCCAAAGCTGTAAATCATAATCTATCTAGTATATATAGGTATGTAGTTAATATCCCAATATATCAGTGATATATCGGTTATCGGTTCCCTGGTGAGATATCGGTGCAAAATATCAGTCAGTCAGAATGTCGTTAGATATTGACCGATATATCACCGATTTTCCGGATATCAGTACCTTTCTTCTTAGTTCTACCATTCGTTTTTCTTCTTATTGCTGCTATTAGTGTTTTAAGTCTTAATTGTTAGTTGTTAGTGTTAAATGTTGGTGTTTTAAGTCTTAGTCAGTTCCTAGTTCCTACTTGCTACAACTGTTAGTGTTTTGCAAGTTGCAAAAGGTTAATTTGTTAATGGTAAGAGAGTATACTGAATTGTTAGTGTTAAATTGCTATATATACAAATTTAGCATGATATTAAAATTACCGATATCCCACCGCGATAACTGATTTCTCAAAAATCGGTCCTTGACCGATATCCGATATTTTACCGCATTAACTACTTAGATATATAGAGGTGTAGGGACTTTGTAATTCTTTGAGTACCTAAATAAGATATATAACCGCTAGTTGCAACCCTGGACGTAGTTCACACCGACCAAACCACGTAAATCTTGTGTTACGTTTCTATGTTTGATTTCTGTTTTGTGCGTGTGTTAGTTTGGTTGTGACAAGGTAGGTTGCCGAGTACTCCCCGAGTAGTCGCTACAAGGTAGGTTGCCGAGGCGACTTTCTTCAACTCCGACTAATTACTCGGAATCGATCAAATGCGGTCAACATCGGCCAAAATCGGATTTAGTAGGTCAACTTAGGCCGAGTTTGACTTAAAATAAAATAAAAGAGTAAACTGCAATTTTACCCCCTGAGGTTAGGGGTCATTGGCATGTCTACCCCCCCTAAGGAAATAATTGCAATTTTACCCCCCACTGTTCACCCTTATGTCGCAACCTTACCCCCTGCCGTCAGTCAACAGTTAGTTGACTGTTATAGGCAGGGGTATTTTGGTAATCTTACCCCATATTTATTATTATTATTTATAAAATCAAATTATCATCTTCTTCTTCAACTAACTCCCAGATACGTCATCCTCATCTTCAAATTATCATCATCTTCTTCAAATAATCCCCTGCCGCCGCTCCTCCCCCACCGCAACAACCCACCCCCTTCTTCACATTCATCACGCTTAATTTGTTATTTTGTTCTAGAATTTTTGAAAAAGTGTTGTTAGATCTGAAAATTAGGGTTTCGATTTGATTAAGCAGGATGAATGTGATGATGCGTCGGTTGAAGAGTATCGCCTCTGGTTGTACATCCGCATGTGTTTCGAATTGTGTTCGTTTTCGATTTGATTAAGCAGGATCTGAAAATTAGGGTTTCGAATTGTGTTCGTTTTCTATTGTTCAATCACTAATCGCATGTGTTTGTTGATTTATTTTGATGAAATGATTTAAGAAACATATACTGATTGAGGATGATTTTCGTGTTGTGTTCGTTTTCTATTGTTTAATGGCTATTCGCTTGTGGTTGTTCATATGTTTTGATGAAATGATTTGAGAAACCTCATGTTTTGATGCAAATGATTTAAGCAATCTGTTTGATTGAGGATGAAGTTTATGTTTGTGTTCGTTTTCAAATGATTTAAGAAACTGCAACTTGGTGAAAAGGGGGTTTTGGGAAGCAAAAAGATGCAGAGAACTGATGCATTTGTGAATGGAGGTTTGAAAGTTGCAAATCAAAGTGGTGGAAGATTCAGTGACGAGTTTTTGGAGCTGATTGGTGGTGGGTTTGATTGTGTTCTCTGTGAATATATTCCATCAGCATTTTGTTTGATGAGAATTCAACTTCTTATGAATCTGGTTCATCAAATCTGTAAGTCAACACTGTTTGAGGCACTTCAAACAGCAATTGCAGTCACTGTCATGGCACTTCAAAAAACAAATGTCCTAAATCAGCAATTGCAGCCATGGTCAGATTTGGGGTCCTAAATCAGCAATTGCAGCCATGTTCGTGTGGCAATTCAAGAAACAAATGTCCTAAGTCAACACTGTAAAATTCATCAAGTTTGCAATTGGTTACACTGCAATTGGTTTATCTATTGCTGAATGTTTGCTGGAGCTCGATGGTGGGTGGTTGAGGCTGATGGTGGTGGCGGCTGATGGTGGTGGGGGGTGGGTGGTGACGGCTGATGGTGGGGGGTAATTGTGCGTCATAACAAGAACGTTGGGGGGTAATATTAAAGGGCAATATAGTCATTTCACATTAAACTTAACAGATCTGTTAACAAATTTGAGGCCGGGGGGTAAGGTTGCGACATAAGGGTGAACAGTGGGGGGTAAAATTGCAATTATTTCCTTAGGGGGGGTAGACATGCCAATGACCCCTAACCTCAGCGGGTAAAATTGCAGTTTACTCAAAATAAAACATAATTTCTATGCCTATCATATTAAAGAATGGATATCAATTTCACGTATTTTGTTATAAATATTAGTAAATTTATGTTATTTGACATATATTTAATTTCCAAAAACTAATTTCTTTATAATTTGGCATGTCCGAGTACTCCCCGTGTAGGCGTGTACTCTCCGCCTAGGCCGAGTACTCTCAACTCCCCCGTCGACCGACTAGGGAGCGCCTAGCGACTTTTGCAACCATGGTTGGAGTATTTAGGGGAAATCTCATTTGTCTCCTTCTGTGTTCTTAAAGTTCAAAATTTTATATATACTCTTTCTAAATTTGATAATATCATATTTATTCATTTAAAACGCTAAATATATCATTTTTACCAGTTTTATACCAAAGAAAAAAAAGTCAGTTACCCGGATACTCTTAACATTGGGTTTCATTGAATGAATTCATAAACGAAGACACCGTAATGCACGGAAATGATGTTATTTTCTGTTTATTTATTCAGCGGACATAATGTTAGTTTCTGTTCATTTTTTTGTTGATTTTTGTTTTTATTTTTTTTTATTTTTACTTTTGTGCCTGAATTTGATAAGATATGTTTGCGGAGTCACAAATCATCTTGGAGTTTCTTTATGTATTTAGTGTTTTTTTTTTCAGGAAATTTTAGACGAGGTAACAGAAATTGATTTGGTGGTGAATCTGAAACTGCGGGAAGACGTATTGGTTGAGAAATGTTTGGGAAGAAGAATATGCAGTCAATGTGGGAAAGGTTTCAATGTTGCATCAATTAACGCAAAAGCAGAAAACGGTAGACCGGGAATGAGCATGGCCCCACTTCTTCCACCTCAGCATTGTGCCTCAAAGCTCATTACTCTTGCCGATGACACTGAACAAGTTGTCAAAGAACGACTTCGTGTGTACTACGAAAAGGTATTATTATTGTTACTATTTTACAATATATCATATAAGTTGTTCTTATAACATAATACTTTTTAGAGGGTCTTTGGAAATTTGGTTTTGAAAGTAAATGTGATATTGAATAATCAGAATTAGATGATTAGTTGTAATTAGTTCAAGAATGCAAATCCAAATACTTCTTTAGTGGACGGTGGACCGCTCATTTCTTGAGATTACAATGTTTTGGGCATGTGGAAAATGTCTAAAATACCCTTAGGACCTTGAGTAATGATAATTTGAGAGAATTTTGAGGGAAGTAGAATTTATGATGAAATTCTAATCCTGTTTATTACATGGTGAATTGGTAATTGATCTTTTTTTCCTAAAAATCACTTTCATGTTGGTAGAGTTAAGGTGTAAACGAGTCTAGCCACTTGTGTGCTACTTGAGATAGGCTCGCTAGAAGCTCGAATCGAGTCATGCTTAAATGAGCTTGGGCCCCAGCTCTAGCCTCTATTGGAACTCATTTAATAAATGATTCCGAGCCAAAGTTCACTTACTGAGCTCAACTAGCCTCGCGGGCCTAAATGAGCCTATTTTTTGTACAGTTTTTGTTTAATATATCAAATATATTTTTTACATAGTAATTATCAGGGGCGGACCCACATAGAGCGGGTCGGGGTCCCCGGACCCCAATGTTTTTTTAAAAAATTAGTAGATTCGGTATATTAAAATTTATAAGGACCCCATAAATACAATTAGGTGGACACCATAGAAAGAAAAGGAAAGCCGGTGTAGTGGCAAACCACCCTCTTTACCAACAAGAGGTCATGGGTTCAATCCTTGTATAGCTCATTTGTTCTGTATTTTTTTAAAAATCTAATTCAAACCTCGCTCTGGCCCGACCCGAATATTTTAACGTTTTGTTATGAAAATTTTGAACAACGAAAAAAATGGACCCCATTGAAAAAAAATCCTGGGTCCGCCACTGGTAATTATTTATGATAAAATTAACTAAATAGAGCCTTCCCAAGTAAAATGAGTTGAGCTTGAGCTTTCTTAAGTTAATGAGCCGAGCTTTAACTTGAAACGACATTCACGATCAAAGCTCGAGCCTTGCAAATAAAGTTGAGCTTGAGCTTGCTCAAGTTAAACGAGCTAAGCAAGCTCGGGCTCAACTCATTTACACCCCTACCCTAGAATGATGATGAATCCCCCCTAATCCTGTTTGGTTTTGCAGAGTCAACCGGTTGAAGATTTCTACAAAAGTCAAGGGAAATTAATGGAGTTTGATTTGCCTGGAGGGATTCCAGAATCATGGCCAAAGCTGTTGGAAGCTCTTAACCTGGATGATTATGAGGTCAAAAGATCAGCAGTGGCATAATAGATTATTAGCACCTTTTCTCTATACTTGATATTATTATTTGCATGCATAATTGAGCATGCACACCAAATTTTGGATAATAGAATAAAGAAAATACACTTGATTTTTTTTTTTTTTTTTTGGTTTTTTCATGAATAACCAAACATGAGGAATCTTTGTTAGCTGTCTGTCAAGTTATGGCAGCTTTGAATATTTGTTGTACGTTGTAACATATAACATGAAAACATACTCTTGAGTCAAGACTCAGCCGTTAAAGTATGACAGGTTTAGTGACCTTTTGTATTTCAATATCTTAGAAAATTATAAATATGTTTACAGTGACAAAACTTGACAATGAAGACTGGGGGGTTGAAAACGTATATACCAAAAAATTTCTATAGAACCGGGGGTCGAAAACGTATATACCAAAAAATTTCTATACGAAAACTACATATATAACACTATTGAGCCCAACCCCCCCCCCCCCCCCCCCCCCCCCCCCAAGCTGCGCCCCTGTATGTTTACTTTCTGATAAGTGTTCATCTCATTCAAGATTTTTATCTCTATTCCTATGAAGTATGTGAAATTTTTTTGTATATTTGTTATATTCATGAATAGTAAGAGATTTTTGTATTTGTACAAAGAAAACTTAAGATTTCGCCTAACATTTGTGTACTACAAAATAGAAGGAAAAAAGTGTGTTGAAAGTGAATCTCTATACACAAAACAAAATTTGTTGACATATTTGATAGCTATGTATGTAAAATTGTTCGTCTCCGTTAAGATTTTTTCTATCTTTATAGCAATGAAATACAAAAACACAAATGTATATAATACAATTACATTTTAATTATAAAATCTTACGTTAATTTATGTTTTTAAGTTATAATTATGACATAAAATTACCACTCATGTTAAATTATAACATAAAACATATTGTGAAAAATAGAATATAATATAAATGGGTTAAACGGGTCAACCTGCCAACCCGACCAGGTTGACCCGAATCCGACCTGTTTCACAGGTTAACCTGAAACTGACCCGAACCTGTTAAAAATAAACCCAAACCCGTGAATTTCGTGTTAGGTTCGTATTGGGTTTTCGGATGGTGCAAGAATTTTCACACCCCCATCGTCTATGTGTTTGGTTATCGATAGTGAACCCCTATCGTATATGGCTAAAAAGAATAGCAAAAATGATTCGCCATCCGTGGGACTCGAACCCACGACCACGTGGTTAAAAGCCACGCGCTCTACCAACTGAGCTAGAACGGCTTCTTGTTCTTATTCGCTTAAGAAATACAATTAAACACAGTAATGTAATATGCATATGATATCCAACTCAAAGCACATCTCTTTGGGTTGCTTCATTGCTGGTCATGGTTGTAAAAGTCTCGCCTAGGCTCCGAGTACTCACTACAAGGCAGGCTACCGAGGCCCGAGTATTGTTCGCCTAGGCCAATTACTCCCCGAGTAATCTCCACCCAGGTCGAGTACTCTCAAATCCGACTAGAATAATACTTTTGAACCATGTTGATGGGTGTAAATTTTGATACAAAAATCACATTGTATTATGTATGTAGTCTTTTTAAACAAAAAATAATACTTTTTTATATTTTTTTTCCTTAACAAAACCTTATAAGTCAAGGGCGTAGGATAGTGGGGTCGGGAGGGGCGGCCGACCCCCCGAACTTTTCGCTCAGTAGTGGAGAGTATGTAGTTTTCGTCTAGAAATTTTTGGGTGAATACGTTTTCGACCCCCTGTTTTATAGAAATTTTTGGGGGTGTACGTTTTCGACCCCCGGTCGGAAATCTCAAACTTCGCCAGATGTTTTGATAGGTTTCAGAGCACATCATTAGATTTGGGATGTCTAGTTTCTCATCTGTTGCACTTGTATAAAATAAGGAACACAACACCAATTCAGTTGACAGACACTATATTGTCTGCAATTATGCAATACTTATCATCATATCTAACAACATAAGACCATATGTTTCTCCATCTATAAAACAGACACAACACTACTAGTTGACACACATACAACTTTATTCACCCAAAGGATCATGATTCCAAGGACTTCATCAAGTACACCATCAACTTCACTGATCCTGCAACAATGATATATGATGCATTACATTATTATTTAACCAACATAAAAAATATAAAAAGAAACTTTGTATGTGCTGCGAAACGCTAGTTACCACAAAACGTTTTTTGTACAACTGAATAACGTGCTCAGGGTCCGCTTTTGTCACTGTGTATGCATCGATCTTGTTCAGTTCCTGTATAAGGTTAATGTTAAAATTAAATACTTCTAAAACTTGTTGGAATAAGATCATTTGACCATTAAATACAATGGAGTTAACACACACACACAAAAAAAAAAAAAAAAAAAAAAAAATTGATACCTCTATCCATGCTGCTAATTTTGGTCTGCCTGAGGTAATATCATATTTGAATACCTCTTGTATGAATATTTGAAACCTTTCTACAAAAGGAATAAAAACAAAGTCCACCTGCAATTCATAAGGTTTTAGCAATAACAACCGGCCCGTAAAAATTCATAGTGGCCTGAATCGACAGAATACTCACCAAACTGATGTCTCCAAGGAAAAATGGACCGTCAAACTTCTGAAGAGCGGATTCCAAATAATCAAAAGCAGCACCTGATCAAATTTCAAAACGTTACATTATAACAAAACGTAGATACAAAATGGCCGTGTCACGTATTTGATAGGTTGATTAATACAAAAGGAGCTATAACAAAAGTTTTGAGTTATACCAGCTTCTTTCACAACATCTCCTTTAAACGATGAAAACACTGTTTTACTAAATGTGTCGGTGTATGTGAATAACTCCTCAGCAAACTCTCTTTTGGCAGGATCCTATACAAAAGATTGTTACAATTTTGATAGAGGGTAAAAACGGAAATGTGACAGATGTTAGTTAAAGCTTACATCTGGTAGTAACGCAGGCCCGTCAAAGTGAGCATCTAGATATTTCACCAAATCTAGACTCTCTCCAATAATTTTGTTGTTGTGTTCAAGAGATGGCACCTTAAATAACATATAATATCATCAATACAACATTATACACCTTAAACAATTACTTAGACATGATTTTTTTTAGAATAAACCTTTTTAAAATCATAAAAGAAAAGAAAATGCTTGCAAGCTATTATATCAAGTGTTTTTGTGTATAAAAAAAGAGCTTGAAATATTTTTCTCATTAAATACCAAATTAAAACTGAATAGCAACAATGTATACCCTATTTTCTGGGTAAACTTTCTCCTTGTACCATGCGGGTCTATTAGCAAGGTCTATAGGAACAAGCTTAATCTTGTCTTGTAGTCCCTACACATCAAAAGCCAGATATTTAAAAATGTAAATTTAATTTCGAGATATAAATTCTACCAACACTTTCTATCTTGAAGTTACTTGTAACCATTAGTAATAGGCATGAGTGTTTGGTTATGCAGTTTTCTACTTAAAATTGGTTATGCATTAAACAACCTTAGAGCATTCACATCCAACCCACTATTTTTTACCCTATATTACACTAAAAATCACTATCTTTTTTCTCTCATTTTCAATTAAATAATATTTTTAATACATTTATCATTACATTTTCTCTCACTTTCATTCACAACCACTTTCAAAATATATTGAAAAATTATAAAGGGTGAACAGTGCCCCTCAAATTTACATATGAACAGTAACATTTTTTCTCTTCTCTACTCATAACCATTTACAACCATCTACAACCACTTTTCATAAAATAAAAGTCTCCCTCACATAATTTGAGGGAAGGGATGTGACACACAAATATAAGGGAAGGATCTATTTGTAGAACAAAATGAAACATTTATATTTCTAATCATCAAAAACTTAAATATAAAAGAAAGGCATATGAATATGAACTTATCATCCATCTCTCCTTTTATTAAACAAATAAATGAAAAAAAAAATAGTTCATTTGTTCATGTTTAGGAATTTAAAAACATATGAAAAAACCTATTTGATGGTTTTTTACTTTTTATGTATATAACTTACGCATGTATACATAAAAAAAAACATAATTTTTTTTTTAAAATGAGTCGTAAATAAAAAAAAGTTAATGATATGGATTTGTTCTTTTTGTTAATGATTTACATTGTGTTTATGCCCAAATGATGTTGTATGCTATTATACATGATTTACATTATATTGTGCCACTCTAATCACTTTCTTGGTATGGGCGACTTCTTATTTCTGTATTCTTTCTATATTCTTTGACTTGGTGTGTTGGTTTGCTGTTCGTTTTCGTGCCGAGGGTCTCTCTGGAAGCAACCTCTCTATCCCTATGGATAGAGGCAAGGTCTATCTACATCCCACCCTCCCCAGACCCTATAAGTAGCTCTGCTATTTGTGGGATTTACTGGGTATGGTTGTTGTTGTAATCATTTAGTATTATGTAATGAATAATACTAATACTATGCTCAAGTAGATTAAACAATTAGTCATAGTTGACATACCCTAGAGCTCATTCAACGCAGGTCAAGTATAAACTAAACTGTCACATGAGGTTGTTTAACTTTACTTTAAAGTACTAATAAGGGAATCCAGGTAGGGGGATATTTGTCTAATTTTATAATAATCTTTAAAAAACCAACCAAACCAAACCAAACAAATCAGATCGAATATTTTATCAAGTGTTTAGGGCTAAAAAAAGTGTGCACCTATAAATTATCATAAATAAATTACAAACAATAGAATAGAATAGATCCACAAATTTACCTTATAATTCCTGGTGATCCAAACACGCTGTGCGAAGGGGCATTGGTAGTTTGTGTATAACCTTCAATTCAAAACAAAATCAAACCAATTAACAAACTTCAGATATCATGATCACACTCACTAATCGATCACGAACGAATACCTAGTGGTTCCGTCGAACAAAGGAGGTGGTTGAGAAGTAGAATCCAACACTGGCGGAAGAACCTCCTTCACGCTACTATCACAAAATACATCAATATCAACATCAAATTCAAATTCAAATTCAAATTCAAAAAGAGAGAGATGAGAGATGTTCTTACGGCATTATTATTAGTTTGAGATGCTTCGAGAAATGATGAAGTGAAGACAGACGAGAGTAGTAGGACACATGTAATGGGGATATCATCATTATATTTATAGAGGGAGTATGGGGTTTGATTATTACTATAATAATTTATAAAGGGTTAAAACGTAACTTTGTGGAAGGATTTTTCTGTGCTTACGTCACCCTTGACGATTTAGTGACAAATGGAAATACAAGCACAAAAGCTTTGTTGAAAAATGATAGAAACATTACATGACAAACCTGATTTGGTCTCTAATTCCATCCGGATACATTGTTCCTTAACTCATTCGGGGTTAGTTGTGCAAAGAGTCATCAACTACTCAAAGATAGATTCTTTTGTTAAAAGTTTGAACCGAATAAATGAGCCAAATATTGGTTTCGGCTTATTTATTACAACGCTCAGTGGCGGTCCCAGAAATTTTTTCATGGGGGTGCGAAACATTTTTAAAAATTTTAGGCCCCAAGGTATATAAGTAAAAAAATTGGTTCGTATCGAGTCGGTTCGTATCGGGTCGGGTCGGGTCGGTGATTCAATCGGCTTGCGATCATAAGGATCCGAAGGAAGAGTATCCACATCAACAAATTCGGAAGATGTATCAACTTTCCTCTTGAGAAATCGTGTCATAATGTCCCTACTCATGGTTCCTATCGGCTATCACAAACAAATTGATCTATAAGTTCATGGCTCCATAACATATTACATAATGTATCAAGTATTCAAGCCCTAGAAATCAAAATGTAAATCACACTAAAAAACATCTAAACATCATATACACCATTAAAAAAAGGTCTGATCGTATATAACCCACCAAAAAAGAAAATATATCATCATCATCACTAACAAAATATACATATATAACTCACCACAAAATAACATATCGAAGCACAGATGTCTCCTCCCATCAAAAATTCACTTCCGGTGGCTACTGGTTCCGTCCCACCCCACCAAAAATCATCAAAAAATCAACCAAAAATCATCAAAAATAACAAAGAAACTTACCCGTGTTCGATCGGCGGTGGTATGATGGCTGATTGCGGAGGTATGCAGCTGTTGTTGTCGCTGATGTTCTGATCGCTGGCATGCGTGCAGGGATGATAGAGAGCGGGAGAGAATATGCAAGGGTTTTGGGGCTTGTTTATTTTATTTTAATTTGAAATATTGTTGATTTGTTGGGTTTGTTTATTGGGCTAAGACTTAGTAGTGGGCTAGTTAAAGGTATTGGGCATTTGAGTTTAGTTATTTCGGTATTAAAAGTTATATAATTTAGATAGTGTTTTTAAAAAAATAAGAGTTTACTAAAAAAAATTTAAAATATAAATTGATAACACTTTTTACCTAAGGGGTGCGGACGAAAAATTCCAAGGGTGCAGACGGAAAAATCCAAGGGGTGCGGTCGAAAAATTTCAAAGGGTGCGGACGGGATTTTCGACGGAACTTAGCACTAAATTTTTTTTTCCCGGGGGTGCGCCCGCCCACCTTGGGCTAAACTTAAGTCCGCCCCTGACAACGCTTAAGGCTGTATGATGTGGGTTTACTAGTTACGCCCCTTGTCACATCACTCCCATAGTACCCCAACACCGGTTCCAATGCATTATGGGTGGCTTCGCTAGGCAAATAACGAGTGTGACTTGAGTGGTGGGGCCACTTTGAGTGAGTCAATCGGATTTTTTGTTTTTGTTTTTTTCTTTAAAGGGGATTTTAATTGTTAAAACTTAAACCACACCAAAAAGGGGACGCCATTGTTTGCCAAAAAAAACCTCCATAGCACCGATGCCATGCAGCCTAAATATATACATAGATAATTGTAAATACATATACCTAAAATAAAAAAAAATATATTAATAAATAAGAAGCAAGTCGAGTCTAAACTGCCAACGGCCAACCAACCTTTGACTTTGGGAATAGAGCTTTCAACAAGTCGAGCTCAAACCCTCAAGTTAAACAAACCAAATTTGCAATGTTTTAAAAACCGGTTTTTAAATCGTACCAAGTTAGACTCAGAAATGGTTCAACTGGTTGAACCGGATTGTACCGCACGGTTCAACCGGGTTGACTAATTAACCCTATAAATTCATAAAATACAGTTTCAACTCAACAAATAAAAACCGGTTTTTAAATCGTACCAGGTTAGACTCAGAAATGGTTCAACCGGTTGAACCGGATTGTACCGCACGGTTCAACCGGGTTGACTAATTAACCCTATAAATCCATAAAATTCAGTTTCAACTCAACAAATAATCTAAAACCACTTAATTCCATAATAAAAAGTATTCCAAAAGTTAATCCATAATTAAAAAAACCCAATGATTGTGGATGAAGTTTGATCGATGTGGATTGTGAGCGCTAGGTCACCTTTTTTAACCCATAAAAGATTAAAAGTCCAAATTTTAACCTGGCCCGGTACCGGTATAACCCAATTTATTGGAGGTACAACTTCTTTGCCGTTCCCTCATTTTACCGATATGATTCGTGTAGAACAAGCTTCCAGTATCCGGTTTTTAAAACCATTGAACTCTCTAGTCTCTCTTGCATTGTGACTATCAATGAGAAGCTCAAGGCATTTTTTTATCAGTAGATGATAGTGTTCGAGACACTTGCTTTGGATGGTGGCTCAACGTCACGAGTACACACAACGACCCTCTTATAATTAGAGATTTAAATTTCATAGATAAAAAGAAATTACATGAAAATTGGCAGGTAAACGGACAACAAGATGCGCCGCAACCCCCTTTAAATAGCAAATCCAATTCTACCGAAAACAAAACTCTGGTTCTTTGGCATCAAGAAATTGTTGTGCACGACCTTCAGCACTCTATCCAGGAAACCGACAACTTCAGAAGCAAGGGAACCAAAAGTATCAAAGACAAAAGAAATGAACACATGTTGATAAGATATTGTTTACTGCGGATCAACACATTAAAATAGTAGCAGTAGTAGTAGTAATAATAATAATAATAATAATAGCAACAATATAAATCTATTAGAATTAACATAAAAAAGTACTATAAAAATTCATATTTTAAATGAACAGAATGCATGTCAATTAAGCAAAATCCTATTTATAACATCAACAGGCAGTGCATAAGCAGGATCAATAGCCTTTAATCCCGGATACTCAAGAAGTGAAAGACCTGCAACTCCAAAATAAGTATGAAAAACATCAACAGCATCATCAGGTCTATCTGAAATTCCTCCATTTTCTTTATCTTGACAATCCAAAATAAACTTGACAACCTTTTCTTTATCAATCCAATGGACCCTATCGATCATGATCAAACTCGATAGAACCCACCACGAGTAACAAACATCTGGAAGCTTCTCAGGCCGACCGTTCAAACCACCAGATTTAACCTGTCGTTCGCATAACCACCATCCTAAAAGATCTTTATCGACATAATGTAAACAACCCGTTATTGCAAGTGCACCTACGCAACAAAAGATTTGACCCGTATGTGATTCAGCACCTGGGGTGCAGCCAAACCCGCCATCAAGATTCTTGCAACTCAAAATGTACCTAACCGCTTTCTCAACGTTGATTTTATCCAACTGTTTTAGTAATGCAAGTGAACATATGGAAATATAGGAAAATCTAGTATCTGTCTCACCCCATTTGTCTCCTGAAAAAGAACCGTCTTCGTTTTGGAGGGTAGTTATGTAATTTGTTACCTTTTCGATATTGAGTATATCTATTTTGTTAAAAAGTGCTAGAACTTGGATTGCGCTAAGGGTATAGAGTACATGCGGGTCGTGACCTTCGTTACCAACGAAACCACCAGACTCATGTTGGCAACTCATGACCCATGAAATAACTGTTTCTTGATCAACGGCTGAAAGTTTACCTAACATGTCGAGTGTGGTTAGTCCCCAATACGCACCGTTCATTCGAAGATGTTCCATTAAGACAGATTCAATATCTTCTTTCTTTTTTTCTAGTGTTAAGATGTATTTAGCATGTTGTTCAGCTGCTAGCTCTCCCATTCTGTGAGATAAAGAAAATGTATGTGAGGTTAATTTGAGAATAAACTAATATAATAGAGCATGCGATAAATAATCTGCGAAGAGGTCGAAAATGGCTGGGTTGGGTAACGGGTCAAAACGGTTTTGGGTTGAGACTGTTTTAGTATGGTTGGGTTGACATCAAGGTTGAAAAAACGGATAGGAGTTTCGAGGCGTTTTCCCTTGGCTCACGAGGCGTAAGCCTCGAGGCGAACCGAGGCAGAACAAAAAAATTAATATAAAAATTATATGTCTTATAAAAATAATAATACTAATTAAATTCATCATCAAAATTATCAAAAACACACATAAAAAAGACATAAATTGCTTGAAATTGACACAAAAAGTCAAAAACATAAAAAAAAAAAAATTTCAAAAACCCCTGAGGCGCAGCCTTTTTAGCGCCTCAGCCCCTTTGACGCACACGTACAATATAAACCCCCTGAGGCGTGCCTCAGAATCGTTTTTTGGGTGTTTCGCCTCGAGGCGCACGCCTCAACCTTTTTTAAAAAGCATGGTTGACTTGCAAACATTTTTCGCCCAATTTATACAATACTTATCGCCTTAAGCGCTTACAAAAACTATGTTAACGCCTTAAGGCCATGTTTGGCTTAGCTTTTCAAAACAGCTTGTAACTTTTTGGAAAAGTTAAGTCACATTGAAGTGACTTATTAACTTTTCCCCTACCAAAATAGTTTCACCCAAACACTTTTTAACTTTTCAAAAAGTCAATACGCTAATAAGTAATAAGTCACTAAAATAAGCAATCCCAAACAACTGCTTACAAAAACTCCGTATTTTACAATAATATTAACCTTTTAGTATAAAATAGATTAGGAGGCCCGAGGCCGTAATCTCTTTTGGTGACTTTCAACCCGTTTGTCTTCTTTAATTTGACCCGTAAGGGATAAACCAAACCCAAAATCAACCCATTCTTAAGTAAACGGGTCGAAATGACCAAACCTAACAACACTTTCCATCTAAAAATCAATACTTTGCATTACTACATTCTCTTCTTTAACTTGGCACAAACCAATCAGTCAAATAATTCTAAATCCTAAATCCCCAATATCAACCAAAGATCACATACAGTTAGAATCTGTCCAACCCGATAACAAGATCCGACCCGATTTTGGTTGTAGAAATGGAATCAAAGTACTAATTCAGTATGCTACCGATGTATACGTATGAAGAATTAAATCAATTATCGACATCAACTACGAACAATGAGTTCAGCAAATTAAACAAGGTAGTTAGCAAACGTACATGATGTAGGAACCGTTCGCATAAATTAAATAAAATAAACAAATTTTATTAAACTTGATTACAATACAGAAATGAGAAAACAAATTACTGGTACAATTACAACTGAAATAAAGACAATACAAGAATGAAGATGAAACAGAATTGGCTGAGGCACGTGAACACACGCTTCCCTTAAAACAAATTCCGAGTCTCCCAGGAGTACTCGTTTTGT
The DNA here is from genome assembly GCA_030545235.1 of Helianthus tuberosus. Lineage (NCBI taxonomy): Eukaryota > Viridiplantae > Streptophyta > Magnoliopsida > Asterales > Asteraceae > Helianthus > Helianthus tuberosus. The sequence continues at coordinate 51,520,390 of CM060387.1, read as the reverse complement.
TTCCCAGGGTACAACAGCCGGAGCAGTAGTACTGCTAGAGTAGACCTACAACCCGAAGGTTACCTTGAGACTGCAAAGAAAAGATCAGAAAAATTTCTAGAGAGAAAGTTGTGATTGCTGTTGTGTAGCTGGTGTCCTTCTCTGCTGGGTATGGAGCTGTATTTATACAGCTCCAGATTCGAAACAGTTAAAAACGAATTAAAGAGAGGTTTAAATTGCATTAAACGTCTTCAATGCAATTTAAGACGTCATTTAATTCTCAGTCTAAGCCCATTAACTCGTCAGTTACGAAGCTGAACTGAAACTGTTCTGTTATTCAATGCTGGAAGCTTTCTGCGCGCGCGCGCGCCCATGCGCGGTGCAGCCTCTTGGCTCACAGCCGTGCGCCGCGCGCCCATGCACGGTGCGGCCTCTTGGCTCATAGCCGTGCGCCGCGCGCCCATGCGCGGTGCGGCCTCTTGGCTCAAACCCGTGCGCGCGCGCCACGTCACCCATGTAGTGCGTCCTCTTGGCTCAAGTCCATGCGCGCGTGCGCCACGTCACCTGTGCGGCTATACGAGCGCGCCACACAGTCGCGCCGTATTGGCTCACTCTGGTGCGCCGCGCACGACACAGCAGGACCCATGCACCATGCGTGCACCCGCGCGCGCATGCGCATGACTGCCACGTCATGCGCCGCATCACCTACCACTTGGTCCTTGCAACCCTTGTGCTCCACCACGGGCACGTGGTCAAAAATACAAAGGCGGCTCGCGGCGATGCGAGCGTGCGAAGTGCAAAGTGCGCCATCAAAGCGCCACATTGCGCCTCATCGCCCACGCCACGCGCGCGAGCGAGTGCGAGTGCGAGTTAGGGTGCTCCGCACCCTTCGCGAGGACACTAGTGTGTGCTTCCATGAAACAATAAGGATGGAGAGTTCCACCTTAAATACCCATTTAAGTTCCAACTCTCATCCGATGTGGGACAAGGTGCTACTTTCCCTTTTGTTTCAGCATTGAATGTTCCAAACACCCAACTTTGAGCATCGATATCTCATTCATCTTAGCTCCGTTTTGGACGTGGTTTAGTTCGTTGCGAAGGTCTTCCAACATAGAACACAAACCCACAAATAAATATATAAAACCCGCTCATTTTATTATATTTATTTCTAGTCCAAAATAGGAAAAAATCATTTTCCTATATTTGTGAAAAATGCTATTTTCACTTATTTTCCAACACATGATCAAACACGTCCGACCAGAAACCGGCTACCGGAGAAATATCGCAACTGGTGAGGGAAGAGTAAAACTTAGGGTCCGAATAGGGATGGTTAATTATTATTGTTATATTTTTAATAAGGGTTTTTATTTTTGTGACTGATTATTTTATTTTATATATATATATATATATAACGAGTAGACGTTAACACACGCATTGCGACAGGATGTTGAGTATAATTTCTTATTTTGTGAACATCAAACCAATTAGCCTATAGTGTAAGTTGGAACTGAAACACTTAATATGAGACTAACCTTCGATTAACTCAAATAGAATACAAAAGGTAATGATCATATAATAATAGTTATGCTAATGATAAGAGATTCAAGGAACGGAATCAGACATCATGGAAACCAAATCACAGTTCACGTGTTGAAAATACAAAATTGTTGATAATCGATTCAACGCGTAAACACGCAATTGTTAATAATCTATTTAGTGCGTATAAATGCAATTATACAAAATATATCAAATAGTGAAGGAAATTGATGCGTGAATGATGGTATGTATACATATTTAGATGAATGAATCCAATTAAACTATAGGAACAAACTATCAATAAAAAATGGTATGTATACATCAAATCGATTAAAATCATAGAAATGAATTTAATTTATTCTTTTAAGTCATTTAGATTCTTAGGCTATGTGTAGTGGAGTTTTGGGTGAGGATTTGAATGAGAAAAAAAATATTGTCATGTAGGTGACTAAGGCGTATTTAAAAGAGGTGTAATGTAAGAGTCTTGGTTAATGGTTAGGTAATTATTATTTGAGTAAATTGCCATTTTGGTCCCTGTGGTTTGGGCAATTTTGTCATTTTAGTCCAAATGTCAAACTTTTTAAATCTGGGTCCCTGTGGTTTCACTTTTAATGCCATTTTAGTCCAAATATCAAAAACTCCCTTATTTGACTGTTGCAACCCTTTTATTTTGTCTTTTTGTGTAGGGGTATTTGTGTCCAATAATTTTCATTTAAATCACTTTTATTATTGTTATTAGTATAGGGGATGGTTCATTTGAGAAGAAATTTAATGTGAGAAGAAAAAGAAGAAAATGCATAATGGTAAAACATTAAATAATTTATAACTCCTCACATTAATTATGTTATCTCTCATTAATAAAGTAAAAAACATTTTATCCTACACATTTCAAAATTTATCCTACATATATCTTACACTTACCGAAATTTACCCTACGCATATCTAAATTTATCATACACATTTAAAAATTTATCCTATACATACTAAAATTTATCCTACACATGTCGAAAATTGTCCTTCACCCTAAATTATTTTATCTTGAAAGACTATATTTAAAAGTGAGTTACAAGTTTCATTAGTTAGCTAATTAATTACAATTAGAAATTTACCAATATGCCCTTATTAATAACATTAAATACACATATAAAATGAAGTAAAATTGAGCATTTCTATTGGTTTACAACTTATTCTTTTTATTCTTACAAAAATTTTCTTCTCATTTGAACCATCCACTATTAGTATATATAACATATATACACACAGATCTAGCACCACTAATAAGCTCCCCCTCCAGTGCCATAAGCCAACATCAGCCACCATCTAATCACCTCCACCAACCACCACTAGCACCACCTGCTACCACCACATCCCCTGGATTCCTCTCCACCACCATCATCCCCCTTCCCGTCTTCCCCCTTCTTCCCCGACGAATGGTCGGCAGTAACAACTCCGGCGACCAACCTGAAACATCACCACCACCCATCTTCAATCATTGTTAACCTCCCGTTAACCACAACCACACCACTCAGCGGCATTTCCTCCGTGCCACCGCCGTAGTTCTATAAATCTTCTTCCACCGTTGAAAACCGTCGTTAGTGAAATAGTCTCTCATAACCTCCTTATCGCCGCCTCCAACCTCCTCCGCCTGTAACTGCCGGCGTTTCTCCGGATCTGAAAGTGAAATTGCGGCGGTTAGTTAGTGACCAAACCCAGATGCTAGTGTTCTTATCTGTGGTTGAAATTGAGTGCTAACGAGATAGCCAAAGCAGCTAACCCATGTGAAAACCAACTTGGGTTGGTGGGAATTGCTGAAAAAGATTGAAAGAATAAATCTTTTTTGAGATTACAGCAGAGGGGTTTGGGAGAGTGACGGTGTTCGATGATCTGGTGGGATTTTTTTGTTGTTGTTGGATGTGGATTTAAGATTGAAAAGAGAAGATAAAGATCTTGGATCTAAAATGGTTTCCACTTGCAGCAGGGAGAAAGGGGGGAGGAGGTGGCGGTGGTGTGAGAGAGAGAAGGGAGAGATAGAGGGGTTGCTTTAGAGAGAGAAAGTGAAGAGTTTTGAGTGGTGTTTTAGAGAGAGAAAGGAATTAAATGTATTTAATTTAGTTTTTTAATTAAGAACTAGGATTGCGACCCGCCGCAATGCGGCGGGGATTCTTTAATTATAACTAAGTCGATTTAGGACCCGCACGTTATGTTAAACCTGCCAAACGGGAAAAAATAGACGATGTAAAAACGTTCACCCACAAACGCACGTTGCATCGTGTGTAACTCGTAAAATTTAGAACGAAATGTAAAAACGTTAAGCCAAAGACGCACTTTACGATGTGTCAAGTCACAAAATTTAGAACCAAGCATAAAGCGAAAAATTTACGGAAAATGAAAACTCTAAATGACCAAAGTTGAAAGTAAAAAAAGTTATGATGATAGATTGCAAAAGATAAAAAGTTTTGGGTTAAAAGTAAAAAAAAAGAAATAGTTTTGGGTTAAAAGTAATTTATGAAATACTTTTGGGTGAAAAGTAAAAAAAATCATTTTTTTTTTGAAAACCCTCAAAGCCAACGTTACGACAACCATATGCATAACCAATTATTCTTTGAAAAACCCCAAAGCACACCTCGCGTTGCGGCGGGGCGTAAAACGGTGTCAAATAGTACTAATGTCAGACAACCGTTATTGACCACCAACACTGACTCGACCTAGGATATGCGTGTTGCGACGAACCTGTCAAATATGGAAAAATAGAGGTAAAAACGTTGAACCACACATGCACGTTGCGTCGTATTAACTCAAAAAAAGTAGAACTATACGTAAAACGAAAATTTGCAAAAGATGAAAAGTATAAGTGTCAAAAGTTGTGAAGTTAAAGTGCAAATAATGAAAGGTTTTGGGCTAAAGTTAAAAAACAAACTATGTAGGGTTAAAATTGCAAAAGGTAAAACATTTGGGTTAAAAGTAAAAAAAGTCAAGTTTTTTTTTGAAAAATGTGCAAAGCACAATGTACAACTTGTTATGCACAAAAGAGTTGCTAATTTATAGTATATAATATGTTAAATGAAAATTATTGAACAAAATTACCCCTGCACAAAAAGACAAAATAGGAGAGTTGCAACAATCAAAAAGAGAGTTTTTGAATTTTGGATTAAAATGACAATAAAAGTGAAACCATAGGGACCCAGATTTAAAAAGTTTGAGATTTACACTAAAATGACAAAAGTGCCCAAACCACAGAGACCAAAATAACAGTTTACTCTTATTATTTAAATATTATTACCCTATATATTAAAAAGACAACTCTTTGAACAGTGTTATCTGCCACGTGGCAGTACACTATTAATAGGTGATGAGCAAATGGTATTGGGTACCGGTACCAGAAGCAAATTTATCAAACCGGGTGTATTTTCGGTACCGGTTCGGCACCGGTATGCGCCGACTTTTACCCTCAAATACCGGTTCCGTACAAATACTGACCGGTACCGTACCAGGTATATTCGGTACCGGTACCGGTATTCACCGGTTTTTACACTCAAATACCGGTGCCATACCAGTACCGTACCAGGTATATTCGGTACCGGTACCCACTTTTGGGGATTTCGATAACGGTATTTTCGATACCGGTTGGTACCGAGCTCATCAAAACATGTAGCAACATAGCAATGCAAGTAATTGCACCGTTTAGATTACTTTTCATACACACAGTAAGTAAACTATATTTCGTTTGACTGAGGTTTTATATACACAACAACTTATTTTGCTTTTTTTTTTTTTTTTTTTTTCTGTAATGAGTGAATGAATTGTAGCATGTAAAATTAACTTGGATATTTAGATTATTGATTAGCAAATCGTATCAAATCCTGTAATCAAACCGATATCGTATCAGTACCAAATTTACTATACCAAATCATTTTCGGTACCAATTTGGTGCCCACCTTTTGGCGTTTTCAGAATCGTTACTTTCGGTTCGACACCGGTCTTGCACCATACTTGTATTTATTGATTTTTACCTTCAAATACCATACCGTATTGTACCGAGCATTTTTTGTGCCGGCACCTAATTTCGATGATTTTCCGGATCGGTACTTTCGGTGCCGTTACCGGTACCGAGCTCATCCATATTTTAACGTGTTAGCACCGTAATAACTGAACTGAAAACAACCGAATTTCCAACGTGTAGGACATGTGGGTCCTATTATTATATATTAGGTTATTTAAAATCGTTTTTTAGAACGGAGTGACTATCCTTACCACGTTATTTTTATTTATGTTTTGATATTCGGTATCTGCCTGCCGTTGCTGACACGCGTTTTGCAGTCATTGGGTCCCCGCCGCAACGCGCGGGCGGAAAATCAACTAGTTATGTTAGTTTATACATCATCAAAGTAATTGAATATTGTTAATAATAGCCTGAACTTTTTAAATAAAAAACAAGTAAAATAGAAAAGAAAGGAAAAACCACCTATTTGCAAGAAAAACAAAAAATCAAGTAACCACATTGATTTCTATTCACATTCGCTGAAGGTAGCCATTCCACCGGAATAGAACTTAGGCATACGAAGTGGGCGGCAAAGGGGTTCGGCAAAGTGACTTTGCCGCTCGGGCACACCGCCGTCAAACCTCCTTTGCCGCTCGGTGAAGATGGAGAAGCGGTGATGGGTTGCCGATGCGGGGAGAGGGAGGGTAGGAGAGAGGGGGTGTGTGGGGTGGGGTCCATGCCATCTCAACCAATCACACATTTTTTTTAATAGTTTACCAATTCATGAAGTGTCTAATCATTGCCAACACTTTTGAGCATAGTTTAAACACTTTTCATTGAATGACATGACACACTCTCATTGGTTGATTTTGAAGTTTACCACTTTTAACTGTCTAACTACTCCCTACACCCTTATTTGCCAACATACGAGCAACATAATCTCTAAACCCAATAAAATAAAATATAATTAAAATCATATAAACATCAAAATGTGTGAACCCAGCAAGCAAAAATGTTTTCAACATCTTCGACGGCCAAAGGAACGTTAAATCAAGTGAAACTTTCCGGCCAAATCACTACCATACTCTAATCCGAGGCAAGAAACCCTGCTCGCCGTGAGGACAACGTTTTAGAGTAGGCAGAGGCCGAAGTGGTGCCGTTGTCTTCCTCTCTGCCTATGCGAGATTTCTACGTGTTCTAGAAGAGAACAATATTAAATTAAAGAGTAAACTTCTATTTTGCTCCATGTAATTTGGTTGTTTTAATGGTTTTGCTTTAGTCTTTTAAAACTAGTCATTTTACTCCCTGGTCTATGAAGCCCATCACGATTTCACTCCCCGCCCTAAACAACATCCATTTTAAACGTAAAAAATTCTCACGTGCATAACACATGATGGACAATTATGACATAACTAGACCAATACCTAGACTGAAACCTGACAGTTTTCAACGTTTAAAATGGATGCCGTTTGGGGGGAAGTGAAATCATGATAAACTTCATAGATCAGGGAGTAAAATGACTATTTTTAAAGGATTTGAGCAAAATCGTTAAAACGACCAAACCACAGGATACAAATTGGAAGTTTGGAGGTGGTTTTTTGAACGAATTAAAAGAAACGGCGGTGTGATTGGATACGTCAGTTCATTACTTGTTCTCATCTACACAAGACAACCGTTAAATTGGAGGTGGTTTTTTGAACGAATTCGTTTGGAAGAAGTCGAAGCGACATGTCTCAAAATATTAAAGCATACTAAAGACACGAAGGTTAGTGTCATAGGGGTGTGCAATAACCGAACCGTTAACCGAAACCGAACCGAAAACCGACAAAACCGAACCGAAATTAACCGAAACCGAATTAACCGAACGTCGGTTAACCGATATTTTTTTACCATCGGTTAACCGAACCGAATCATTTATTTTTTTATATATTTTTAGCTTTTATACCTTTATTTAATGTATTTCATGTTTTATACTTTCATTTCATGTAATAATACCTCTATTTCATTTATCTATGGCTTCATTTCATTTATTTATTTATACCTTCATTTCATTTATTTATACCTCCATTTTATGTATTTAAACATCTATTCATGCATTTATATCTCCATTTCATTTATTTATATATCATGTATTTATACATCTATTTCATGTATTTATACCTCCATTACATGTATTTCTAAGCAAAAAAATTAGCCCTTGTTTGAATTGGTTATTAACCGAACCGAACCGAAAACCGACAAATTAACCGAATTAACCGAACCGATTAACCGATGACTTCGATTATGGTTACGGATAATGCTAATAACTGAACCGAACCGAACCGTGCACACCCTAATTAGTGATGCCCCAAGTTACTTTTTTTTGTAGGGTTACATAATTTGCCAACTTCTTAGCTATAGATTTTTACTTTTTTTTTCTTGTCTTTTTGTTACTTTATATATCTCATCCTTTAGCTTTCAACATTATCACTTACACTCCTCAACTTTTTGAAAACTATGTGAAATGTCATTTTGACCCTCATGGTGTCTTATGTGATTATTTTTATGAATGTGTCGATCTAAATTTAAGTTGATTTACGTTTCGACGTAATTTTTTTCGGAAATGAGTTCGGTCAAATATAGTACGTTTCATACTTATTTTTATTTAAGTTTTCAGTTAGTCTATTTTTAACATAAATTTTGTTTGGAAACAAGTTGCTTTGCTTTTCGACGCCGCCGTAATGCGAAGTACTATTTGTTAACCTAAGAAAACACTATTCTCTTACGTGCTTATTTTTATGTACGTGCCAGTATAAATTCAGGTTGGTTTACGGTTCGACGTAAAAAAAATTTCAAAAATGAATCGGGTCAAATATAATATGTATTCGTGTTTTTTATGTACATTCTTAGTTGATCTATGTTTTGACGTAAATTTTTTAAGAAAGGATTCATGACTTCATGTTAGACATAATACGTTTTCGTGCTTAATTTTATGGACATTTTCAGTTGATCTACATATTGTTCGTTTAGCAATTATAAAAACAATCAGTACACTCAAATCAAGTTAAAAGAATCGACCCTGCAACGTGGGGAGTCATTTCTAGTTAGTAGTAAATAATAATTAAGGGGTAGTTAATTTTTTTAACAATTAATTATTTTTTAATCAAAGTGGTATCTTTTTCTTAACGACAATGGGTTTCCTCATGAATTGGTGTTTAGGCATTATTGCCTAGTGGAGATGGATATGATTATGTGGTTTCATTGGTGGCACGATAATACTCCAGTGGTATGTCAGTGGTCCAAATTTGTCGTTAAAAAAAAGAAGTATTAAAGCTTTTAAGTTATAACTAAAATCCCAATCTAATCACAAAGTTCGTTTTAACATCAATATAATTTTCCTTCAATTTTACAGCAATTTAATTATAATATATATGTGTTTGGAAAATGAAAGTGTATATATATGTGTGTGGGGGACATTCGAGGGGCAAAAGTAAAATGGTACTAACTTTTAACGTTATTTTACTAATTTCGTAAAAATAACGTTAAAAGGGGCGGGTGCTAGTGTTCGTAGTACCCTCGTTTCTTTTAGCTATTGATCAATGCAGGGTGGGCAATGCGGAGGAAAAAGGAAAGACCGGAAAACAGGAGAGATTGATCAATGCAGGGTGGGCAGCAAACTAGTGTGACATCTACGGATTGGTTCATGTACCATCGTTTCTTTCAGCTATCAACAGCACCACATGATACATGATAACGTTAAAGTTTTGTATAAACTCAGGGGTTGTTTGGTAGCCTCTGAATGGTCATTAAGAGGCTACCTCTTAATGGAACCATTAAGAATTTTACCAATGAGAAGGTAGAAGAATGTGACATGTGATGATTTACCATTCAGAGGTTACCTCTTAACCATTCAGACTTGATGTTACCTCTTATTCATTCAGAGGTTTTAAACCATTAAGAGGTAGCATCTGAATGGTCATTAAGAGGCTACCAAACAGCCCCTCAATCTAAACTAAATCAAACATACATCTAATCTTATCAAAGAAACAAAGCAGACTAAAAAAAGTATATAAACTGTGCATTTGTGTTTATAAACTACAATTTGTAATAACAAGTGATTCACCTTTCTTTAAGATCATGAGCATTCACATCCCATAGAAACAAATGATCAAAACAATAAAAAGATAATCATAAGATCTTCGATTAAGAACGAAAAAATAACTCTTCCACTACCACTCGCTTCCAACTATGACTAACAACCTCGTTTAAACGCGTTAAAATACATGTTTTTAGTTTACAAACATTAACACAACAAAAAGCACCTTTCGGGTGCCTACTCATACAGCCCCCCGGTGCTACAACTTGGTGTGTGGTAATCCTCGGCTTCCTTTTATTGATAGAACCGAAGCACGGGCAGAAGCTCGGTTTGTCAATGGCGGGTCTAGAAACATGACAACCACAGTAATGTCATCATGGAAATGTCTTCTAACCCCTCTATCGATTTTCTTCAAATCCGAATATCTCATTTCTCTTTTCTTGGCTGCTATTTGAAGCGCAGCCTTCACAAGTCTTCTTGCTATTCCCTACACATAACACAAGGTTCCGATCAATTCCGGTTCTCGGCGTTTAAAATATATGAAATCTAAGCACGCCAAGCGGATGTTTCGGATTTTTGTGTAATAATCGGTTTTTGTAATTTGAATAAACATATTCTGCAACAAATTAGTAGTACTTCTGGAAAAATGGTTTCATACTAGCCGCAACAAAATCGATCATACAAGGGTAAAATATAATTATCTATTTACATCTTTCAACCGCTTTATAATTCTATGCAGGCCTGTAAACGAACCGAACATTCATGAAATGTTCGTGAACTTGTTCGGCGGGAAGTTCGTTTATGTTCTTTTATTTAATATACGAACGAACATGAACACATTTTTTTGTTCATCTAATTAAACGAGCGAACATGAACATACGTTTTGTTCGATCATTTATGTTTGTGAATGTCCGTTCATCAATGTTCATTTATATTCGTTTATTTACATTTGCTTGTGTTCGTTCGTTAATGTTTGTTTCAATTTAAATAACTAAGTAGTTATATTTATATAAATATTAAACCTAAAATGAACTTTCTAACTACTTATATAAATATAACTAATTGGTAATTGGGTTTCAAATGGAATTTATCGTAATTAATAAGTAATTTATATAAAAAATTACTTTATGTTCGTTTATGTTTAGTCAATTATGTTCATTTGTGTTCATTTGGGTTGTTTATTGTTTGTTAATTTATGTTCGTTTAAGTTTGTTTGTTTATGTCCGTGAACTGTTCATAGAGGTTTTAGACGAACGAACATAAACGAAACGAACATGCTCCTTTTCTTAATTAGAAAAAACATGAACAAAAAATGTGTATGTTCGTGTTCTGTTAAAGTTAAATGAGCAAACACCAGCATGCCTCTATTCGTGTTCGTTCGATTCATTTATAGACCTTTCTATGTCATATAATCACTTATTACAACCGCAAATACAAACACCCTTTAACTAGTGTTTTATTATATTATTTATTTTTTTTTATCTCAATCTGTATCTTCATCACTATATTTGTCGTAGCTTGTTGGAGCAGGAAATATTACGAAGAAAGAAAAAAATAAAAACAAAATAATAGATAATAAACTTACGCTACGTGGATAATTATGGACAATATCAACGGCTTCCTCGTTGCTAAGATGCTCCCATAGACCATCGGATGCAAATATAAGAAACTGATCCTTTGGGTTTAGTTTGTGTATTAGTATTGATGGTTCGGGATTTAGAATTGGCTTTGAAAAGGGTTCGGACAGCCTAAACTTTGCTAATAAAGGCTCTCTATTGAACTCAGCCTTCTTTAGATATGCATCGCCAATGGATCTTGAAACCTGAAAAAAGAAAACTGTTATGTTAGTTTTATAATTAACTCTCGTATATCAGTAGTAACACTGTACAAAGTTTATGATTGCAAGTTCTCATGGAAGAAAACAAGTGATCACAGAGTTCATGGTTGACTTTTGAGAGTCAAATACGCTGCGATTTGAATGCAAAATCGATGAGAAATGCTATGATCTTAGGGAAAACAATACATTGTTACTGAACTATTATAAGAAGGTAATATGATTAAAAAGAACTTGGACAAAATACCAAAATGATCAATACTAGAGTTTTGCTTGAAAGTTACCAGATTTGACTATTTAAACATAAAATGGTCCCAACAAGTCAAATTAAAAATTTCATTTCTAGTGTATTAAAAGTTTAAAACAATTGAAGTAGTTGAGTACAATAAGTTAAAGACTGAATCTTTTTCATAGAATGAAAATATGTGGTTCACAAAGAATGACTTCACAGTTGACTTTCCTGAGTCAAACAAGCTACATTTTATCTTCAAAATTTTGACAAAAACATTTATGATCATAGAAAAAAAACAAAGCGTTAGCGAACTTGCAAAATACGCAATACAACTATGGACGAATTCTACCCAAAAAAACCAAAATCATCAACCAGATTTTCGTTTAGACAGTACCATGTTTGACTTTCTAAAATTCAAACTAACCTGTATAATCCCTTTAACACGCCAAACATTGTGTTTCAAAACAACAATCTTTGGATCATCAGGATGCACCGAATGAAGTTCATCTCTAACAGAAGCATAACTCGCATTGTGCTCTGTTGACAACTGTATAGCCGAAACACCTCTAACACCCCTATCAGCTCTCCCTAACACCACTCTCGAATCTCCAGCATTCGCAACGTAAATCAACCCGTTGCAAATAACACCCACCAAACAACACGTCCCCACAGACGCTATTTGCGGGCAAATACGCCATTGTTCTCTTACAACCGAAAGAAACTCATCCTCCGTCGCTAAAAACGCTTTCTTGATAACATTCGCCGACATTTCTTGATCCTCAGACGCAAATCCTGAACCAAAATAAACAAATAATTTATAAAGTTTCAAACTTTCACAACCGAATCGAATTCTTGAAACCGTTTAACCGAACTTACTCTTGAGATTAGCGAACAGATTCTCGTTAACGAATCTTGACGTCTCCGGTCCACCATGTCCGTCATAGACGCCGATGAACGTTCCGTACGGACCTGAATTCATCGAACTCAACGGTCCTGATTCAACCTGGCTCTGATCTTCTAACAAATTGTTTGCTTGAATCACAGCCATTGAAAATTCACCACTTACATGACACCCTAAATCTTTATACCACAATAACCCATCTGTTCTTCCTATTTGATCTGCAGATTTTCTCACACAACCTTCATCACCTTCCACAGATGCTTTCCAACATGGTTTGACCATGTTCAAATAATTATTCCCAGATAACATACTGTTCACATATATATGTATATATAGATATAGATATATTACCCACCAAAATAAGAACAATTCACCAAGAATCAAGAACTTAACAAAACCCTAAACTCTGATTCCAAATGAAACCAAACACTCAAGATTCTTGAAATTATACAAAACCCAACAAGAAAGAAACCCTAAACTCTGATTACAACTGAAACAAATTAACAGAACACTCAAGATTCTTGAAAATATACAAAACCCACCAAGAAAGAAACCCTAAACACAATAAAAATGAAGTGGGTATGGGTAAAGATTACTCAAAAGCTAATGAATCTCCCTCAAAGACAAAAAAGATTGTATTTTTTTTATGGGTTGAGAGAATATGGAGGTGTGCATACCTTGAACAGAACCCTCCCCCTTAATTCATGTGGACCTTCCTCTTGTGCCAGCATCCAAGAACAGGCTTAGCTGTAAAAGCCCATATAGATTTGATTGTGACAGAGTTTGTTGATAGATCAGAAGAAGATGGCAATGGATAATAATAAGAAAATAATAGGGGAAAAATTAAAAAAGGGGGTTTGGAATTTTTTGGGCAGGAGATCTTTTAAATTGGTGTCAGATTGGGATCTCAGAGGTTTTAAAAAGAAAAGAAAAAGGTACTACTCATCAAGAACTTATCAAACAAGAGGCTTGGTTTTCATATTCGATTTTTATTCTTGAATTTTTAATATTATATTAAAGTAACTTATACAAATGATAAGGGTATACGTATATCGGTATATTTAATGGGGAAACCCATTATTTTTTTTTCTATCTGGGTTGGTTTTTTTTTATGGTAAAATGTCACTTGACATCTAAATTTTTGGTTCGAGTATGAGTGGAGGGGGCGCCTTGCGAGTATGGCTCGAAGGTTTGTACCCTCGTTGGGTACATTGTCGCCACCGATGCGGGTAGGCATGGCGGGTGGAGGAAGCCGTTGAATTTTGATCAAATATTACCGTTGATGCAAGGGTTGAAAGGTCTTATGTGTTATGACCGTTGGAGTTATAAATAAAAATATTTTTGAATGAAATACTCTATAAGTACAACTTCTTTTCTTTCACAAACACTACACCACACATCATAATCTCGTTTCTTTCACAAACACTACACAATGGGCAACAAAACACGCAAGTTACACGAGATCGTGAACAGGTAACACATAATCCACATTAATGGTGCCAAGTTTGACACACTGCTTAAAGAGACGATGAGCAATGAACAAATGCAAAACGAGGATTAGACTATTCAGGTGGCCCTTAGTGAGAATAAATGGACATACGAGCGCAAAGAATTTGATTCTCACCTCAAGGCGTGGAAAATTGTTAGAACTCGTCCCAATGGAGAGAATTTCTTTAATTTTAATTCTATGTCTTTTATTAATTTTAAGTTATGTATTATTTTTATTTTTTTTATGAAAGTATAATTTAGTTATTTTAATTTGTTGAATTTCTGTTTTAATTTAAAAAAAAAGTTATAGGATAGTTGAAAGTAGTGCTACGGTGTTTTAGTGGTTTGAGGGTAGTTTATGGTAAAATGATATGACATTGCAAGAATGAAGAGGGCTAGAATACATGAAAGGGAACACCACCTCCACCCTAAAATCGAGTCACATAACTAATGATTATTTATCTTTTTAACCTCGGGAATTAAGAGCTAAACTAAGTAATCATAACCACCAAAGGTTAATGTAGTATTCAATGACCAATATGAAAGAGAAGTAAAGTAGTTAATCGAATTGTTTCACTTTGTTATTCAAATGCAACATCTATAATTTAATATTCTATAAGTAAGCTAAAAAATCTTCGAGGTAGGTTAGAAAACTATTATATACCATACATATATAATACATAAAAAAATCTACTGGGTCAGTTAACCTTACACCCTAATCCCGCCTCCTAGCTCAACCGGTTATCCCCATGTTGGTTAAGGTTGGGCCGGCTTCCTCCTTGGAGGTCGCCGGTTCGACTCCCGGCTGTGGCATACGGGGGGTGGGACGTCCCAATGATGGATCGTATCCTACCGAGGCATGGTGCGGTCTTGAGAGCAACCCGGTTTTACCCAGCTGTTACCCCAGCGAGTCTCTCGTGTGGGGGCAGTATGGTTTCCGGGCTGAAGTCAGCTTGCGCAACGGCCGGGGCCCGATCGAACATCGCGTCCGGAAGAGCGGGGCTGACGGGGGATTGTCTTCGACATGAACCCGGTGACCTAGGTCCTGTACATTGAAAGTTACCTTCCTAAAAAAAACCTTACACCCTATATAGTAGGTCTATCCATATGTATATTTAGATTTTAAATAAAGAGAAAAGATCAAATAGGAAGTTTATTTTGGCTAGGAGTGTAGGAAGCAATAGGATTAGGACATGTGGCAACATTTAAAATAAAGAAAAATGGTATTTTAGTCAATCAAACCATTTCTTCTTTCTTTTCAAAACCCAGTAACTTCAAAACCCATCATCTTCAACCATTTCTTCAATTTCTTTCTCAATAATCACTACATTATAGTGCGATTTTCATCACCAATCAATGATTCAAACACCCGATCAACGTGTTCTTCAGTTTTTTTTTGAAGAAAACACAGTTTAATTTCATACAAATCTCATTTTTTCCAGTGATTTTGAAGATAATCACTCGATTCGAGCGTTGATAAGTGTTTCAATCATTCAAAATTCGTCAATTGTTGAGGAAATAACTTCGATCCATGTAAGAAATTCTTTAATTTCATTTTTACGATCTGGGTTTTTGATTTAGTCATTGCGTTTTACGATCTTGGCGGGGGTCCGGGGGCAGCGCCCCTGGTAGCGGGGTCCCAAGGGCGGCAGCCCCTGGCGGGGTCCAAGGGGCAGAGCCCCTGGCTGGGGTTGAATTGCTGTAATAAAAATGCATCAGAAAAATTAATTTTCTGTAAACTGCATGTAACACCCCGTGTTTTCACAAGTCAAGTCAAAGTAAAGGTCCGAGTCAACGACCGATTTCGCGCAACTTGACTTGTAGAAATTTCTTTATTTGATACTGTCACATCCCCAAAATCCACACGCGGAGTATCACCGCTTGGAGGCGTGACTGACCAGGATCAAGCCATCAATCATATCAAACATAGTATTTAAGTGTAAGAGTAAGAAAATATAATTCATCTTGACATGACTGATGTTCATAACCAAACATTGTTTAAGTAGCGGAAGCATAATAATGAAAACCCAAATTAAGTTATAAGTTCAAATATTGTCTACGATCCGTATCCCACAACGACCTGCTCCTTCCTGTGCAAGCTCCATATGTACCTAAGGTCCTGCAAGGCATGCAAGAGAGAGTCAACAACTAGTTGAGCGAGTTCACAGTTAACAGTTCAGTAATAGTATAGCGTGAGTAGTAGTATGTTCGTTCGTTACAATGTATCGTATTAGTTTCCATCGCGGCCAATGTCCTTGGCAGGTGTGCGAAGATGTTGGGGAAGGTCTTTCCCCAAGTTTCTCTAGACTAGGTTTGTTTGTATCGCGGCCAATGTCCTTGGCAGGTGTGCGATGATGTTGTACGTTTAGTTCGCGGCCAATGTCCTTGGCAGGTGTGCGAAGACAGTCATAATATCGCGGCCAATGTCCTTGGCAGGTGTGCGAAGATCGTTCAATAAGTGTTACTAGTCTAGCAGTAGGTTCTGTCATCTATGTATGTACAGTAATCATCAAAACCCCATTCCCCCCTGGGAATCCCATGCCTTGGCTTGTGTGAACTCACCTTGGTTTGCTCGGTATGCTAGGTATGTAAGTGCTCGCAAATAATCAATCACGTCCTAAGGTTTGCACGTATACATAATCAGTTTGAGTTTCAGTTGTTCAGGTATAAGCATGCAACACGTAATCACAATCATACAAGTCATGTTTAACATATAACAGCAGTTATTTAACCAGGTTAACACTTAACAGAATTAACTCAAGTTACAGCACAGCTCGGCGAAACACATATATGGCGAAACACATAAGTTGGCGAAACAAGTGAGTTGGCGAAACACACATGGCGGCGAAACACAAATTGACGAAACACATTTGTTTCGTCGAGGTGGCTATTGGCGAAACAGAACTTCTGATTCGTCGGTTACCCTTGGCGAAACACATTCTGTTTCGCCGAGGGTTCAGTTTCGTCGGACAGTTCAGTTGCATCAGTACAATTACATGCAGAAACCCTAATCATCACTAACAGCCGACATCAATATTATCAATCATGCAGAAAATCATTCAACACAGAATCATTGTAACATCATCATAGCATAATCATCGGACCACTTTAACGTCTAGCATGAACCCTAGCTTACGTATACAACATATCGATTACAACATCACATCATCAAACCCTATCAAGATGCTAACTTGCAGTCAGAATCAGATCATAATAACAACATCCAGAACCGAGTATTTAATCATATTAAGTTTCGCATAAAACCGTTTATATCCGACTACAATATTCATATTGAAATCCATATCATCATCATCATAACAAGAACCCTAGTATTTAACATGTATCAGTTACAATTATACATCAACATAGCAGAATCACATGGCACAGAAACACATTCACGGATGAACGATCAATCAAGACACATAAATCTACTAACCGAGATGATGGTTTGATCGCACAATGGTTTCCGGTGGGTTCTAGTTCGCCGTCACAGTGAGAGAGCTCTAGGGTTTCGGTCGTGTTGACAGAAAATGTAAAAGTGATGCTGTTTTACGTACACATACACAAAATAACGTTCTGGGCCCAAGCTGGGCTTCGTGAATTATTGGGCCGGCGAAACAGACTTCTGTTTCGTCGGAATGTTCATGGCGAAACAGCCTGTTTCGTCGAAATGGGTTATGGCGAAACACTCTTGTGTTTCGTCGGGTTCCTAACAGTTTAAGTTTTACAAACAGTACACATGTTATACAATCACACATAACCATGCAAACACACTAGGTTTTATCATAACACAACTATATAGTCAAAGTCATCGTGCATTAAATGCGAATAAAGAACGTCGGAAATTCGAGTTGTCACATTATCCCCAACTTGAAAGAAATTTCGTCCCGAAATTTAGCATGCAGTTACTGAGGAAAGCTAATGGTGTGACATTGTTTACCTGAATTGTATCGCGGCTCCCCTGAGCATGTTTGCGAAGATTATTGGTTTTCTTGGGGTGTCACATTATCCCCCCGTTGATTTGGAATTTCGTCCCGAAATTCTGCATTGGTAGCTTCAGCCTCAGTAGTAGTTGCTTGGTTTCCGAATAACTGGGGATATTTGAGTTCCATTTGATCTTCACGCTCCCAGGTGAACTCTGGGCCGCGGCGGGAGTTCCAACGAACTCGTACAAGAGGGATTCTCGTGTTCTTGAGGACCTTAACATCCCGGTCCGTGATTTCAACAGGTTCCTCGACAAAGTGCAACCGCTCGTCGATAGTGAGTTCCTTTAAGGGAACTATGTGGGTCTCATCTGACGTACACTTCTTCAGATTCGACACGTGAAAGACGTTGTGAACTGCACTGAGTTCAGGTGGTAAGTTCAATCTGTAGGCCACTTTGCCTATTTTCTCAATAACCTCGAAAGGTCCAACATATCGTGGATTTAGTTTGCCGCGTTTGCCAAAACGAACCACACCCTTCCAGGGTGAAACTTTAAGTAGCGCTCGATCCCCAACTTGGAATTCGAGTAGTTTCCTGTCTAAATCAGCGTATGCTTTCTGACGGTCGCGTGCTGCCGCCATGCGTTGTCGTATTTGTGCAATCTTTTCTGTAGTATCGACTACCATTTCTGGACCTGTGATTTGACTTTCTCCCACCTCTGCCCAACAGAGAGGTGACCGGCACTTACGCCCGTATAGTGCCTCGAATGGTGCAGCTTTAATGCTGGTGTGGTAGCTGTTATTGTATGAAAATTCCACGAGTGGCAGATGTTTCTCCCAACCATTGCCAAAGTCAATTACGCACGCCCGAAGCATGTCTTCTAGAGTTTGAATAGTGCGCTCAGACTGTCCATCTGTCTGAGGGTGATAAGCTGTGCTCATGTCTAATCGAGAGCCAAAAGATTTATGCATTGCTTGCCACAGTTCTGAAGTAAAACGTGCGTCACGATCAGAGATGATGGAGGTGGGCACTCCGTGCCTCGAGGCCACTTCTTTCAAGTAAATGTCTGCTAAGGTAGAGAACTTGTCTGTTTCTTTGATGGCCAAGAAATGAGCAGACTTTGTGAGTCGATCCACGATCACCCATATAGTATCATTTCCGCGCTGAGATCTAGGTAGGCCAGTAACAAAATCCATGGAAATTTGCTCCCATTTCCATTGTGGTATCTCAGGTTGTTGTAGTGGTCCTGACGGTTTCTGATATTCTGCCTTGACTCTCGCACACGTCAAGCATTTACTAACATATGTGGCTATATGGGCCTTCATGCTAGGCCACCAGTATGTAGTCTTAATATCGTGATACATTTTATTCGAGCCAGGGTGTACCGAGTAGCGAGACTTGTGAGCTTCATCCATTACCAGCTCGCGTAAGTTGCCGTACAGTGGAACCCAAATGCGTCCTGTAACGTAGTAAGCACCATCTTCCTTCTGTTCTAAACGTTGTCTTGAGCCACGTAGGGCTTCAGCCCTGACATTTTCTGGTTTCAATGCTTCTACCTGAGCATCTCGTATCTGGGAAGGAAGACTAGACTGTATGGTGAGTTGTAAAGCTCGCACGCGCTTAGGCGCGGTGTCCTTTCGGCTGAGGGCGTCAGCCACCACATTGGCTTTGCCTGGGTGGTACCTGATTGAGCATTCGTAATCGTTTAGCAGTTCGACCCATCGTCGCTGTCGCATATTCAGCTCTTTCTGTTTGAAGATGTGTTCGAGGCTTCTGTGATCAGTGTAGATTGCACATTTTGTACCGTACAAGTAGTGTCGCCATATCTTAAGTGCAAAAACAACCGCTCCCAACTCTAAATCATGCGTAGTGTAGTTTCGTTCGTGGATCTTAAGTTGGCGTGAAGCATAGGCAATGACTTTATCCCTTTGCATTAATACACATCCAAGACCTTGGATGGATGCGTCGCAGTAGACTACGAAATCATCCGTGCCTTCAGGCAATGAGAGGATAGGTGCGCTACAGAGTCTATCCTTTAAGTGTTGGAACGCTGTTTCCTGTGCATTACCCCAACGGTAAACAACACCCTTCTGCGTCAGTAGTGTAAGCGGCTGAGCAATCTTTGAGAAGTCTTTAATGAACCTTCTGTAGTAACCCGCCAAACCTAAGAATTGGCGAATTTCGGTTGGTGTACGGGGTGCAGGCCAGTTCTTAATCGAATCTACCTTGGATGGATCTACATGAATCCCATCCTTGTTCACCACGTGGCCTAAGAAGTGGACTTCACGAAGCCAGAAGTCACACTTAGAAAACTTAACGTATAGCTGTTCCGTTCGTAGAAGTTCCAGTATAAGTCGTAAGTGCTGCTCGTGTTCCTCTTGACTCTTCGAATAAATCAGGATGTCGTCGATGAAAACAATGACGAACTTGTCGAGATAGGGTTTGCACACCCTGTTCATAAGATCCATAAATACGGCAGGCGCGTTCGTTAGCCCAAATGGCATGACCATAAACTCGTAGTGGCCGTAACGAGTTCTAAATGCTGTTTTAGAGACGTCCTCATCCCGGACTCTCAGCTGATGGTATCCTGACCTTAAGTCTATCTTGGAGTAGTAGCTCGACCCTTGCAGCTGGTCGAATAAATCATCTATGCGCGGAAGAGGATAACGATTCTTGATCGTCACCTTGTTGAGTTCACGGTAGTCTATACACATCCTGAACGTACCGTCTTTCTTCTTTACGAACAACACTGGAGCTCCCCAAGGCGAAGAGCTAGGACGTATAAAACCCTTTTCCAAGAGTTCTTGTAGTTGCTTCGACAGTTCTTCCAATTCAGTTGGAGCTAGACGATATGGTGCTCGAGCTATGGGTGCTGCTCCTGGAGCTAGCTCGATCTGAAATTCGACTTGACGATGAGGCGGTAACCCAGGTAATTCCTCAGGAAACACTTGAGGAAAGTCACGTACTACAGGAATATCTTCAATCTTTTTCTCTTTCTTCGAGGTATCTGTAACGAGTGCTAGTATAGCAGTGTGCCCCTTGCGTAAACACTTCTGAGCCTTCAAAAAGGAGATAATACCACTCACGACACCACTCTTGTCGCCTTGAACTTCGAGAGGTTCTTTGCCCGACCGAGGAATACGAATAACTTTTTCCTTGCATAAAATCTCCGCTTGTTGTTGAGATAACCAATCCATACCAATGACGACGTCAAAGCTACTCAATGTTATAGGAATGAGATCGATGGAGAAAGTCTGACCAGCGAGGATAAGATTACACCCTTTAACTATGTGCGTGGCCTCTAGGCTTTTACCGTTAGCTAACTCTACAACATGTTTGGTGTTTAAGAGAGTTGGTGCACGTTTTAACATTTCACTAGCTTTTAGAGACATGTAACTTGTATCCGACCAGAATCAAACAGTACAGTAACATAAAAGTCGTCAAGAAGAAACTTACCCATAACCACGTTGGGATCATTCTTGGCATCACCCTGACCGATCACAAACATACGGCCTCTAGCACCATTGTTGTTATTGTTCCCACCGTTGTTGTTGTTCCCATTGCCCTGGTTGTTGTTGTTGTTATTGTTCTGGTTCTGGTTTAACTGAGGGCAATCCCGCTTGTAATGACCTTCAGCCCCACACTGGTAGCATCCCCTGTTTCCCTGCTGCTGCTGCTGAGGCTGGTTTCGTGGAGCAGGTGGTTGTTGTTGCTGGTTCTGATTTGCTGGCCGTACGCTTCTACAATCCTTGGCCTCATGACCCATCTTGAGGCATCTTTGACACTGTTCCCTGCGGCATCTTCCACTGTGGTGTTTGTTGCACCTTCTACACCATGGGTGAATTCCCCGATAGCCACTCTGCCCTTGACTACCTGATGATTGCTGATTCGGACTCTGATGGTCATTTGTTTTGCGTTGCTGAGCTTGAGACTGAACAGTAGCTGAACCCTTGCTAGAATCCCCCTCCCATTTCCTCTTATTGTCGCTGGGAGTAGCAGGAGTAACCGAAGTGGTAGCAGTAGCAGTAGCGCTGATGCGTTTAGGCAACCTGTTTTGCTCCACCGCCTGATCAGTGAGACGGTGAGCCAGCTGAACAACCTGCTGGTAAGTAGCATGATTTGCTGAAGTCACATGACTTTGGATCTCTGGCACCAGACCCTTAAGATAAAGTTCAATACGCTTGTCCACCAGAGTAGGACACAGTAATGCAAGCTCATTCGACCTCTTGGTATACGCTTCGATCTCAGACCCCGTCATCTTGAGGTTGAAAAACTCGACTTCCAGCTTATGAATATCATCTCGACTGCAGTATTCTTCCTTGATCATCTCTTTGAAATTGTTCCATGGGGTGGCGTTAGCAGCAGCCAACCCCAGGATTTGGACCTGTGCTTTCCACCATGTGAGGGCCAAACCCTCGAGGGTACCGGTAGCATATTTCACCCTGCGTGCCTCAGGGCATTCACACATCTCAAACACAGACTCCATCTTTTCAAACCAGTGCAGGAGACCTACGGCTCCTTCAGTGCCGCTGAAAGTGGATGGACGACAGTCCATGAAAGTCTTGAAAGTGCAAACAGGTGCTTGACCTGTTGTGTAAAAGAATTAGGACAAGTTTAAACACGAGAGTTGATTTAGGAATGTAGGATCTAAGGATCCTAGTGTGAGTTGTAACTGCAGGGTATACCTCCTGCTTGTGCGGCTGCAACTGCCGCAGTAACTCGTTCGTTAATGAGGGCCGTCAACTGGTCCTGAGTCATGTTGATACGTCCAGACATGATCTTCATAGTAAAGATAACGTAAGTGAGATAGGTTCGCAAATCGTGCGATGACAGAAGAGAGTGAGCACACGAGTATTCTCAAGCAATAACATATAGCAAGTTCTGTGATCTAAGCATACCACGAGCAAAGGTCTACGTAGTTCTAGCATGTAGGTAATGTAACATGAATAGTAATACCTATGGTGTTGAGCCTTGCACGTGGAGCGAAGCGTCGTTGTGGACCGTTAAGAGCACTGTTCTGGTTATAGTCTGGTTTTAACAAAATCGTTTTCCCTTTATTAAAACCAAGTTCTCTATAACCAATGGCTCTGATACCAATCTGTCACACCCCCAAAATCCACACGCGGAGTATCACCGCTTGGAGGCGTGACTGACCAGGATCAAGCCATCAATCATATCAAACATAGTATTTAAGTGTAAGAGTAAGAAAATATAATTCATCTTGACATGACTGATGTTCATAACCAAACATTGTTTAAGTAGCGGAAGCATAATAATGAAAACCCAAATTAAGTTATAAGTTCAAATATTGTCTACGATCCGTATCCCACAACGACCTGCTCCTTCCTGTGCAAGCTCCATATGTACCTAAGGTCCTGCAAGGCATGCAAGAGAGAGTCAACAACTAGTTGAGCGAGTTCACAGTTAACAGTTCAGTAATAGTATAGCGTGAGTAGTAGTATGTTCGTTCGTTACAATGTATCGTATTAGTTTCCATCGCGGCCAATGTCCTTGGCAGGTGTGCGAAGATGTTGGGGAAGGTCTTTCCCCAAGTTTCTCTAGACTAGGTTTGTTTGTATCGCGGCCAATGTCCTTGGCAGGTGTGCGATGATGTTGTACGTTTAGTTCGCGGCCAATGTCCTTGGCAGGTGTGCGAAGACAGTCATAATATCGCGGCCAATGTCCTTGGCAGGTGTGCGAAGATCGTTCAATAAGTGTTACTAGTCTAGCAGTAGGTTCTGTCATCTATGTATGTACAGTAATCATCAAAACCCCATTCCCCCCTGGGAATCCCATGCCTTGGCTTGTGTGAACTCACCTTGGTTTGCTCGGTATGCTAGGTATGTAAGTGCTCGCAAATAATCAATCACGTCCTAAGGTTTGCACGTATACATAATCAGTTTGAGTTTCAGTTGTTCAGGTATAAGCATGCAACACGTAATCACAATCATACAAGTCATGTTTAACATATAACAGCAGTTATTTAACCAGGTTAACACTTAACAGAATTAACTCAAGTTACAGCACAGCTCGGCGAAACACATATATGGCGAAACACATAAGTTGGCGAAACAAGTGAGTTGGCGAAACACACATGGCGGCGAAACACAAATTGACGAAACACATTTGTTTCGTCGAGGTGGCTATTGGCGAAACAGAACTTCTGATTCGTCGGTTACCCTTGGCGAAACACATTCTGTTTCGCCGAGGGTTCAGTTTCGTCGGACAGTTCAGTTGCATCAGTACAATTACATGCAGAAACCCTAATCATCACTAACAGCCGACATCAATATTATCAATCATGCAGAAAATCATTCAACACAGAATCATTGTAACATCATCATAGCATAATCATCGGACCACTTTAACGTCTAGCATGAACCCTAGCTTACGTATACAACATATCGATTACAACATCACATCATCAAACCCTATCAAGATGCTAACTTGCAGTCAGAATCAGATCATAATAACAACATCCAGAACCGAGTATTTAATCATATTAAGTTTCGCATAAAACCGTTTATATCCGACTACAATATTCATATTGAAATCCATATCATCATCATCATAACAAGAACCCTAGTATTTAACATGTATCAGTTACAATTATACATCAACATAGCAGAATCACATGGCACAGAAACACATTCACGGATGAACGATCAATCAAGACACATAAATCTACTAACCGAGATGATGGTTTGATCGCACAAGGGTTTCCGGTGGGTTCTAGTTCGCCGTCACAGTGAGAGAGCTCTAGGGTTTCGGTCGTGTTGACAGAAAATGTAAAAGTGATGCTGTTTTACGTACACATACACAAAATAATGTTCTGGGCCCAAGCTGGGCTTCGTGAATTATTGGGCCGGCGAAACAGACTTCTGTTTCGTCGGAATGTTCATGGCGAAACAGCCTGTTTCGTCGAAATGGGTTATGGCGAAACACTCTTGTGTTTCGTCGGGTTCCTAACAGTTTAAGTTTTACAAACAGTACACATGTTATACAATCACACATAACCATGCAAACACACTAGGTTTTATCATAACACAACTATATAGTCAAAGTCATCGTGCATTAAATGCGAATAAAGAACGTCGGAAATTCGAGTTGTCACAGATACGTATTATGTGGAGTAAGTGTTGTTAATGACTATAATCGATGAGTATTAATCGTATTTCAAACGACCTACGACTGTGATCTATAGGAAGTAACAATGCGATAAAGTTAATCAACTAACAATCAAGCTATGCTAATCGAATCGACGTCGAATCGCAACTCAAACTATGTATTTTACTTATTGTTTATACGTGTGTGTGTGCCTTGCGTGTTACCTGTGCGTGTTTATTTATGTTATGTTGTGGTAATCAAGCGAACTCAATCGAACTCGAAATCTAACTCGAATGCTATCAAACTCGAACTCAAATCACAATCGAACTAGGATAGATGGTGGAGAATAGATTACGCGAGATACGAAGTAGTTGGGACTAAAAGTAATTTGACTAGGAAACTCTATCGAATCGCTCGCAATCAGAACCGAAACGCCAAAGATCGTCGCACCAAACACACCAACCAGGCGCCAATCCGCACGGACAGGCCATCCGCACGGATAGTCGCCTAGGGAAGTGATGAGTGCCACCCGCACAGATTGCCATCCGCCCGACCGATCATCCGGGTGATGTGCAATCCGCACGGATGACACTTTCCTCTTATGGCATCCTATAAATACACGGGTCACTCTCCAAACTTTCCACTTTTGGCAAGTGACGTCCGACCAGCACGCTTTCTTCACCTTTCCTTCGATTTCTCTCGATCCAGGTAAGATCTCGCCCTAAATGTTGTACCTTCTTGATCTATACGCACTTCTACACCTTCCTATCTTTTAAACATTAACTTTTAACCGTGAAATCATCAAGATTTGAGGTATTCTAGGATGACGTCATCATGAAGTTCCCATGAACTTCAGGTCTGACCTCATTCCACCAAGAATAACTCGGATCTGAACGGTTTCCACAAGATTTCACAAACAACTTCACATAAATCTGAACTTTTCAAAGAATAAGAGAGTTGAAAGGAATAAACACAAGTTTTATCCTTCTTTTACACTCGAAAACGATAAGAATTGGATTAGTTCTAGTCTGCTACTCAATGATAGTGATGCACTAGTCCTAAATCCGGATTCTACCCGAGACACCTGATTTCGGGTTAGACCAGAATGACCATTCTGAGCCGCCGACCGGCCAAGCTAGGGTGATTCCTGGACGGCTTAGTCATACGGGTAAGAATACAATTCCAAATGGTTGACACGTAATCAGAACGTCTCGATAGAACGACAAAGGCGACCAAGGGTAGACGAATGGAACAACCAGAACGAGACGCTGCCCGTACGAACTGATGTCCGCACGGACAGGATATCCGGACGGACATGATATCCGGACGGACTGATATCCGCACGGACAGACTATCCGGACGGGTTGCCATCCGGACGGACTACACTTGGGACCCATATCCAAATAAGGTTGGAGTATCGACGAATGAATAATCCGCACGGACGACCCTCTGAATGGATTACTCTTCGGATCATGAGATACTAAGACCTTAAACAATTTCCAACATGTTCGTGCGACTGGACAACAATCCGCACGGATTGTCGTTGTCCGCACGGACTACCATCCGCACGGATTGTCGTTGTCCGCACGGACTACCATCCGGACGGATTGTCGTTGTCCGCACGGACTACCATGCGGACGGATTTCACCAATTTCACCAAGTGGCTCACCATTAAAGTCGTTGTCCGCACGGACTACCATCCGGACGGATTGTCGTCCGCACGACCGACTTGAAGGGTAGAGATACTTAAATGTTTTCTAAATACTATAACGAAAACTTCAAAGGAGAAGCCATCGTACACAAACACATCCTTAGCATAGGAAGAAACAATCCACTCGAATAGTTATCCGCACGGGCAAACTGTCCGCACGGATGACTAACCGAACGGATTACCATTCACACGGATTGCTGTCCGCACGGATGACCATCCGGACGATCAGCTATCCTACCCACTCTCATCCTGTATTGTTTTACGCGCCACTTATCGCTACGTTACCGAATCTATTCAGGCTAACCGTACTCGCTAAAAGCGCTCCCTTCAATCCATTAATCGCTGTGAGTATACTCGATCCCTTTTTGCTTTAAGCACTTGTGGGCGTTACATACGTTACGAATATTCAAACTACAATTATCACACTACTCAAACTATTTGAACGCTAACCGTTAAATGCATGTTATACGTGGCTTATGAATGCTGGTTTGTTATGTTTACACATGGAATGCTGTATGCCTGCCTTAGCAACGATAGTACTATAGTTTGGACTCAGCACCCGTTCACACGAGAGTTGTTAAGGATCTTTCACTTGCATGGGTTACAGTGGAAATCATGTATTGCGAACTGCCTCGGGCAGTCAACCCGCAGTCATTGGTATCGATGGATCTATGTCGATAACTAACGTGCTTCATTTCACTATGTGTACGTGCTGGTTATGCGTAAACGAATTCGAACTCTATATGCTATTATCAAACTTGTATGCTCACCTTTACATTATATGTATTGACTGTATTTTAACGTATGTGACATGTGCTTAGGTTGCTCTATGCTTAGCTTGCTGGTGATGAAATTGAGGCTAGGGAAGGAGTCCTAGAAACCAATAAACAAGTTAGCTATTTATAAATCTGAGTTGTCGGAACAGAATGATTTGCCTAGACTTTATCTGTAATAATTTGTTTACTGTTTGAGACATGGTATGGGACATGTTATTATAAATTGAATGGTAATGATAATTGTTATGGAAACTTCTGGACAATCTGTTTCGCTCAGTGCCATGCCCCGATGATTCCGCCATCGGTTGGGGTGTGACAGATTGGTATCAGAGCCATAACTATAGGGAATTAGGCAAGACTCGACCTAGTCTGGGTCGAAGTCTTAGAAACCTAGACTATAGTTAGGAACCAACAGACCAACTTTTGCATGATCGTTAGAGATTTTGTATGAGTTTGCTACTATTTCCTCGTATTTCTCGCTTATTCTACACTATCACCACACTCAAATTTTCAATTATGAAGGGGCAACAAAGCCGAGAATAGGTGTGAAAACCGCAAACTCTCGACTAAAGTTGTTTAATCAACCCGTATTTTAAATACAAGCGAGGAGAATTATACCGAATCAGGAGTGAAATCCATATTTTGAATAATCTCCTCTATTTTTTCCAAAATAGGGACGAAGTTGTTAAGCTAGGGGTGAAGCCCTGACCTTGACGACTTGTTCCGAGCGTTTTACAAAACTCTCACCAAAGTTCGACGGACTCCAACGAGCTGAAGACACGATGAGACCAACGGGATGTGTGCCAACGCCCAAGAATCGAGGCAAGGGCACATTCCCGGAAGTCAAACGTGTACAACGGGTCCTTGTGAATAGTTGAATTACTTGGTTAGTCGAAGTCTACTAGCCGCAGACAATCTATCTGTCTCAATGTCATGTGTTTCAAATTTGTCGATTTTATGTGTTTTATATGGTTTTACCAATTTATATGTTTAAATTTTTGAAGATTTACTCGATTTTACTTTCACTACGATCGACACGCACAACGCACACTGCATTTCTATATCAAATCGCTAACAAATCGCCGAATTTTGGACAACCCTATGCTATACTACGCTATCGATATACTAAGCGCGATCGCTATACTCGAACGATCGCGAACTTTGAATAATAGGTTTCTATTTTCCGACCGCCTCTAGTGATTAAATGCGTATGTGCTCTCTTGTTTCTACGTGTTTAGGAATTATGTGATTATGTACTCTATGTGCTTACGTGATATGTGCTCTATGTGTTGTGTATTTGCGTGAATGTACGTGTTACTGAGCTTTAGTAAGTAGTAAACGTGTGAGGTGAGATTCGAATACATGTGTTGAGTTCCGTGGCGATGTCTATTGCAGACAATGTCGTCTGGATCCCGTCATGCACTCTCTCGTCAAGAAAAGAGAGACAAACGTCTTGCTTCCATCATCGCTAAGAGTGTAGCAAAGGCCGTGAGTGATGCTTACAAGAATGCCAGCAAGTCATCTGAGGAGTCGAGGACCGGAGGTCCTAAAGCTGCCGCAAGACCCTTCAGTTTCAAACAATTCAAGGCGTGTGGGCCAAAAGAATTCACTGGCGAAGGAGGTCCTACTGCACTATTTCACTGGTTTGACTCCATTGAGGTCACTCTGCGACAGAGTGGTTGCCCTGATGACCTTCGAACTCTGAATGCTACCGGCGTTTTCCAGTCCCGGGCACTAGACTGGTGGACGGCCGAGAGGAACAAGCGAGGGAACGATGCAGCCTACGGTTTGTCATGGGACGAGCTCAAGGAAGTCATGCTGGAGGAATTCTGCCCTCCTCACGAACGTAAAAAACTAGAAGATGAATTTTGGCACATACAACAAAAGGATGGTGACAATGCTGCTCTCACCGCTCGTTTCAAACAGCTCAGCATTATCTGTCCCGATCAAGTCAAGACTCCCGACATGACCATCAAGAAGTACATCCGAGCCCTGCCCGACTGCGTTGCTGATTTCGTGCAAGCGGCTAAGACTACAACGATCGAGGAAACTTATCTGTTGGCTGCTGAAATCAATGACAAAAGGGTTAAGGCTGGTGTTTGGGATAAGACTTCGAAGCATCTGCATCAAGCTACCGCTACCGCACCCACTGCTGAACCCACTTCATCAAACAACAAGAGAAAGAACAAGAGAAAGAACAGCTCCAGCAACAAAAACTGTGCGATCACTGCTGCGCCAATTCAAGCTGCACCTGCCCAACAACGTCAAGTAGCGGCGCCTGTGGCCAATGCACCGCCTGCTAAGCGTGCATACACTGGGCCACATCCGCTCTGCCCTACTTGCACCTACCACCACCCGACTGCTATTCAATGCCGCTTCTGTGCTCATTGCAATGTATACGGCCAAATTACTGCCAACTGCCGTATTCGTCAACCTCCTGCCAATCAAGCTCTACTCACTGCCCCACAGGGTCAACAAGCTCCTCCGGCACCCGCAGTCAAAGCCAGAGCCTGCTTCGCGTGTGGCGATCCGAATCATTTCGCCAACGTGTGCCCAAACAGGGTCGTGAAACAAGAGCCTCAGCAACAGCAGCCGCAGCAGCAACAACAACAGCAGCAACAACAGGCCGCACGAGCCAGAACCTTCAACCTCAACATGCGTCAAGCCCAGGCTGACAACAACGTGGTCAATGGTACGTTCCTTGTGAATGGTATTTATGCTTCATGTTTGTTTGATACTGGGGCGGATAATTGCTTTGTGTCGTTCGAATTTGAGAAACTCCTTAGTCGTAAACGCTCCAAACTCTCCTCAACCTTCGATGTTGAAGTCGCTACAGGAAGAACCGTCACTGTCAATTCTGTTCTTCGTGATTGTACTCTTGAGCTCAATAATCACATCTTTTCAATCGATCTTATCCCAATGCAAATCGGAAGTTTTGATGTCATAGTAGGCATGGACTTTCTTCGAGAAAACCATGCTGAAGTTGTATGCTTCGACAAGATGATTCGATTTTCGCTCGCAAATGGTGACTTATTGTGTGTATATGGCGATACTACTTCAAAGGGGCTCAAGCTTATGTCATGTTTGCAAGCTAGCAAGTATCTCCGCAAGGAATACAGAGCTTTCTTGGCTTACATCGTAGTAGTGGAGAAGGAAAAGAAAGAGAAGAAGGAAGTGAAAGACGTTCCAGTGGTTCGAGAGTTTCCTAATGTTTTTCCAGAGGATCTTCCCGGACTACCGCCAAGTCGTGATATCGACTTTCGTATTGACCTCATTCCTGGAGCCAACCCTATCGCCAAAGCTCCTTATCGACTTACACCGTCTGAAATGCGCGAACTCTCAACCCAACTCCAGGAATTACTTGAGAAAGGCTTCATTCGCCTGAGCACCTCTCCTTGGGGCGCGCCAGTCCTTTTCGTCAAAAAGAAGGACGGATCGTTCAGGATGTGCATCGACTATCGGGAATTGAATAAGCTAACTATCAAAAACCGCTACCCTCTACCTCGAATCGACGATTTGTTTGATCAATTACAAGGCGCTACGTGTTTCTCAAAGATCGATCTACGTTCAGGATATCATCAGCTACGTATACAAGAGGAGGATATACCCAAAACCGCATTCCGCACCCGATACGGTCATTACGAATTCGTTGTCATGCCTTTTGGTCTAACCAACGCACTAGCGGTTTTTATGGATCTGATGAATCGCGTGTGTAAACCGTATCTCGACCGTTTCGTTATTATATTCATCGACGATGTCTTGATCTATTCCAAATCGAAAACCGAACACGCGCAACATCTACGTTTGGTTCTCGAGTTACTCCAGATGAACCAACTCTATGCCAAGTTCTCCAAGTGCGAATTTTGGTTGGGGAAAGTTCAATTTCCGGGTCACATTGTTAATAGTCAAGGCATTCACGTCGATCCTGCGAAGATTGAAGCTGTCAAGAGTTGGGTTACACCAAAGAATCCGTCAGAAGTCCGCTCTTTTCTCGGACTAGCGGGCTATTATCGACGATTCATCGAAGGATTCTCAAAGATCGCTGTGCCGCTTACCTCTCTCACACATAAAGACAAGCCTTTTGTTTGGGGAACTAAACAAGAGACTGCCTTTCAAACCCTCAAACACATGCTCTGCAATGCTCCTGTTCTCACATTGCCCGACGGAAACGACGATTTCATTGTCTATTGTGATGCTTCCAACCTTGGTCTTGGTTGTGTTCTTATGCAGCGGGACAAGGTTATAGCGTACGCATCTCGTCAGCTCAAAATCCACGAGAAGAACTATACAACCCATGATCTCGAGCTAGGCGCGGTTGTTTTTGCATTAAAGATTTGGCGACACTACCTGTATGGTACCAAGTGTACGATCTTCACCGATCATAGGAGCCTACGACATATCTTTAATCAGAAGGAACTTAATATGCGTCAACGCCGATGGGTAGAACTTCTCAACGATTACGACTGTGAGATTCGTTATCACCCAGGCAAGGCGAATGTTGTTGCCGACGCACTTAGCAGACGGAGCTATTTTCTCAGCACTCGTAATGTTCAAGCCCAGCACAACCTCGAAACTCTCATCCGCGACGCTCAGCATGTATGTTTTAACGAACGCACCCTGAAGAAGGAAAGGATCTACCACGATGGAGCCCAGCTTGTGAGCAAATCTAACGGGATATTCCACTTTTTAGACCGAATTTGGATTCCCAAGCGAACCAATTTACGGCAAATCCTGATGGACGAAGCCCATAAATCTCGGTATTCTATTCACCCCGGTGCCGACAAAATGTACCAGGACCTTCGTTATAAGTACTGGTGGCCAGGCATGAAAAGGGATATCGCTCTCTACGTCGGAAAATGCCTAACTTGTGCTAGAATCAAGGCTGAACATCAAAGACCCTCTGGCTTGCTCGAACAACCACCAATTCCCATGTGGAAGTGGGAGAGCATAGCTATGGATTTCGTAACCAAGCTACCACCCACGTCATCAGGTCACGACAACATTTGGGTTGTAGTCGACCGTTTGACCAAATCAGCTCACTTTCTGCCCATACGAGAAGACTACAAGGTAGAACGATTAGCCCGAATCTACACCGACGAGATCATTTGTAATCATGGGACGCCTCGTGACATCATCTCTGATCGTGATGCTTGGTTTACCTCGTGACTGTGGGAAACGTTTCAAACGGCACTCGGTACAATGCTTAATCTAAGTACTGCTTTCCACCCACAAACCGACGGTCAGACCGAAAGAACGATTCGTACTCTTGAAGACATGCTCCGTTCGTGTGTTCTAGACTTCGGTGGTAATTGGGATAAACACCTGCCATTAGTCGAATTCTCGTATAACAATAGCTACCAGTCTAGCATCCAAATGGCACCTTTCGAGGCATTATACGGAAGAAGATGTCGATCGCCTATTGTGTGGCACGAGATCGGTCACTCGCAACTAATCGGTCCGGAGCTACTACAAGAAACGACAAAAAAAAATTTCCAAATTCGAGACAATCTGGCGAAAGCTGGGGATCGACAGAAAAGTTACGCCGATAAAAAGCGCAAGCCCCGTGAGTTTGGCGTTGGTGACTACGTACTCCTAAAGGTATCACCTTGGAAGGGTGTAGTCCGATTCGGCAAGAAAGGGAAACTCGCGCCTCGATATGTTGGACCTTTTAACATTCTGGAAAGGATCGGAAAAGTCGCCTACAGACTCGAACTACCGGAGAAACTTAGTAACGTCCACCCGACTTTCCACGTGTCCAACCTACGAAAGTGCATAGCCGACCATGACTTACATGTTCCTCTAAACGATCTGCAAGTGAACGAAACATTACACTTCGTGGAAAAGCCTGTCGAAATCATGGATCGCCAAACCAAGCAACTCAGGCGCTCACGCATTCCTATTGTGAAAGTTCGATGGGAAGGCAAACGAGGCGCAGAGTTCACTTGGGAACTCGAAAGCGACATGAAGGCTAAGTACCCGCAGTTGTTTAAAGAGTGAAGCTAGAGAGAGAAAGTAGATAAACGTGATTCTAATACTTTGTACGATTTCATAACAATCTATAGAACCACCGATTATAGTACGTTCTAGTGTGTTTGGTCACGCACGTTCACGGATTCCGTGTCACAAGCGGTCGTCTCAAGGTCAAAATCGGTCCGAACGGAAAGTTCTCAAACGTAATTCACGGCGTTGTACAGCTTTCAGCTTAATTTCGGGACGAAATTCCCTAAACAAGGGAAGGCTGTAACACCCCGTGTTTTCACAAGTCAAGTCAAAGTAAAGGTCCCAGTCAACGACCGATTTCGCGCAACTTGACTTGTAGAAATTTCTTTATTTGATACGTATTATGTGGAGTAAGTGTTGTTAATGACTATAATCGATGAGTATTAATCGTATTTCAAACGACCTACGACTGTGATCTATAGGAAGTAACAATGCGATAAAGTTAATCAACTAACAATCAAGCTATGCTAATCGAATCGACGTCGAATCGCAACTCAAACTATGTATTTTACTTATTGTTTATACGTGTGTGTGTGCCTTGCGTGTTACCTGTGCGTGTTTATTTATGTTATGTTGTGGTAATCAAGCGAACTCAATCGAACTCGAAATCTAACTCGAATGCTATCAAACTCGAACTCAAATCACAATCGAACTAGGATAGATGGTGGAGAATAGATTACGCGAGATACGAAGTAGTTGGGACTAAAAGTAATTTGACTAGGAAACTCTATCGAATCGCTCGGAATCAGAACCGAAACGCCAAAGATCGTCGCACCAAACACACCAACCAGGCGCCAATCCGCACAGACAGGCCATCCGCACGGATAGTCGCCTGGGGAAGTGATGAGTGCCACCCGCACGGATTGCCATCCGCCCGACCGACCATCCGGGTGATGTGCAATCCGCACGGATGACACTTTCCTCTTTTGCATCCTATAAATACACGGGTCACTCTCCAAACTTTCCACTTTTGGCAAGTGACGTCCGACCAGCACGCTTTCTTCACCTTTCCTTCGATTTCTCTCGATCCAGGTAAGATGTCGCCCTAAATCTTGTACCTTCTTGATTTATACGCACTTCTACACCTTCCTATCTTTTAAACATTAACTTTTAACCGTGAAATCATCAAGATTTGAGGTATTCTAGGATGACGTCATCATGAAGTTCCCATGAACTTCAGGTCTGACCTCATTCCACCAAGAATAACTTGGATCTGAACGGTTTCCACAAGATTTCACAAACAACTTCACATAAATCTGAACTTTTCAAAGAATAAGAGAGTTGAAAGGAATAAACACAAGTTTTCTCCTTCTTTTACACTCGAAAACGATAAGAATCAGATTAGTTCTAGTCTGCTACTCAATGATAGTGATGCACTAGTCCTAAATCCGGATTCTACCCGAGACACCTGATTTCGGGTTAGACCAGAATGACCATTCTGAGCCGCCGACCGGCCAAGCTAGGGTGATTCCTGGACGGCTTAGTCATACGGGTAAGAATACAATTCCAAATGGTTGACACGTAATCAGAACGTCTCGATAGAACGACAAAGGCGACCAAGGGTAGACGAATGGAACAACCAGAACGAGACGCTGCCCGTACGAACTGATGTCCGGACGGACAAGATATCCGGACGGACTGATATCCGCACGGACAGACTATCCGGACGGGTTGCCATCCGGACGGACTACACTTGGGACCCATATCCAAATAAGGTTGGAGTATCGACGAATGAATAATCCGCACGGACGACCCTCTGAATGGATTACTCTTCGGATCATGAGATACTAAGACCTTAAATAATTTCCGACATGTTCGTGCGACTGGACTACAATCCGCACGGATTGTCGTTGTCCGCACGGACTACCATCCGTACGGATTGTCGTTGTCCGCACGGACTACCATCCGGACGGATTGTCGTTGTCCGCACGGACTACCATTCGGACGGATTTCACCAATTTCACCAAGTGGCTCACCATTAAAGTCGTTGTCCGCACGGACTACCATCCGGACGGATTGTCGTCCGCACGACCGACTTGAAGGGTAGAGATACTTAAATGTTTTCTAAATACTACAACGAAAACTTCAAAGGACAAGCCATCGTACACAAACACATCCTTAGCATAGGAAGAAACAATCCACTGGAACAGTTATCCGCACGGGCAAACTGTCCGCACGGATGACTAACCGAACGGATTACCATTCACACGGATTGCTGTCCGCACGGATGACCATCCGGACGATCAACTATCCTACCCACTCTCATCCTGTATTGTTTTACGCGCCACTTATCGCTACGTTACCGAATCTATTCAGGCTAACCGTACTCGCTAAAAGCGCTCCCTTCAATCCATTAATCGCTGTGAGTATACTCGATCCCTTTTTGCTTTAAGCACTTTTGGGCGTTACATACGTTACGAATATTCAAACTACAATTATCACACTACTCAAACTCTTTGAACGCTAACCGTTAAATGCATGTTATACGTGGCTTATGAATGCTGGTTTGTTATGTTTACACATGGAATGCTGTCTGCCTGCCTTAGCAACGATAGTACTATAGTTTGGACTCAGCACCCGTTCACACGGGGGTTGTTAAGGATCTTTTACTTGCATGGGTTACAGTGGTAATCATGTATTGCGAACTGCCTCGGGCAGTCAACCCGCAGTCATTGGTATCGATGGATCTATGTCGATAACTAACGTGCTTCATTTCACTATGTGTACGTGCTGGTTATGCGTAAACGAATTCGAACTCTATATGCTATTATAAAACTTGTATGCTCACCTTTACATTATATGTATTGACTGTATTTTAACGTATGTGACAGGTGCTTAGGTTGCTATATGCTTAGCTTGCTGGTGATGAAATTGAGGCTAGGGAAGGAGTCCTAGAAACCAATAAACAAGTTAGCTATTTATAAATCTGAGTTGTCGGAACATAATGATTTGCCTAGACTTTATCTGTAATAATTTGTTTACTGTTTGAGACATGGTATGGGACATGTTATTATAAATTGAATGGTAATGATAATTGTTATGGAAACTTCTGGACAATCTGTTTCGCTCAGTGCCATGCCCCGATGATTCCGCCATCGGTTGGGGTGTGACACTGCATTTGTAAACTGCATTGGTTCAGACAGTTCACAGCACAGACAATTCACAGCACAGTTCTGCATTGGCCATTGCGTTTTAGAAAAACACATTCTTGAAGTGTTTTTGGTGCATTGCGTGTTAGGTAAAACACCTTTTTAGGTGTTTTCAGTCCATTGCGTTTTACAGAGAACACTTTCTTTTGTTTTTTAGGCAATTGCGTTTTAGAATGAGTCATTTTTAAGTGTTTTCTGGCCATTGCGTTTTACAAATAAGACATTTATTTATGTTTTTTGTGCATTGCGTTTTAGGTAAAACACTTTTTTATGTGTTTTCAGTCCATTGCGTTTTAAGAAACAGACATTTTAAGTGTTTTCTGGCCATTGCGTTTTAGAAATAAGACATTTGTTTGTGTTTTTGGTGCATTGCGTTTTAGGTAAAACACATTTTTATGTGTTTTTAGTCCATTGCGTTTTAGAAAGTACATTTTCTTTTCAGTTTTTAGGCTATTGCGTTTTAGAAATAAGACATTTCTTTGTGTTTTCTGGCCATTGCGTTTTACAAATAAGACATTTATTTGTGTTTTTGGTGCATTGCGTTTTAGAAAAATGTCATTTTTTAGGTTTTTTTTTCATTGCGTTTTACGTAACTAGGGGTTTTTCTATTGCGTTTTACGCAACTGGGTTTTTAAATTTTTTTTTTTCGAAAATATAGCAATAGTATACTCGTTCTAAAGAAAAAAAACGCTCGTTTTTTTGGTGCAATTTTTATAAAAAAAATAATGTTGTATACAAGAGTTATTAACGTTTAAAAAATGGGGGGGGGGGGGAATTAGAGAACTATTGCCTTGGATTGACTAGAATGCCCCTAAACAAACTCACGCGCCTCTTTTCTCCCCTTCAATTTCCATCATTTAATCTTAGCCCTTGATTAACTAAATGGATGGTCAAGATCACTTCCTAGCCTTCTTAGCCAAATAAACTTCCTATTGTATCTCCACCCTTTAAATAAACATGAATGACATTATCATATACAACAATGATTAAATATCTGATAACTCGCAAACTTTAACTCTTAGTTTATTTTTTTTTTTAGCCAAGGGCCTTCTTGCCCAATGACATTGACATTGGGATGATGGTTAAGTCATGAGATCCATAGAGATCTTAAGTTTGGAACATGACTTAAGGGGGTTTCCCAGTTACAATGTGAGTTTGAAGCTCAATTAATTGTTGCAGTTATTTGATTTTACAATGTGAGATGAAATGTGAGTTTTGGTTATTTGATTTTGCATCTTTGAAGTGTTAGAAATAACCCGTTGATGTGGCATTTCGGATCATTTGAGTAACATTACCAATATGACATAACTAGTCTCCAACAATTACTTGATGGTAGTAATTATAAATATTAAATAGTTTAAGGGGA
Source organism: Helianthus tuberosus (assembly GCA_030545235.1). NCBI lineage: Eukaryota > Viridiplantae > Streptophyta > Magnoliopsida > Asterales > Asteraceae > Helianthus > Helianthus tuberosus. The sequence continues at coordinate 51,482,333 of CM060387.1, read as the reverse complement.
CAATTAAGATTTCCCTTTAGGTACCTTTTAATAAGAGAATGTATAGAGTTTTTCATAACCTACCATCACTTATGATCATTATATATTGATTATTGGTATTGATAAAAATGTAAGCAAAACTCCTTAAGAACACCAATACTAAAAATTCTCTCTAGTGTAATCCATCAACACAAGATGCCATAACAGGAATCATGGATTCATCATTCTCATCTCAGATCTATGTTCCAACAAGTAAGTTTTACTGATTTGGTATCTAATATCATATTCACCATTGAATAAACATGATTAGAGTTTTATGTTTTAGACCCATGTATAAGGATATAATCAACATGTGGTATCAGAGCAATGTTGATTATATTAATCTGGTCATGTTAATCAATCTATTACCTTGTCTATTTTCTGTTTTACATTTATGTGATTTGCAAAAGCATATCTAACGATCTTATGGAATTGGAAGTTAAAGTAAATTCAATAAATTTGTTCCAATGTTAGATGAATCGTTATTCTTGAAATGATCGTACTTTATCAATTAACTTTTGGCATTCTTATGTGAATGATTAATGAATTGCACTCATGAATTAATAATATTCATGATTTGTTTGCTGTAATGAATTTCGCACATAAATAAAATATTTAAAAATTTAGTTTTCAATAACATATACCATATTGTACTTGGTAATTAGATAATGCCCATATGATTATTGTATAGGGTGATTGTTAATTTTTAATTGATGAGTTTAACTTGCAATGATATGATTTACTTACTGATAAATTTTAATTATTGTCTTCTAAAATCATTATATGAGTGGCATGCAATATTTTTAATGATTTGCAAAAAGTTGTTATAGAATCATATGTCATTCCTACATATGGTAACGATATGTATAAATCTATATTTACATCATGATTATTTTCTTTGAATTTAATTACAAGGAAAATAAGTTAGTTGAATGTTTTTTCCTTGATTATAATAATGATTTAATCTTTTACCTATATGTCATAGAACAAAATAAATTTTGACATAGAAATAAATTCATGAAGCCCAAAACTAATATGTGACGTGATTTTGTTGAAATCACAGATTACATTGATTATTATATTAATATGGATAAATGAATAAGTTGTCATTATCCATGCTTAGAATTTTTCAAATTCCTAAATACTGTTTTGATAATTATATAATGGTATATTTCAATGTTGTTGATTAACCAATTTTTTTTGTTTGACATTGAAATTTAAATGATACTGTTTTAATGTAAACTAGTTTAAGAACCCGCGAGGTTCGCGGGTGGACTAAAACACAAATGAGTAACTTTAATTTATTGAACTAATCGTTTGAATTAAATGACCGTTCAAGTAATAATAAATTAATAAAATACAATGAGACAAATAATTTAATATCTCGTGATACATGATGATGCAAATTTGTTTAATACTGTGTTTATGGAAGATAATGGATAGCGAATTATAAGTCAACGTACTGTTTCTTTATGTAGAAGTTTAGCTTAATATTTAAGTGTGTGTATGAGTATACATGTTTTGTATTACGTTAACAAAAATCATTAAAAAACAACAAAAAATAAACATTAAATGACTTCAAAAAAATGTTATGGATCATTTTAGAGAACAGTTACATGGAATGAATGATTGACGGGTGGTCCGTTGGACAACCCTTAAATGGTTTAAAAAGATTAAAATTCCATGCTTTACTTGGTTATTTGCTTGAATATAGTAACTACGAGTGTTTGTGGCTTTTGTAGGTAAAATGCATAATTCGGTGATGTTAAGCAAGTGAAAACAAGAGGGGATTATTATGATTGTTGATTATTTCAACAACATCATCACTATATTTGTGGAACAGTTGCGGGACGTGATCACAAAGGTTATTGGCAGCCATTCTCGTGAGACATTAATTAATTTTTGAAGATTGAAAGTCAGCAAGCACATCATCGGATTGGGTCTTTGGGGGAGGCACATGTAGACGAATTAAGCAGCCACTCACGTGAATTAAAGAGGCAGACACATTGGAGACTTTATTTGTGATTGGGCCGCTCACGCAAATTTAATCCCAAATACAACTATAGATAGCGGTAATAGGGTATCGAACTCAGGGTCATGGTGGGATGTTTTATGATTACACGCAGCAATCATACATGCCGGGATGGGCCTATGAGGGTACAATGCAAGAGGTGATAGCAAACCAACGTCCTCCGGCGTCCGTGTTTGATACGTGGTCGGGGTCGGAGAGAACGTTGTTTGATCAAAACACAAGAAATAGTGCGAGTTTAGAGCGGGCCATGAAACACAATTTAGATCGTCAAGAGCTATGGAATCGCACTCATGCGTATTCCCGGGAAGTGGAAAGGAATAACAATTATTTTGATGATCAAGCGAGGCGGATGCATGCAGATTGGCATGCCGGAAGGCCGGTTGTTGAGGATCCACAACATGTGGACTATGCCTCATTACCGCCTTATGATGGTAGTATCTCATATCCGACTCCACCGGTCCACCACTCGCAATGGATTGACCCGAGGCAACGAGAGGGAGCACAACAACAAGAAGGAGGAAGTAGTAGTGGTTCGTTCGCGTTCGGTGAATGGAATGATGTGATGTCTTCAGTTTTTGGACCTCCTGGACCGCGCTACTATTAGTAAGGTTGTGTTTCTCCTTTTGTATATTTTTGTGCATATTTGATTGTTTGTTTGTTTAAGGATTGGGAGGTTGGGTGGTGTTTTGATATGTTGTGTATGGGTTGGTGTTATGTGGTGGTGTTTATGTTAAAAAGAAGAAAATAAAAAAAAAATTATAAAATGAAAAATACAAAAAAAAAGAAATTTGGGGTTTGAGTAAAGAAGCGTTTTGGTTGATGTTGAAAAGGTTTTTAGTGATCAAAACCTCTCAAAACCATACATTGGGGTCAATGTATCCCAAGTGTGGGGATGGGGGGAAATTTTAAAGATTTTGAAAAATTTTGAGCCAAGTGAAACAATGTGAAAATTTGAACACCCTAGATTAATCCCAAGTTGGTGCACCGGCAACCCTTGATACCTTTTTCATTCTTGGTGAGAGTTGTAGCCACACTTGTATATAAATAATGCTTATCTTTGATGAGAGTGGCTACGGGTGGGGGTGCATTAGAACTTGTGCTTGAATGCGATTTGAGTCCTTAGTTAGATATAAATGCAAAAAGGATAAGGGCATTTAGGTAGCCTCGTCGTTGGTGTGAGTGAGTGTGGGATTTGGGGGGTTGGACCTCATAAGTTATATATATGAGCACGGTAGTGAGAGGGGCGGGGGTTTGGACATTTAGTTGCCCATTTTGTGCCTTAAAAGCCTATAATTTGTTACCCCTAGCTACTTACTTAAAAACTTACCCAAATTTGACCCGGTCTTATAGTATTAGTGATAGTATTAGTAGTTTTAGTAGTTTGAAGTAGATATGGTTAATGCGTTATTGTATTGTTGTTTGCAAAAAAAAAAAAAAATCAGAAAAAAAAAAAATCAGAAAAAAATTAGAAAAAAAAAGAGAAAAAGCAATGAAAAAAAAAGAAGTGATGTTAGTTATTTTGTGTATAGTAGTTAAGTTTGATAGTTGTTTGTTTGTTTATTTGTGTAATAAAAGACCGGGTCAAGTTTTCGCTACTTCATATATATTCCATTTCCTACCCATACGCCTAGCCACGTTACAACCTTGAAAGTCCCTTTGATTTGCATTTATGTTTGACACATTTTAGGAGAATGATTGATTTAGGTACAAGCTTATGATTGTGCAACCACCCGTTTGCCTAGTGTGTGTCTAGCATTATCTTTGCTAGTTTTCACTTGTAGCCGAGAGGAGAGATTTAGAGAGGGGTGCATTGGTTGGGTGTTAAAAAGGGGTTAGTAAAAAGACTGCATGTTTTGCTTGGTTTAATTTGATCACCTGTTTTGAAATTGACTTGAGGAGTTGCTTGGGACAAGCAACGGGTAAGTGTGGGGATGTGACGGGTGGTCCTTTGGACAACCCTTAAGCATGTTAAAAGATGAAATAATCCTCCATTTAGTCGTGTAATTATCTTGAATTAGATAACTACCATTGCTTATGTTTCAGGTGCATTTTGAGGGCTAAAAGATGGATTAAGTGCAGCTTTGGAGTCATTGGTGACAAACGGGTCGAGCATGGAACAAGAAACAAAACAAAGAAGAAAAGTCAGGTCATTACCGTAAATTACGGTCTTACCGTAATTTACGGTAGACCTGAAATGCAGCCGGAACCCACCGTAAATCAGATTAGTTGCACCGTAAATCTCTTATGTCCACCGTAAATTACGGTGGAGCCGTAATTTACGGTGGTGTCAGCGTGAAAACATGTAACTGCCACTTTTAAGTTAGTTTTTGGGTGTCTTTTCATGATCACTCATCATTGGACGGTTTTGGATCATCCTTGGGGCGATTTTTGGCTACTTGCTTGGTTTGTGAACAATTCTTATCATCCGGTTTGTATTTTCGATTCGTATGAACATTGATTTGATTATGATGATGATTCACCGAGCCATGTCCGGCTAAACTCTTCGGTGATCATCTTAGGTGAATATTTCTTGAACTTTTGTGTGTTTTAATTCTGAATTTCTAGAATGATAACTTGCGTTGCTTGAATATCATGGTGTATGTTTGATTGCTTGTAATTTGTTAATCGATATTGCAATTTCTAGTCTTAATCGTACGTTCTTGGTGCCGTTGGCAATCGAGATATCACGGGAAGGGTTAGGGTTGGTTATTGGTTAATTGGTCATCGGGAAACAACCTCGCGTTTATATAATCCGAGTACTTTGTCCCCTTTTATCACTTCAATCATCTATACACGAGTTATGTCTATGTAACTCTTTCTAGTTTGAATTGCACACAATTGTTTAAAGAAACTGAAACCTAGGGTGATCATTGTTCTCTCCTAATTTGTCTTAAAACCTACATTTGATTTGCATTAGTTTAATTTAGTTTTCTAAATCAACAAACCAAACTCTTGAATTTTAATTTCTGCAATTTAGTCTAATATTAGTTTAAGTACAAAGCTATACAATCGGCAAAATTTGACGTGATTGTCGTGGGTCACGCAAATTTAATCCCAAATACAACTATAGATAGCGGTAATAGGGTATCGAACTCAGGGAGTATGTGGAAGATGTGTCGATTGTATAGCTTTGTACTTAAACTAATATTAGACTAAATTGCAGAAATTAAAATTCAAGAGTTTGGTTTGTTGATTTAGAAAACTAAATTAAACTAATGCAAATCAAATGTAGGTTTTAAGACAAATTAGGAGAGAACAATGATCACCCTAGGTTTCAGTTTCTTTAAACAATTGTGTGCAATTCAAACTAGAAAGAGTTACATAGACATAACTCGTGTATAGATGATTGAAGTGATAAAAGGGGACAAAGTACTCAGATTATATAAACGCGAGGTTGTTTCCCGATGACCAATTAACCAATAACCAACCCTAACCCTTCCCGTGATATCTCGATTGCCAACGGCACCAAGAACGTACGATTAAGACTAGAAATTGCAATATCGATTAACAAATTACAAGCAATCAAACATACACCATGATATTCAAGCAACGCAAGTTATCATTCTAGAAATTCAGAATTAAAACACACAAAAGTTCAAGAAACATTCACCTAAGATGATCACCGAAGAGTTTAGCCGGACATGGCTCGGTGAATCATCATCATAATCAAATCAATGTTCATACGAATCGAAAATACAAACCGGATGATAAGAATTGTTCACAAACCAAGCAAGTAGCCAAAAATCGCCCCAAGGATGATCCAAAACCGTCCAATGATGAGTGATCATGAAAAGACACCCAAAAACTAACTTAAAAGTGGCAGTTACATGTTTTCACGCTGACACCACCGTAAATTACGGCTCCACCGTAATTTACGGTGGACATAAGAGATTTACGGTGCAACTAATCTGATTTACGGTGGGTTCCGGCTGCATTTCAGGTCTACCGTAAATTACGGTAAGACCGTAATTTACGGTAATGACCTGACTTTTCTTCTTTGTTTTGTTTCTTGTTCCATGCTCGACCCGTTTGTCACCAATGACTCCAAAGCTGCACTTAATCCATCTTTTAGCCCTCAAAATGCACCTGAAACATAAGCAATGGTAGTTATCTAATTCAAGATAATTACACGACTAAATGGAGGATTATTTCATCTTTTAACATGCTTAAGGGTTGTCCAAAGGACCACCCGTCAGCCGCCACACAAGAGTGAAGACCATTGGGCCGCACATATGGGCCAATCTAAGGAGCCTTATGGAGCCGATAATCATCTTGGGCGGCTGGTTTGATTGGGCCGCATAAGTGGACACATGGAAACTAGGAACATGGGCTGACAACATCACATGGTCTTGGATTTGGTGGCAGACTTCTTTGGTTTCGTGAGACACAAAATAAAAGCAAAACATCACATGGATTGGAGAGCATATGTAACTTATCGCATTTAATAACCATTTGATGAAGAGTTAAGGGGCCAATCATGCTATTTCGGTTACAACGTAGAGATTAATTATTTTTTTTTGGTATTCGGTTACATAACACTCACTTGTGGGGGGATTTTAGGGAGCCTGGTGAACGAGATGGGGGAGTTCTCGGAAGATTGGAGACTTTAACGAGTGCCATGATCGGTTAACCCTCCAGTGAACACTCCGGGTGATGATTCTTGTATTTCACTTGTAATTTAGTTATGTTTGTTTGAGAATTAGATTGTAATTAGGTGTTAACCGAATTGCATTTACATATATACAATTTGTGTGACAGACAAATCCTGGTGATAACCAGAGACGTATTTATGTTTAATCTAATTGTGCCTTTGCTGATTGAATAATTATTTATGCTTGCGGTTAATATCTCTCTGATCAATTGGTATTATGCTAGGATCTTGTATAAGTAATTGGTTTATGTGACAGATTTATCATTTAATCAGTGGCATCCAAATAAACAATAATTAGATTATTAGGTGTTTACAGAATCTGAATCCCGGAGTGGTCACGTTCCTATCATTGTTTTCTCATTTTCACAATACTTATTCATAAAAATTACAAAAATATATAAACTAGCAAATTTCATAAAGTAAGTTTAGATTAATTAAACGGTATTACACTGACCACATGCTCCTCTGGATTCGATACCTGACTTACCCTGTCTATAGGTAATTTTAGGTTTTTGCATAGACCCGACGACAGTCTATCAATGATCGAACGATGAATGAGTACATGGAGATCACAAGTCACGAAATACTTCTTTGTAAACTACATTTGTCGTTTTATTAGTAGGTTTGCCGTCATTGTCCAAAATCAGAAGTTTAACTCCTTGTCTGGTTTTAACTCTCGATAAAGCAACATACAACTGACCGTGGGTGAAAACTGGCTGTTTCAGATACAGACCAACTCTAGACAGTGATTGTCCCTGACTCTTGTTAATAGTCATTGCGAAACAAACAGCCAACGGAAATTGTCTCCTTTGAAACTCAAAAGGAATTTTTTTATCAGAAGGTATCAAACTAATCCTTGGTATATAAGTGCGAGTGCCTATGTTCCCTCCGGATATTATCTCGGCTTCTATTACACGGTTATACATTTTTTTGACTTGTAGTCGTGTACCATTGCAAAGACCATTTTGTTGATCAATGTTACGTAAGAGCATCACCGGAACGCCTACTTTTAGTGATAGCCTATGATTAGGTAAGTCGGATACTTTAAGACCATTAAGCACATCAGGAGAGTATAGTTTTTGTTGTGTAGCGTTTGGATTTTCAGACTGACAAAGACTGTCTGAACTAAGATATTCTCGTTCTTCGCCTGGGAATAGTGACAACAACCGATCATTAATTTCATGCACAACCTCCTTCTTAGGTGCAAGTATAGCCCTCTCACTGAAATAATTTTGATTGTTGAAGTTTTCAAGAATTGAAGGATACACAAAATCAATTAAAGTTGAAATGGGGTCCGATGTATCAGTGATCAGAAGATCGCTTGGTATTTCAATTGATGCTTCTCCATCATTTGGACCACCAACATTTCCCTCACCTATATCCAAAAGCCATTTTGCAAATTGTTTTATTTCTTCATCGTCCGATGCTGAACTTCCAACTGTTAACCTCATGTTTTTTGTTAGTCTCAGCAACTTACATGTATTCCACAGGTAAGACGAACTTAATGAGGCATTGACAATCTCTTGTCTTCCACCATTTGGAACAACAGGAAGGATCTGTCTAAAATCGCCTCCTAAAACAATAACCTTTCCTCCAAAGCGGATATTTGATCGGTTGGAAATGTCGATATTGAAAATGTCGTTCATTGTTCTATCCAACGCTTCGAATGCATGCTTATGGACCATAGGCGCTTCATCCCATATAATCAAGTTTGTTTCATGTAGTAGTCTAGCTACATCTCCATCAGGTTTTATATTACAAACTGAATCCTCTGTAAGATTCAATGGAATACGAAACCTGGAATGCGCGGTCCTGCCACCAGACAATAACAACGACGCGATCCCACTGGAGGCAACGTTTAATACAATTTGACCTTTTGATCTTATTGCCGCAGATAATGTCTTCCATAAGAAGGTCTTCCCGGTCCCACCATAGCCGTACACAAAAAAAACCCCACCTTTGTTGCCCTCAATTGCGTTTATTATTTGTTGGAAAAGTGACCGTTGCTCCTCAGTTAGCAAATTTACTTGATTATTAAATTCAATTTCAAGATTGGTTTTGTCGTATATACGCTCCTCGTTAATCAAACGATTGTCTGAATCAGACATAGACGCATTATCTGGGTACAACATTGTCTCAAATCTTTTGAGTGATGAGTTGTTTCTAGCTAAGAATTTTTCAACTTCACTCAAAACATAGTTTTTAAGCTGCTCATATGGAATTGATAAATCTGTAAAAAATGAAAAAAAATATATTTATGTAATAAAACAATATTTAATGAACCAAACAATATATCATAAATGAAACACAAAACCATGTTTTCTTTAAAGCGAAATAGTTTTTTTTTTGTATCACAACCAGAAACAGAAAAAAATGGGGAGAAGAACAACATTTTGTGTAAAAGAATTACCTGGAACTCGATGATATTTTCTAAGTCTGTAGATAAAGTCGTCTGTCATGTATCTCCATGTGCTTTCCCATACAACCTCTGGTCTGGATAACGTATTTGTTAATAGCAAAGTAGCAAATAAATTACGAAGATACGAAGGGGATCCTGTTTCATTTGCTTCCTTGACTGCCTCAATGTATTCCGTGTCATCGTCCAAAAGACCGAGTGCATAACATGCATCTCTAAATGTATCATATACCTTACCATCAACTGTTTAGATTAAGATCAGGGTTTTCATGAAAACAGTCTCTAACCATCCTATAAGCTTTTACCAACTGATTTTCTGAATCTAAAATAACTTTTATATGTTCAATCAGTTTACGATCAAGATCAGCCACACTTGAGGAAGATGTATCCTTGGAACGACTGGTTAAAAAATAGCGGAGTGTCAAAAAACATCAATATTAATAAAAAAAATAATGAAGAAAGCTTCGGTGGGAAAAAAAATAAAAGTTTATTATAATTACCTAAAAACGGATTGTCTGTTGGATAGTTCATTTTCAGTATCGAATATGTAGAGCTGGCAAAATTTTGGTTGATCTCCGTTTTCCGGAAGCAGGCTTCCAGTGCTGTGATAGTTCTCACCACTAATTCTGTAGCAGAATGGTCCATTACCTCTATTAACAGTGGGATCAACCTTACCACCCATTGACGTGAAAGCAAACATGGAGTTATACCGTCGAATATTATTAAAAAAATGTTTGCTTTCTTTATCCTTATACATAAAAAGTTTCTTATAACTTGGGACAACCTCTTTATAATCTGGTAGCTCTACTTTGCCATAACTACAACATAAGAAATAGCATATTCTTCCTTTCTCTTTTCTTCCCCTTCCTTTTTCTGCATCCCATAATTTAGCATTGCATACTTCACAAGTAATACATTGGTCACCATGGTCTAAATAATCTGTAAAGTTAGTTGAATAAAAAAAGAATATTACTTTACGAACTAATATAAATATAAAAATAATATATACTATTTAATATATAATTTAATAAATAAAGTAATTGTGATTATACCTGTTGAAACTCCTTTGTAAATTGCCTCATCTGTAGTTTCCTCTGTGGTCAAGTCAATCATTGGTATAGGAGATGTAAGTCGTGATTTACTTAATAACTTACGTTTTCCTGGTGACATCCTCTGTAAAGAAGAACTTTCGAGTATAGTAGATGTGTTGCTAGAAGTTGTGATGTTTGAAGATAGAGAAAAACGACGAACGTTTATTGGAGTAGTCAAGTTGTTTGTAAGACAACTAACATTACCTAAATAACATAACATAATCGAAGTTATTAACTTTTTAAAACATATATATTGTATTTGAAATTAAATTTGCATTATTAGGTAAATATAATTTTTACTTGTAGGTACAACCGACGTTGTAGGAGTAACATTGTGGGTGTTTAAAGATACCAATCTTAAATCAGTAGAAGATGATAAAGTATTGGAAGGGTATAATTTTCGTTGTTGTAGACTTGTAGATCTTTTACTGTCTAAACATAATTTCCTTAACCTCCGTCTCTCTTTGTAGTCATTTTGAAGAAGTCTCGGGTCAAAAACTGTAATATTATAAAAAAAAACAGATAATTAACATATAAACATTCTCCAATTAATAAATAATTTTTTTGTTAAAAATAGTATCCTACTTTAAACATTTATTAAAGTTTTACCTCCATATTCAATGGACGGCTCTGTTGTAACATTGACCATGTCATGCGGAATGGATAATGAACCAGAAGTAGATGTTAACACATCTGTTGATTGTGATGTACCTTTTTGCATGCTATAACGTTTACCATCGATGCATAATTTTCTCAGTTTACGCCTCTCCTTACTCTCATCTTGAGTAAGTTTAGGGATGAAAACTTACAGACAATGATTATATATAAAAAAACATATAAGGTACATGAAATATTAATCGTACGGGTTAAATTGAAAATGTAAATATTATTAACATAAAAACATAAATAATACCGTTTGAAATGTTTCCCAAAGGTGTTCGATGCTGGACATCTGAGATAATAGGAAATACATGTGTATAAATACAATTAAAGTATTTGATATGCAAAGAAGTCTCTCATTGTACAATTTGATGTATAAATACAATTAAAGTATTCGAAAATATGTAACTCTAATGTCTAAAAAAATGGCATGTTATTTGACAAAGGAGTAACATAAATGAAGTTGTATTGCATTTTGGTAGCATATTAGAATCTGCAGTAATTTGAAGGACGACAGAAAAAATGGATTGGGAATGGACCAGAACTGATACGATTCTTTCTTTCCGGATCAGAAAATGATTTGTAAGTTATTAACTTATATATGTATTAGTAACATTTAAAATCGTATAGTGAATAACTATATAACTATAAATTCCATGTTTCATTTAATTATAAAATAATATGTTATGATTATTATGTTTTATTATAAATCAACAGGTTTTATATGTAGAATGTAATTACATTAATTAAACAAATAGGTTTTATAGTGTATATATATAAGTTTAGAAAAATTAAGTAAAGATAGGGATTATTTTTGTAAATAAAAAAAAGTAAGAATTTTGTTTATAAATATAATATCTATATCGGATATCAGATATTTCTACATATACAGTGTTTCTTATCTCTTTCTATATTGCCCTTTATATAAAAGCCCTAACTTCATACGCATACAAACACCTTCACTTGTTCGGCATTGACATTATCAGCAAACAAAGACAAATCAGTAACAGGTACGATTCCAACGATTGTTCTTACATAACCTAGATCTTTAATTGCATCAGTGTTACATATTTAATCGCTTCTAAATTTGGGGATATTTTCGTAAATCGGCATGTTCTGTGATCGACGGCATCATGTTCGTCGTTTCATCAAATTGTATAAATTTGCGTTTGTTCTGAGAGAAATTACAGGTTTTCTGATCTTAATTTAGCGTTATTGTTCCAATTATTGGTTTTGTTTTTGTTTGTTTTATCCGTTAGGTCTGTTTAGGGTTTCGAATTGAACCTGTTTATCGTTGGGGCATTATTATTATTATTATTATTCATTGATTCTTTTCTGTACGTCTGTTATTGTTTTATTTAGGTTTTTTGGTTAGGATTGTTGGTGATCTGTATATTCGTTTGGCATAAGTGTTACATATTTGAAATCTAAATTTGGGGATTTTTTATAAATCGACATGTTCTGTGATAATCAAAATCTAGTATTTATCCAAATAATTAAATGTAGTCAATGGCGCGTTCTTCAAATGAGCGAAAGAAACAAAAGAAAGAAAAAGAAGTGATACTGCTAACAGATTCGGACTCAGACGAATCTTTCACTTCGGAAGAAATTGACTGGAACGCACCAGAACCAAATCTCATTTTTATGCCGTCCTCTTATTCACGTTTTGTAAGTAGTTAGTTAGATTATTTGTATACTAAGTTAACTGTTGGTGTTCTATGGTGTCATTAGTCTCTTTATCATTACAGTCTGAATTCTTTTTTGGCATTTTTAGCGGATACCGGTAAAGATCGCAAAATCAATGGGAATCGATCGCTGCCGAAAGGTGACCATTCAAAATATGCGTGGTGTCGAAAGTAATTTGAACGTCACGGCTGAACCAAAAAGACAAACAAAGAAAAACAGGTTTAGTGTATTGGGATGGCAAGCATGGGTTCGTGAAAACAACATCAAGAAGGGTTATCTTTGCGTTTTTGAGTGGTATGAGGATATGCCTACACTCTTCGTTAGGGATGTAACCAAAGAATAATGGGGTTAGTACATAGATCAAAACCGTTCAACCATTTTATATGGTAATTTTGGCTAACAAACGGTTTTGGCAATAAGTAGATAAGTATGTAGCAATGGTTTTTGTGGAACCTGTTTAAGTATACATGTTATTATGATAGCTTTTGGAAAACTACTTGATAATATTATGGTTTATGTTAGCTGTTTAAATATTTTTGTATATGTTTCCTGTTGCAATACTACTTTAATTTTAATGGTCATCTACCAAATATGACATCACTTTACGATTATAACTTATTACGGACAAAAGGTTTAGATATTTAACTGTTTAGGACGCGTACGTGGTCACATTATTATTATCAATTCATCTAACTTTAAAACTATTACGTGAAACTACGTTCCTTTGATAGTTAGATTGTGTGTACAAATATTACCTGAAGATACATTCCTTAGAGCGTTAGAATGTGTTCTTAGGGACTGAGATTTCCGAGAATCCAAAACCATTTTTCGTTGTCTTCGTCTCTCTTTCGCTTCCTTATTGCTATCAGGATTGCAAACTAAAAAAAAATTAAAATTACAAATTAGAAAGTATAAATAAAAACCAAACAACTATAACAGCACGTTAAAAGATTATGCATATATGTGTGGATTATATGTATACCATTAGTAATGTCTGAAAATGGAATCCTTGATATGCAACCTGCAACATAAATAATAAAAGCATACAAAAAGTAGTATATGTCAATGGTTTGAGCCATGTATCTACCTAATAATCAATAAACTGAAAAATAATCAAAATGCTACCACTTGAATTGTTTGTATTGCAAGGTTGCTTGCCGAAAGACGAAGACTCAATCTTTGACCTTTTCGACATGAGTATAACTGTAAAATGGTAGATGAAAAATTAACTAACCTGATCTCTAAATTTATACTTTATTTTGATAAATCAATGAAATGGCACTTACAGTTTGCAATGTTCTCATTCTGTACATCTTTTAATGAAGAAGACAAATTTTCATTTTTCGATCTTTTTGACATCACCGGAAATGTGATTAAGGTTACTGCAATAAGAAGAAGAAGAAGATCCAATCGTTAAATGTATAACCCTTAAGTAAACCAACAAACATGACGCTTACATAGTAAAAGAAATAAGAGTCTTCGTTCAATATAAATAGTGGTTTACATATTTTTGGAATCAATTTAATACCATATCAAGTTAAATTGCAACAGATTATCTTGCTTTATGGTTGATTAGTTATTCCAAATTTAAAATTACCTACATTTTCACGCTTTCTAAGTATAGTTTTTGTATTTTTGGTATGTTATCAATTACAATAATCAATTGACGTATATTGATTATATCATCAATATTACACGGATAAGTAGCAAACAAATGTCAATACAAAAATTGACAATAAATACTATATTTAGTAGTATAGCATTCTGGAATTTTGATATACATTTTTAATTATAGAAACAAACATAAACATAAACACTAAACATATACACAAAAGTTAGGTACCATACAAAAGTCTACTAAGAAATAAGTCCATATGGTTACATGTTCAAAGGATAGTTACCAAAACAAAGACCAAACAGTTCTTATAAAGACAGTTTATAAAAGTTCGGTGCACTTTTGCTTAGACATGTCGGACATTTTTTAAGATGACGGTTTTCTTTGAAGTCACATAAGTGAAATCAAGCATGTCGCCATCATTCAAGTTATTTTCCGCCATAAATACAGGCCAGTCTATGACTGAATAGCGTAATGCACTTCCGTTTTTTTCCGGTTTCACTTCATAAGTACTAAGTTGCCCCTGCATGTTTTCAATCTTCAGTGTATGAAGCTTCTTTGTAAAACTAGCGCGGTTTGATACCCCGACCGGAAGACGCTGCATGTAACAACGTTTATTTAACAGTTTAAATCATAAACATCCAATAATAACGAAAAATAATGTAAATTTAAAGATTTATTTAGCAAAAATAATACCAGCCTGTATTCCCCTTTACGTGTAAAGTTCAAAACTTCCGGATCTTCAGGAATAGTGTGTTGTCCGCAATTGTCTCCATGTAAACGCTTCTTATACTTGGAACTACCAACCGACCTTATATTTTCCTTTACCTTTATGATTAAAAAAAATGTTATCTTCAAAACGATACCATATTATTGTTAACAAATTAATATTATTTGTATGAATCTCAAAACTTACATCTTTTGTGAGAGATTTAGATCCTTCAGATATAAATCCCTTGGAAGTACATTCAACGTCATGTTGTTTACCCTTACTTGTATTTCCAACTCCCTCCTTCATGGTGATAGCATCTTCTTGCGGAATGCAAATATCCTGTTAAAATGCCACATTTTACATTAAGATAAATAATGTACATGAGTACCTGTTGTGATAAATATCAGATGAATTTTATGTATAAATATACATTTATAAAAATATACGATTACCTGGTGGACATTTGGTTCTTCATGTGAAAAAAAGAAGCCATAATCTTTACGTAAGGCCTAAAAATGACAATATGCAATATAATTACTGCCATATAACCAATAATCAAAAATGTGTTTATAGATATTAGTAGTTTACCTCGTCTACTTTATGAACGAACTGATCACGAGATATTTCAAGAACCTCATCATCGGAATTGTCTCCCATTATGAACACAACCAGCAACTGAACTGAAAATAGAGTTAAGTGAAAGTGAGCATTAGAAATATTATTAAATATACATATAGATTCATCAGCTTTATACCTAAACATTCATGAGCTTTAAAACCTTAGATAAAACTTCATGAAAATACATAGAACAAACTCTGTAGATAATGCTTTGAGTTTCCAATAGAATCAAAAGTAAAATATCAAAACAAACAAATTATGTAGCAAAAAACGTTTCGTTGAATAAGATTTAAGATACAGAAACACCAAACAGAGACGGAATCAAACTTCTGAACAAACTTCATGAAAAAACTAAAGCAAAAATAAAGTATGTATCAAATATTTAGAAATTACCGATCAAGATTTTGATGAAGATTGTATGAAGAAGATGAAGATCAAAAGGGTTTCTTAGTTATTGTGAAGGTTAAAGTTCGAGAAACATACCTCTTGGAAAGTAAATCTTCGGTTGATTTGTGAGATTCCATTCTCAAAACCGGGTATATGTATTTTTTTTAAAAATAAAAGGAAATTGTAATAGTTGTTTGTTTAGATATTATAGGGGTTATGATTAATTTATGTTACCAATGTATATTATTTCTTTGGAATTATGATCACAATATATTTTATTTTGAAATATATAACGAATTTCTTAACTATTGAAGTAACTATCTAATTTTGTATGATTACAAAATACGAAAATTTTAAAAAGTTTTCATATTTAGTTTTAATGCTAATGGTGGTATTACAATCTATTATCTATATTAATAAACATAAAAGATATTTTTATTATTAAAGTAACGAAAGGATAAAATTTCAGATACTTGAGACAAATTAGATAGTCCGAGAAACAAAATATGAAATAGTATCAAAGAACTTCATAATTTCTAATCGAAAGGCGAAACGATTGTCTCCAAAAATAATGCGCCTTTCGGTCCGTTGTAGCTGTCAACATGTTGGATGTAGTTAAAAGAATCATTGCAAAGTAGAAGTTCAACAGTATCTCCACAAATACTGCTTATCAACCACTTGTTGTCTTGAATTACATTTGTCCTTTGTTGCGGCTCCAAATGTTGAACTATGCGAGCCTTATTGAAAGAAAAGACCTTGAAAGCATGTGTATTATAAAACGTTAAAATGTTATAAAACGTGTATTATAAATCGTAAAAATTTTTTTTTTTTTAAAAAAACGTGGGAAGGAAAGAATGTATGTTAATTTTGTAAAAGTCCAATACAGTTCAAATATATGGAACAACTAATATCATATATATCGAATGTAGATGTAGATAAAAAATATGTAAATCATAACATCAAATAACATTGCATTTTAACATTTCATTGAAAGCTTTAAAAAGTATATATAAATAAGTAAAAGAATGCCATGTAACATGAAACAATGAACGGGTCATTTTACAATACAATCGCATGGAATAGATGATCGAATATTAAAACCAATAAGATGTGCTTCCGGAATTTTAGGCGAAAAAATGATGTTAGTCAAATCCGTTGATCTCAAAATGTTTCCTGCAAATTATATTATAGAGTTTTAAACAAATAATTGTGTAAACTTAAATGTTATGAAACAAAATAAAACAAACTAAAAAACTTACTGGTGTTGCAGTAAACCAACTTGACCCGAGCAACGTATATTATAGACTTTTTTTTATATTCATTCGAGTTGTAACATATCCCAATCCTCTCATGTCATACAATTTCATTTCAATAACATGTCCTCTGTTAGATTTTAATTTATTAATAAATAGTAAGTTTTAGATAATGTGTAGTCACCAAAAGAGTTGACTTACATGAAATCTTGTAGGAATAACCTAAACATATATTTGTCTTTGTCTCGTTCGCCACATATTATTCTTCCAACAACATCTATAAAAGATACAACTATTAACATAAGTATTCAAATAAAATAAAAGAATATATTATAATAAATAATATATAACAACTATAATTAAACTTTAAACAATAACATGTAATCAATGAAGGTTAAAAGAAATTAAACTTACCAACAATATACTTTTCACGTCTTCTGTCATGAGCTAATGTTTTAATGCATGGTGTCAAAGGGTACAAAACAAAACCTTTAGGAGGATCAACTAAAAAAGGTGTTACTTTTGAAAATTCATTAAATACGATTTTTATGTTTGTTGAAACAATGATGTAGCCTTCATATCTTGGATACTCATGATACATGAGATTTTCTATTTTGAATTGATATAGAGAATATACACCACCAACCATCTTACTAAATGGGTATAAGTTAGTCAAATTAATAGGCACAATTGCTGCAATCTTCTGCCTCTAAGAAAAGTCATGGAAAACGAATTTCAATAAAGTAAACTTAAATGAAATGTATAATTCGAAAGTTTAGTAAACATGTTATGAAGTTACCTGTTGGTCGAGCAGAACAACAATCAATCTGTCTAAGTCTTTGTCATGCCATACAAATTCAAAGCTAACAAAGATAATAGAATACCAAACACCATCTTCTTTCAAATCAGAAAAGAAATCAACGGATTCCACTTTTGCCGTTTCCTTCATTAACAAAAGACTTACTTTAAGAAAACATACAATATCATAACAAAGCAATAATTCATGGAAAATGTTATCAACACAACGAACTACATACATACCAAAATTCAAAAGGAACATCTCTTATTAAAATAATAGCAACCACACAAAAGGATAAAATCATGAAAGTCTAACACGGGAACCATTAATAGGTTTAAGAACAAACAAAAAAACACACCAAGAAAACATAAAAACCAATAAGATGTTCAAAACATTCGTAGTTGCGACAAACTACTTCTCAACCTTGGGAATCAGTAATCCAACTGTGACACCATCATCATCCACAACCTCCTTGCTAGCTTTACGTGGTTTTGTAGACGACTGCGAAGACATCACATCAGCATCGTACATGCTGTCCAAATTCCGCTTCAGTTCGTTTTCCATGATACGAATTGAGGTACCGTTGCCATCTTCATAGGGTGTTGTAAACATGCCTTTAGTAAAATTAGACACAGGTGTCTCGTCGGCTTTGGTACGGGAGATAGAATCCTTAAAAAAGGGAAAACAAATAACGATTAAAACCCAACAGAAAAAAAACAAAGCATTTTTCATGAACAACCAGATACAAATTACACACATTATCGGGGACCTCATCTGCTGCTTTCATGTCAGAGCTAACAACATTCACACGCTCCTCATCAATAGGCTGAAATATGAAATATAAAAGTTATATTATTGGTTATAATTATATAACATATAACTAAATAGCAGTGCATAGGTTTTCAAGTACCTGAATGACATCAAAAATCTTATCTAGTTCGCAAATAACGGTTGGATTGTCAGTTAATTTCGAAACAGAGTAACCATCCGATTTGTTTTTTATGTTAAAAGAACCTATGGCTATCTTGAAAGCAAACTTCCTGTTGAGTAGAGCATTGAGTTCAGGCGGAAAATTCCCTTCGTTAGCTAACTGGCGAGTCATATACAAAAAATAATAATTTTGTCAAAAACCGATGTAATGTTAACTAACTAATAATAATCCACATCTGTAAAACAAAACAACTAATTATAACGTACATCAAGGTTCTTATCCAACAGTTGACTCGCGTTAACCTTCAACAGCTTAAGCACCTCATGCTCAAATAGGGTGAGCGTCACAATCCCTGTACAATCCTGAACCCGTATCGGTACCCTGATCCTGAAACATATTAATTATATGTTATACAACAATAATGTAACGCATAAACATGTAAAAATACCAGTTAATATGTAAAGTAATAGTACCTCGGAACGGAGTAAACAGTCTTACTGTTACAGCCATCGTCCTTACACTCCAGAACCACAATATCCTCAAAACCATCTGAACCATCTTGCTTTTCTTTTGAAATTGTTTTTGTGGTGACCTTTCGATTACAATTTTTGCAAGCATTGTAAAACCAAGAATCCTCGGAAGCAAAACTCTTGATAGTTCCGACAATAATTACAAACTTTTGTTGTACAAAAGATATTAGAAATGACGTTTTAATGATATGTGAATTAAATAAACATGGTAAAAGTAAGACTTTTAGTACCTCCGAAATTTGATTTAAAGCTCCAATAGTACTGAACTGAAAATCTGAAAGATACTCTTCAGTAGGAGATTTGATTCTAGAGGAACTCAATCCAGAAAAGCTGGAAGACGTTTCAGGGGTAATGGTTGAAAGGAACCTAAAAAAATGTTTAATTGAACGTTATTATCAAAATACTCAAAAAAGACCGGATATGGTGACGTTAAAACATACCTCTTCTTAAAAGTTATTATGTCATCAATTTCAGCGTTGATCAAAACGCGAGTGACAGTGTAGAGATTTGAAACATAAAGATACCCTATTAGTGTACACAAAATTCTCAAATTAATATAAATGGACAATTGTTAACAACAAATTGTGTAATTCAAAAAAATTGTCATATATATGTAGGCGTATACCTCCCCAGAACCTGTATTTTCCGAATCGAACAATTACAACCACATTTTTTTCATCTTGATTGTCCCTCTCAAAATCCAATATCTGTTCAGCATAAGCATCCCAAAGAGTAACATATATTTGCTTCCCTCTATGAAACAAAATAACAAAAACAAAAAAATTAGCATAGGAGTTATAGATTTACATATCGTTATTAGACAAAAAAAGGATTAACATACTCTTTTAGATCATAAGGAAAACTCTTAACGACAAAACCAATTACGTCTACATATAAAACAATATTAACATAAAATTATTTGTAACATCATGTAAATTACATTGCGGTAAAATATATTCAAAATAGAGAGTCAAGATACCAATAGGACTTTTAAAGGACTTGTTGTCGTCATTCGGGTCTTTTACAATAGAACGAAAAGGAGAAAAGTCGAATCCCCACTCAGTACCAACAGGTTCATCACAAACCGAAACTATTGCGTTGCTGTTTAGATTAATCTTCGTCGGAATATGAACATACTTCACTTTCTGTCGATTCTCGCCTAATGAAGGATTACGGATGAACAAACATTGTTTCTCAGTCAACAAATGTTCATACTCTCTTGCAGTTGTGGCTAAGACAAAGGCTTGCATTTTCGTCCCCTAATATAAAAAAAAAATTATAAAATTTATACCAGAAAAAGAACGTAAAACATATGTATATGAAGTATTATTAAAAAACATTTTTATGTACACTTACTTCTTCATCCATTAAAATCATATCATAGCAATAAACCTTTCGCGGATCATTGAACGCTGCTCGACTCCATAGTCTGACAATGCGAACCTTGATGGTATAGTCATCCTGGTTGAGATTCAAATTTTTTAGCGACGTGATGGCTGGTTGTTCCATTCTACATAGCATACAAATAAAGAATAAAGTAAATGGACATAAAAAATAAGATAAAAAAAAGAACATTTAAAATACTACATTGAAATCAATATCAAATAACGTATTGAAAGTCAAAGCAAACTCATACATTCGGATGAGTGAACGATGATGTTTCTTAGAATGAAGAAGCGAAGTTGTGAATAAAATCGTATTTCGAAATTGGTATTTATGCTAGTATATTATTTTTGGTCATTATTTTTCCCTTAAATATATAAATTAGAACAAATTTGTAGAATCATTTAAGTAGTTGAATTGGGAAGTATATTCAATCAATCTTTTATTTTAAAATAAAATTACAATCATTACCATATTTCAATTTCCATTTTCAATTTCCAAAATTATAAAAATATTTTAGATTTCGAACCAAATTTCAAATTTAAGAGTATCTAAGAAAGTATATAATCGATTCAAATTACTTAAAACTTTAATTACAAAGTATATTTAATCAAACTTTTAATTTATAATAAATTTACAATGATTACCATATTTCAATAATTACAATATTTCATATACGCAAATTTTAAAAAGATTATGATTTCAACTTTATGAGTATTATATTTATATATAAAAAAGTATATAATCAATTAAAAGTACTTAAAACTTGAATTTAGTCATTTATATTAATTAGTAAACAAATCATAATCATAATCAGAGTTAACAAATTAAAATAAAAAAAATATATGAAAGATTCCATTTTAAGTATCTACATTCTATACCAAAAGTAATTAAAAACGAAAATATATAAAAAGAAATAATATATTTGGTCCAATGTATGTGTTTAGTTGGCTAACAATTGTATATACGTCCAATATATTTATGAACAAAACATTTAGTTGACCATATGTTATCTACATTTAAGAAGACGTGATACCCATACAAAGTTATATACATTTTTACACATTATAGTTTGTGTATTTTTTTAATTTAATTTATTGAGAAAAATGTAATTAAGGTTGAATTAGTAAAATGGGTTAACAAATTTTAATGTAATTTACATTGTCAGTATCGTGAATACGGACTGAGAAGAAGAATTAAGCGAATATGGTTGTGGTAATGATGGATTCCAGTGATTGTTGTAGAACATCATAAGAAGTGTAATTGTTTTA
Organism: Helianthus tuberosus; assembly: GCA_030545235.1. Taxonomy (NCBI): domain Eukaryota; kingdom Viridiplantae; phylum Streptophyta; class Magnoliopsida; order Asterales; family Asteraceae; genus Helianthus; species Helianthus tuberosus. The sequence continues at coordinate 51,460,280 of CM060387.1, read as the reverse complement.
AGTAGAATGTAGCTTATTATGTAAACATGATAATAATGTGAAGATAATGTGATTAAAGTTACCTGCTCGTGCCATCCAAGATAGGTTTTAAACTCCCACTTCAGTAACTTTAATTGAAGTGTAACTATAAAAAAAAATCAGTTCAAAGCCTAATAACCGACTCGCCAATCTACTCATTTTGTTTAAACTATTAGTGGCAAGGCATAACACATAAAACTATTAGTGGCAAGATCAGTCCAATATAGCTTTTAACATAATCATTTTAAGATTTTTTAGTCAACTGTAAGAATGACCTGAAATTCAATACTTAAAGCACCTAGTTATAAATATGGGGATTTGGACCTGTTTATATGTGTTTTATATTGAATGGACAGTATAAGGCAAGCTGGTATATAGCCGATTGAAATGTGCTCTTAATGGTTGTTTCGTAAAGCGGCTTGTTATGAAATAATCAAATGATTGTAGTAATAGTCTGTCTTTTAAACTATTATTATAACCACTATATGGCATAAGGGGTTTTTGTAAACAATAATCAGCAATCTTACTTCTTAATATGAGAATATATCAATTTAATTGTATACTTAAAAGTAGTTTCTATATCGTTTTTGATCTATCATACATGTAGTGGGAATAAAAAGTACTAAAAACATAGAGTAAACTTTAAAGACATGGCATATAGTGGTTAAAATAACAGTTAAGATATGGAAATTATATAAAAACTTGAAATTCAAAACCAAAACCAATGTTAAAACCAAAAATCTTGAAAGGCAAAAAAACATGCCGTAATTGTCATATAACTAATTGGTACGCCTAACGTAAGGCACAACCCTCTCAACACTCAAAACCTGATCATTTTCATCAAAAGAAAAGTGAACCTGGTCACGGACCTTAATTCGACCGGCTTTCATGAACTTCTTCCAAGAGGTTAAAGCGTATCGAAAAGCAGTCTTGCCTCTTCTTTCACGTCTTTCACGTCTGGTACCGTTGGTAATCTGCATTGGCGGATCCAGATGCAAAAATCTTACGGTCAAATCTTTTAAACCTTCATGAAGTTTAGCCATGCGTGAAACAGGATCAGGAATCCTCTGTAATGTTTAAAAAATAAAAGAAGAATGTTTATTAATTAAAAAATTGAGAACACTTGTTTTATAGCAGTCTGTAAAATGATTTTCAAACTTACAAAATGATCTGGACCAGCCGTACGAACAACCCGACGAACACCACCATGTATTTGTTCATCATTTTCATTTTCAGCATCAACAGGTGCAACTTCAGCCTGCCAATTAAATATATATCATGTATTAAATTACAATTCATAAAATATATAAATAAGTAACAATATGTAATTTACCTCATCAACATCTACGTCAGGATAATCGATTTCAACACCGTTTTTTCCTAAAACTTTTAAATAGAAAAAATTACCAAAACCTCTTGTAAATAACAAAAAGCAACCAACCTCCAACTGAAATAGACTAACAATTACGTCCATACCAACGGTAAAACCGACTTTACCGTTAGACGTTTCAATGGAAACGTTAAACGTTTTGTTGTCTATCATTACAATAGAGGTTACAGCATTTGAGGAACCATCGTAACTTTTTGGCAAAATACATTGAGGAATGACCTGTATGATGATAAAAAAAAATAAAAAAAAGGACTATTAATATAAATTATAAGTAAAGTAATAATTAAATACATTATAAAATCTAAAATCTGAGTTTATCTTACATAAAAATTAGATGATGGAGGGAGCATATATGTCCGGAAAGATCCACGACTAACCCCATCAACGAAATACCATAATTTAAACGTAGTAGGATCTACAGGAATAAATACTACCAAACATCCTTGGGTTAGTCCCAAGTGTTCTACAACTTTGGACCAACCACGAAAAAAAAATAACTTCCCTTTAGAAGCGCTTAAAAAAACATTAAAGTCCGTTCCATCTTCAGTGTGTATCATAACATTATCAGGGACTTTATCAACACCCCATACTTTGGACGAAGCGTCATCTGGAATGGACTAATAAAACAATCAAATAGAAAATGAATTATAATAATCAAAATACTTAAACAATACAATACTCATAAAATGTATTTAATCAGAAGAAACACACAAAAAAAAAAAAAGAACTCAAGTAATAATTTTTCATTTACCAGAATAAGTTGGTCTGTTCGATTCATTACCCTACAGAACCAGGGTCTTCTGTAACTGAGTTAAAAAATGCAATGTTAATAAATTTGAACATGTTAAGGTTATTGTTACAAAATATGTAAAACCATGAAAAAAAAAAAGATTATACAACAATGACATGTTACATAAACAATAAAAATAACACAAAATACCTTGATGAACTTTCACCCATAGTAAATACCTACAAAACCATATTACATAAACAAACCACATCAGATAAATTATTATGCAAACTGAATATAAATAACAAACATGTTTACATTTATAAATCTGAACAAATGTCACATGACACCACTAAGAATGTCGCAAAAGTCTTCGTAGCTCATTATATAAGGTAAACAGAAAGCATAGATGCAAAGATATATAAACACAAGTAAGATATATTAAAACAACTGAAACATTCATGTAAACTTGAGCTGTATTAAGTGCATATATACTTTTACAGTAATAAAGAACAAATATATAGTTCTACATGATTCAATCAGTATGAACCATGTTACCCTACAGTTTCAATCAATCATAAGGCAATCTGAATTATATTTAAAACTAAGTTTTATATATAAATGTGTTACTTTCTAACCACAAATCATTGTAGAATTCACAGAATCTAACATCTTTGTATTAGACCTCAATATATATTTTATTTTTTAATAAAGAATAAATATATAGTTCTACATGATTCAATCAGTATGATCTATGTTCCCCTAGAGTTTCAATCAACCATAAGGCAGTCTGAATTATATTTAGAACTAAGTTATCTATATAAATGTGTTACTTTCTAACCACAAATCATTGCAGAATTCACATAATGTAAACATAAAAAAGCCCTAAAAATTTATACTCACTAAATTGCAGATCTTAATTCAACATTAAATAAACCTAAAACGTAAGAGCATCGGAATAACATATTATCAAATAAGCGCTAATATAACAGCCATAAAAATTGTTACAGATCAGAATATTGAGAAAAGATCCATATGCTTACTTATGATGTTCAGAGAAAATCAACACAAAAATCGGATATTGAATCAAAAACATATTAAAAAAACCCCTAAATTTTGCTACAGATGAAAACCCTAATATAACAGCCATGAAAATTGTTAAAGATCAGAATATTGAGAAAAGATCCATATGCTTACTTATGATATTCAGACAAAATCGACACAAAATCGGATATTGAATCAAAAACATATTAAAAAAAACCCCTAAAATTTGCTACAGATTAAATACCAGATAAATATGCATACCACTGATAAAGAATCGTACCTTAAATAATGGTTGACAAATCGATTGAATGCCAAATCGATGTGAACAAACAGATGATGATTGATAAATCGATTGCCCACAGAATCGATGTGAAGAAACCCCAGAATACATATGGATTTATATATCTAGGGTTTATGCGATCAAACATCATTAAACATGGGAACTCAATCATATTTTCGAAGATGATTATGATTATAAAGAAATATGGAAATCGTATTTCTGGTTGAATTATTTGAGGAAATTTGAGAGAAAGATGGAAACTTCAATTCAGCGTTACAACTAAAGTGAAAAGCAGGATTTACATTGAAGATGTATATTGCCGCTCAAATCAACATTCAGAGGTCTAATAAGTTGCCAGGTGGCAATTAGTGGCTTAAGTTTGTGCCAAGTGGCACTAAAATGTATTGTTTTAATATAGATAATAGATATGTGTATTGTTATACAAAGGCTTTTTGTTTAATGATACACATAGTGAATTATGAGCATAATATACATAGATGTATCATTTTTTGTCCAAAGGTGTTATGTTATATTTATGTGCTTTATCTTATTACTTATGTTCGTTCATCATAATACATGAATTTTGGTCACAGCCAAAGCGAAGCCAGAGTTCATGTAGAACACTAAAGATGGTCTATTATTTATATTGTTCATAATGCCTAAATTTTGGTCAAAGCCAAATCCAATCCAAAATTTAGGTAGAACATTAAGTCGAGATTTATTATTTTATATCGTTCATAATGCGTGAATTTTGGTCAAAGCCAAAGCGAAGCCAAAATTCAGGCAGAACATTAAGTTGGTTTTATTTACATATGTTCATAATACATGAATTTTGGTCAAAGCCAAAGTTCATGTAGAACAATAAGTCAGTCTATTATGTATGTTCATAATGCATAAATTTTGGTTAAAGCTAAAGCAAAGCCAGATTTATGTAGAACATCAAGACAATCTGTTATTTATGTATGTTCATAATGTGTCTGAATTTTGGTTAAAGCCAAAGCGAAGCCAAAATTCAGGTAGAACCTTAAGTTAGTCTGTTATTTTGGTGTTATAGTAGACTATATCTTCAATATAATAATTTGTGTCTGCCTTACTTGATTACCCCATAATGTAAATCACTCGAAGCTTCTTCTTTGGTTTGTATCTCATCTATTTCATCCACTCTAATTTCAAAACCTAAAATGTTTTGCTTACTAAAAAGTTTCTACAAAATTTGCTCTTGTTGGATTGTTGATTACTTCTTAAGATATGATAATCCTACTGCTCTTTTCTGATAAAAGTATTCTAGAAGAAAACTAGAGCATGATTAGTGGGATAAGTCAACCATTATATCTCTTATGATAATCAAAAACTAACTTAATTATTGCTATCATGTGAGCTATTCTAGATTCTAAATTTACTAAGACTAATTTGTTTTCTTTGGAAGAATCAAAATAACTCCTAAGACGCATGTATTACTCTAGATTCTTACTATAAAGTTAGTGGCATATGTGAATACATCATGATGTACAATACCATGACCCATAATTTAAATGTTTACACATGGAAATCAGTACACTTTTCCGGTGCATTACATATAACTTTTCCACTAATACCATAAGTTGCGTTAATAATCAACTATAACACTCAAGAGTAGCTAAGGAAAATGAGTGTGTTGATTAGCAGCATATGTACAGGAAAAGGAATGCATGAAACTGGAAAATTAGATGTTGTTCATCTCACCACTACTAAACCTAAAAGGAGGATACTTTTAAGATTCAGAGATTGTGTACAAGTACTACTTCCAGCTATAGGTTTCTTCAAAGGAAAGTCTCACTGCAGGTTTATGCCATTAAACTAGGCATGTGCATCGAGACTATCCATAATTCAATGGAACAGCTGGCTAAGATAAGTAGTAAGATATTTATGATATTTAAGTTTGCTAATGGTAATATTCTAACCAACACATGACCGGTTGACTCTAGTTTTATGTGTTTCCTTACCATAAATCAACATATATTTAATATGAGAGTTAGTGCCAAAATGTTATGTTAAGACTATAAGAACCATAATAAACTGTTTTATAATTGGGCTTTATGTTACCTTATATATTTTGTAGATTATTCATAATTTAGTATCAATATAAAAGCTACATTATGACAGTTGTGAGGTTTGCATGGTTAAAACAAAGCCACTCTTACCTTAAACTCTCATATTATTTGTCATCTCAATCTGGATAGAAACTTTATAAGATAGAACTAGATGATGCTACACTTTTTCACAACCTTTTGTTATCATAAAAATGAAAATTTAACAAAAGAAAAATGAGACCTACAAATTTCATCCATTGAGACCAATTTTCATGAGAAATCATGACTAGGTTAATGAAGGATGAAAATTATCAAATCTCATTCTTAGTGACTTATGAGCATGTGTTATAAGCCTTAATAATTAAATGGCTAAGGGAATAAATCAAGTTCAATCAGAAATTATATTTCATTGGAACTTATCCCAAAATGGAATATTCAAACATTATTCATTTATCATAATATTTACTTGTGTCTAATATGTCCCTTATGGATCAAGGTATTAAAGAAATTAATTCATATATACTATGATTCCTTCTAAATATGTCCCTCAAAATTTTTATAACATCTGGACATTAAGGAAATCAAGTCTAACATATATGACATGTTCCCACTGCACGTACATCATTGAAACTTATCTTGTAGCATTCATAGAGATCTAAAAGGTTAGTGGAAGCATTAAGTGTCTTAATTTTAATTTGCGAGAGTTGCAAGAGGTAGGGGAGTGAAAGTTGTTACCTCAATTTGTACCTCCTGTATAAGACACTGCTCCTTCACAACTTTTCTCTTTAAGAATATACTGCTACTTTAACAAAAGTTTCATTGTTGCTTAAACCTGGGCACACTTAGATTTCTTGCCAAGATTATAATCCTCAAACAGAGAAACTACAATGAGTTACATCATTAACTTGTTTCTCTATTAGAATCTATTGTCCTTCTAATGTTAACCATAAGCATGCTAAATTTCTAACGATTTCTAAAATTAGTGGGAGTAGTAAAAGTCCTTATCATAACTTGCAAGAAGTACAAGAGGCGGGGGGAAGAGACTTATTAAATTTTACTCCGATTACACCTCTTGTACACCATACTCCACAAACTCTTACATACTTAGAATCTTGAAAGTGATATCAACTTAATTAAGAGCTAATCCATAAAACTAAAACTCATAATAAAACCCAATAATCAACTACGGAGGTCATCTAGGTTTAACTTTGATGATTATGTATCCTCCTTGACTGAAGCTGAAATGGATATTGGAAAGTATAATGGTCCTACCTCCTCTAATTAAGCCATTAGCATCAATCAATTTCGCAAATGGAATAAGAATTGTTATTAGCAAATTTGGTTTTATTTGTTAGAATAACGTTTGGGATTTGGTTGAATTACCCAAGGGTGTTCATCACTAAACAAAATCTGAATGCAAACGTTAAGACGCTAAAAGTATGATTGATTGTTAAAGGTTATGCTCAGAAGAGAATTATATATCAAAGAATCATCTTACCTTTCTTACAAAATGTTTCTTTGAGGATCATTGTTGTTCTAGTGGCTTATAATCTTTTAGAGCTACATTATATGAACATTAAAATAACTTTCCTTAAACAAAGACTTTCATGTTCATAAAACAACCTGAAAGTTCTAAACTGAAGGTCAAGAATACTTACTTTGTATGTCAATAACTTCCGTGTATGGGTTGAAGCAAACATCAAAATGTGACGAAATCTTCATGCAATTCTTTTCATCAAGAGTTAAGTGGGTTTATGTGTACCTACCTCAAGATGAGTGGGAGCAACTAATGCAATTCTCACACATATTTTGATATAACGAATCTCGGAGATACCACTTACGTGGATATCAAAATATACCGAGATAGACCCAACGGGACATTAGTTTCGTGCCATAAGCTTTACTCTAAAGCGGGTCCTTAGATATGTAACAAACAATATTGCTCTCATTAAAAGGATAAAATGATAAATGAGATTACTTCCTTATGCTTCATTAATTAGAAGCCTTATGAGTTCAAGTCTATATTCGTTTAGATATTGCTCATATTGATGAACATTAGACCACTCTAGATTATTGTGAAGCATTTTACAATATCTTTTAGAAATGAGAAAGGCTATAAGAAGAAGTGAGAACTCAAACCGGTTGATTGCTCTTACTTTGACTCAAAGGAAATGAAATGTCAATTTCGGGGGTATATCCTTATGTCAGCAGATATAATTGTCTCATGGAGGAGTCATAAGAAACTGATAAAACAACATAAGTTATAATGACATAATATGTTGTTAATTAACAACACAGTTGTCAATAAATGTTGTTGAAAAATTTATCAGTGGACTCATAAACTTGTTAACTCCATATAAATACTAAATTGAAGACTTATTGTGAAAAGTCAGCCACCTTGTTTCCTTGAACAGTAACAGTTCGAGAGGTGCTGGATTAAACTTCGATACAAAATTATTGTTCGTTTATGAACAAGTAGAGGAAACTAAACATTTGTATCAAGTACCTTTACATTCATGATATGCTTACGGATCCGATAACAAAGGTCTACCGCCCAACGTCTTTTTAAGAGCTCATAATAAAGACGGGTTTTACTAAAGGCCTTACATAATAGCATATCGTACATATGAATGATTGGTTATTATTTTTCCTCAATTATATAATTTGTTTGTCTATAAATACGTACGTGCACCTAATAACGTATAGACAAGAATTATACAAATTAATTTTAAAGGGCTTACCTTAGTCATTTTGGTCTTAAATTTATGTATGTTTTGATTCAGGGTTGTAACATGATTAATGGGAGTCTTGAGTTGATAATAACTCAATGACTGTATTTTTCTTTTACAGTTTCAATTTGAAACATTGATTAATGTTTTAACTTGGCCAAACTTATTTATGTTTATCACAAATGATCACTCGGTCAAGTGAGAAAATGTTAGAAATAACCCGTTGATGTGGCCTTTCGGATCATTTGAGTAACGTTACCAATATGACATAACTAGTCTCCGACAATTACTTGATGGTAGTAATTGTAAATATTAAATAGTTTAAGGGGACAATTAAGATTTCCCTTTAGGTACCTTTTAATAAGAGAATGCATAGAGTTTTTCATAACCTACCATCACTTATGATCATTATATATTGATCATTGGTATTGATAAAAATGTAGGCAAAACTCCTTAAGAACACCAATACTAAAAATTCTCTCTAGTGTAATCCATCAACACAAGGTACCATAACGGGAATCATGGATTCATCATTCTCATCTTAGATCTATGTTCCAACAAGTAAGTTTTACTGATTTGGTATCTAATATCATATTCACGATTGAATAAACATGATTAGAGTTTTATGTTTTTGACCCATGTATAAGGATATAATCAACATGAATGTAACATCTCGCAAAATCATGCCCAATATAATAAGGACACGTGTCATGGACTTTAAACGTGTAACAAATTGTCTACAAGGGACTAAAGTGGACAAACGATGAAAGTATGTGTATAGAAGGATCAAATGTGTCATCATGCCAAGCTTGTGCCTCTAAATGACCTCGTAAAACGTTCATATTCTCTAATGAATAAATTGACGGACGTAGAAAGTCGTTTGTGCTTAAATTGAAAAATTACAAAACACAGGGGTTAAAAGTGTCAACATGTTAATTTATACCTTTGAGTGACCTTTTAACATTCCCGAAGCTTTGTAATACATTATTATACCCTCATGTATATCTGATAAAGGTTTCATAAAGATCCGATTCAAAATTATGATGTAAATTGAAGTTTCCAAGAATAGGGGTTAAAAGTGTAAAAATATGAATTCTCCATTCGGGAGCCATTTACAATATGTCCAAGACTTGCAAATGCATGGCTACACTCCCTAGAACACCCCTGACCTGATTTCACTGACCATGCATGTTGGAAATGTCAGATTATCGAGTAATAAGAGTGCAAGGACTGGACATGCAACAAAACAAAACAACTTGAAAACATGGTGTCTCGCGTGGCGCACCAGGACCTGCCTGGTTTGGGCGTGGCGCGACAGAGATGGTTTTCCAGCCAGACTGCCAGCTGGCCAGCTCTACAACCTGAAATCTGTTATGGATCTTCTGCAACCTGTAAACGTAAACATCATCATCTTTAACAGTTTTATAAAACCACTAGACACTTGTTAACATCATAAAACACCTGAGGACACATGGATTGATCTTGTGAAATGAAAATCACTATAAATAGGCCTCATTCCCTCACTTGTTCATGCACACTTCAAGAATTTTCTCAAACAAACTCTCAAAACAAGTTCTCTGGAGCAACCTGGTCTTTAAGGAGGCTCTAATAGTTCAAACTTTCGTGCTAAGAACCATTGTAAGTGTTCTTAGCTTCTGTAGTTAAGCTTTTGTTAGTTTAAAGACCGAAAGTCAAAGTTAGCGTAATTCTGCTTTGACTTTGTGATTAATCACTAACGGTCCAGCCATTTTGCAATTAAATATGGCTATGTGTTGGTAATTATGTAGGTGTTAAACCCCTAAAAGGGCACCTTCAAATTATCATGTTATCTCAATCAATTGTCGGGTCAAACTTATTAATAAAAAGTCAAACGAGTCAGTTTTTACAAACTAATTCATAACTGATAATGCAGAGGTTATGGAACATGTTTTAACACTTAAATAACTTGGTAAATAATATAAGAACATATCTAGGCATGTTCAACCCGACAATTCTGAGTTTAGGCTCGGTTCGGAACCGAAAGTCGCAAAAGTAGACTTTTGCTTTGACTTTCATTCTGACCCGATTTAGCTTAGTTTAGATATGCCTTAGGGTTCCTTTAGGACCATATTATAAGTTAGTATAACCCTATGAGGTTATACAACTTGGTTCCATAGAAATCCTAGTTCATTGCATGTTTCCGTTAAATGCTTAAAAGTTGACCATTATGCCCTTTTGATATTAAAACGAGATTTTTGAAAATGTGAGAGGACAAAAACCTTTATTACTGATATTTAAGTATGTCCTAAAATTTTGACATCAGATTATGGTCTAAAATAGAAGTTATGCGCGATATCGTAAAATGAAAGCTTTTTATTAATTAATTAATTGGCATGTTTGGCATAAATCATATTTAAACCCAACTTTTGACACCAAACTTGCCATCTACTGTTAAGATATAATATTTAGGGATTTTTGGAAATTTTTGTTAAATTTTAAACTGATCATAACATAGGGTTCTTGCATAAGACTCGGTAATCGACGGTAATGCCCTTTTTGCTAATAAAATGAGTTTTACACACCCTTTACATATCAAACATTTTTCTATTGATTTTATACATTAAATAAATTATTTTAAATAGTAGAGGCTGATCAAAATCTCAGATTTCCTTAATTAACCCGAATATCGTCAAATACCGACTTTTATGCGATTTAGGCGCATAGTATGGTTTAAAACCATATTTAGCACCTAAGACTTGTTACCTACTGATGTTATGAATAAATTTTTATACTTTAACAGTAAGTAAGAGTTTTGAACTCAGATTTCTAAATTTGGCCCTTGTAACATATGTGAAATGACCAAAATGCCCCTACGGTGCATAGTTTGGCCATAAATGAAAAGTTTCACATATATATGATATCTTACTGATGTAACTTATTAAAATAAATATTTTTACTGATTATTTTAGACCAGAACCTCAGATTACTATTTAACCTATTTTATAAACTTTAAAATGACCAAAATACCCTTACGGGGCTTAAATTGGTTTTAAATTCGTTTTGGGCATAATAGAAGATATCCTACTGATATCATAACATATTTTAAGCATATTAACTTGTGGAACCTGTACATGACTCATTTGGTTACCCGTTAAGCATATTCGCGTTCGGTACGATTTATGTAACTAGTTTGCATAAATTAACCGAAACGGGTCAAACCTTATCATTTTTACTTCAAAATTCAGAATGTGTTTAGTTTACCCATTTTATACAAGTCTTCATACTTGTCGGGTCTAAATCACATTCAAATCCGGTCTTCGCTTAATCGTGCGTTTTGAACTGTAAACCTTTCATTAAAACTAACCGGTCTAAGTTTAAACTTAAGTAAGGCTCGTTAGGAATCTAATAGGTTATTAAAACCTTCGTTCCAGATTTAGGAGCCCAGTAAAAGCTATTTGCACTTGCTGATTGTTATACGGCTGAGATTAAAATTATATTTTGCTCAGGTAAATACTTTTAACTTATTTTCCCTTATACGAGCTTGGGATACGGTATTTAATAATACCGCTTGGTCGGGTATCGAATCTTTAATCGATTAGTGGTTAAACTATTGAGATAACCCGTTTTAATCTGTTTTGTTTGATTTAAACCTTTGGGGGGTTAACGACCGTGTCCTAGATATCCTTGGCTCATTCAAAGAAATGGCCACGACTTAAGCACGGGGTGTAGGCATACACCTGACAGTGTGTATGTAAAAAGATATACCCACCTGTTGAGGATAACTCGCCGTGGGTTTATATTATGTGGTGTGTCTGTTAATCTTATTCCGGCTTCTATCCCGGATCCTGAACGTACGTCAAACATATAAATATGTATACAAGATTATTTTTAAATAATTGTCCCAAGTTATAAAAGAATATTTGTGCCTTGTGCATTTAAATCAATTTCCTTAAATGTTTTCAAAGGAGTCAGTTAATTGTATTTACCAGTGTAAACTGACGTATTTTTCAAAAGGTTAAGTGCAGGTACTAAGCGTAATGGGCTGGAACTCCTGAGTGATTAAATAAAAAGTCTTGCAAGCTTTTATCACTTTAAGTCTGTTGAACATTACTTCCTTTGTTTTGATCCGCCTGTGGATCCTCTTACAATCCGCTGTGTAATATTTTATGTTACTTTCAACTCGGTTTGTATAAATTACTTTTAGACTTCCGCTGTACATTTAAACTGTGATTATTGACTATGATGATATCAACTACGTCACGATACTCCCCACCGGTAATACGTGGAAATATCAGGGTGTGACAATGAAGCTCAATTAACTATTGCAGACTTGCAGTTACAATATTCCTGCATTTTGAGTTGGTTTGTAGACTTTTTAACATAAAAAAAAACTTTTTCCAAACCAACCCGATCCGAAACCCGTTTTGACCCGAACTCGTTTTGACCCAACCAAAACAACCCTTTTTTTGGATCGAACCGTTTCGACCCCCACCCGACCCGCCCGTTTTGCCAGGTGTAGTTGTAAAGATGTATATCCTCAAGTGGTTGAAGGTTTCGTCCCATAGTGGAAATTGATGTTATATTTAGTAGTAATTTAGAGGGTCTGAAAGTTAGTCTTTAAAAAATGTGGATTAGATTGATAATTATTATAAATATAGAGTGTTTAACTGTTAAATTTTTTTTGAACGACGACTTTGATATTTTTTTTAGAATGATATTTTTAATGATTTAATATTTTTTTTTCTTAAAACTGAGTTGTGAGTAGTAATTTACATCTAATCGAAACTAACCCTATAATTTATCAAAACTACCTTACATTTAGTTTTTCTTTTTTGTATATATTAATTGCAGTTATCTTTTTCGTTATTCTAATAATATAATATAATATTTTATATAGTTCTAAATATAAGATATGGTCCTAATAAGGGGGAGCGTGGTGCATGCGGGAAGGGGAATCGGGGAGTGAGTTGCCGAGCGGGAAGGGTGCCGCCAACAAAGAGGGGAGGCAAATCGGGGCTTGTTCACCGAAGAAGGAGAGAGGAGATGCTGGGGCCACCCTCATTTTCAACCAATCAGTTATTTCCTTTTTTTTTTGAATAAAAAAAAAGTCACCTAATAGGGGAGTGCCGCCATCAAATTGGGGTGTGAGGGGAGTTTAAGATGGGAGTTGACGTGGCATAACCTGATTGGGTGTGCGTAAGAGAGGGGCACTCCCCTGTTAATGATATAAGTTGATATTTAAATATGAATTCATGTCCTCAAAACAAATAACAAATTTTCGAAGTCGCCACCTCCATTTTCGTCAAACCATTATCTGTCAACACTACTTAAAGTATGATAAAGAGAAATGGTATATCCATTTAAATTAACTTTTGTTTAACTATTCTCTAACGAACCTATAGTTTCATTATCACCAATAAGATAATAACATATAGTTATCCACTTAAGATGAACGAAGTTTTATATTAATCTTGAACTTGGAAAAAGTACATATTAGGTATCTAAATTATATAAAGTTATGTATGATGGAGCATTGATTAAATTATCAAATTATACAGAGGAAGGTAAAAAGTTCTTATGAAGTGCAAGCACAACCTAGAAAGTATTACATATATAAAACTATATATACATCAATACATGATTTAGTCATAGATTATCATGTTTGACCTAAGATTCAAGAAGGTAACGAGGGTCGGGAATTTTTTGGTATTCGTATGTCTATGAAATATGTTGTTTATCGGGTTGGGTCATTGAATTGCTTGCTAGTCATCGAACTGTTTTGGGGTTTGAAGATGATTTTAGTTTTGTTCTATGATTTCATCAAAATTTTTTCGGTTTTGAGGGTAAAGTTACAATAATATTTTAGTTCTTTACATCACACTTCAGTCTAAAAACAAAATTTTAAGACCTACCGCTATATTTGAACGTTGATTACAAGGGTTCTAATGGATGTGTGTGTAGGTAATTCAGGGAAACCGTATAATCCATTTTTAAATATAACATTGTGTATGATTAATAAGAAGATGATTCGATTGGTGCCTTATTCATGTTTTTATCTCTATTATTCAAGTCGAACAAAACTAAAAAAATATTTCTTTGCATATGCATTCAACACATATCAAGAAGACTCTAATTGAACCAATGAGGTAGTGGTGGAGTGGTTGGGGAAAAAAATTGTGTTTCTTGTAACCCAGGTTCAACATACTCAATTGTTCAACACACTCAATTTGAATACATGAAGATAACATACACATAAGTTCAACTTACTCAATTGTTCTTCCTTGAGTGTGTATTTTACTAGCCTTGTTTCCACATCCTTCAATAGGTACATAGAAGCCAAGTCCCACCTCCTAAGCTCATTTAAAAATTAAAACGGCAAAACTTCATACTAATATTGATAGTAAGTTCATTTACTCTTGCATCTACACATACAATTTTCTAAATAGCTATTAAGAAGTGTATAATTTCAACACCTTAACATTGATCTTGGGATCAGGGGCGGACCCGCATAGAGCGGGTCGGGGTCCCCGGACCCCAAATGTTTTTAAAAAAATTAGTAGATTCAGTATATTAAATTGTATAAGGACCACATAAATACAATTAGGTGGACACCATAGAAAGAAAATGAAACCTGGTGTAGTGGTAAATCCCTTTCTTTACCAACATGAGGTTATGGGTTAATCCTTGTATAGTTTGTTTTTCCTGTTTTTTTTAAATCTAATTCAAACATCGCTATGACCCGACCCGAATGAGGATCAACCCAAAAATTTTAACATTTTGTTATGAAAATTTTGGGCACCGAAAAATTGGACCCCATTGAAAAAAAAGTCCTGGGTCCGCCACTGCTTGGGATGATGTAACACATGTGTTCTAAGGTCTTGTGTAGTGGGGCGCTATGCACCCACATAAAGCCCCTATAAAGCCCCAAACACCATTACATAGGGGCTTTAGACTGAGTGTAGTGGGGCAACCTTTTGAGTGGGTGTCTTGCGACACGTGGCGCCACGTCACATAAGAGGATTCTGACCAAAAAAGGGGTAGTGGGGAAACCTTGCTGGGTGGAGCGTCTTGCGACACGTGGATTGATTTATTTTGTCTTTTTTATGTAAAAGATATAAAAAAAATCCTATTTTTTATAAAAGTCTTTTTTTACTTCAACCAAAATAAAAAAATACATCAACTAAAAAAAAATTACTTCAACCAAAATAAAAAAATACATCAACTAAAAAAAAAAAAAATACTTCAACCAAAATAAAAAAATACATCAACTAAAAAAAAATTACTTCAACCAAAATAAAAAAATACATCAACTAAAAAAAAATTACTTCAACCAAAATAAAAAAAATTACTTCAACAAAGGTTATATTTTTCTCGAATTTCTTGCTTCATTTGCTCGGCTAAAGCGAGCTCGGCTCTAGTAAGGTTTGTCGTGTCGGTTGTTAATATTTGCAAATCAAGTGCTTTTTGACGATTTTCTTTCAGCTTTAGCTTTAGCTTTCGGTCCCCGTGTTCTTTTTTTAAGTTGATCCGTTGTTGGCTCGTTTGCAACAACCCGTCTAACTTATTGGTCACTTTTTCGAACGTTTCGGTGTAGTCGATTCGTGCACCGCTAGAAGACGTTTGGGCGGCTTTTTTGGCCCTATCTCGGCCAACCGGTCGTTGTGGTGGTTGAAATGGTTCGGCCTCTTCATGTGGCTCTTCGTTGTCTTCCTCAATGTCGTTGAGATTTATTTGAGTCCGAGCGTCCGACCCGGTACTTTGATGGTCGTTTGAGGATGAGGTTTTTGACCGCTTAGCCGACGGTTGGCCACGAGTTTTAAATGGATCGAAGGCGATGACTGTGTTAAATTTCGAACTCCTTCTTAAAAATTGCCAAATAGCAAGATAAGGAAACGCCTTCTTGTGTTCGACTCGGAATTCATTTTGGGCGTTTGCTTGGAGCATCGCATCGTCGGAACCACTTTGGCGCACACGCGAGTTACTTAGGCGAGTGTATATTTGGTTGAAACTTTGAATCAAAGGACGCATTTTACGCCACTTCGCGCTGATGCCATCGACATCACGGTATCCATCTTCTTGATCTTCCAACTTGAGGAAAACGTTGTAAATACGAGACCAATATGTTTTTTCCTTTTGATAGTTACTACATTTCGGGTCTTCGGTTATTTCTAGCCAAGCCTTTGACAAGCTCATTTCCTCGTTGGAAGTCCATGGTATCGGTTTGGTTTTCAAGCGTTCTTCACCCGGTGTTTTCCTCTTGTGCGAACGTTTCTTTTTTTGACCGACATCGAACTGGGTCTCCGGAACTTCTTCGTCACCTAAATCAACCACTAGATGGAATACAAACAAAGTTAAAAAAAAAACATATTCTTTACAAAAAAAATATCTAAAAAATATATACCATTTTGTTGGCTCGATCCTCCAACGTTTTGAAAACCACCGGGTTGTTGTGTGTTCCAAGTGGTGAACCCCATATGTTGCGGTATGGGCGTATTGTTGTAGTATACTTGCGGTGTAGGGCTAGCAACGTGCATATTATTGAAATAGGCGTAAAAAGCGGGGTTATTTAAAACGTTTGGGTCCGTCAGATCGGGTTGTGGATTTGAAGATTGCGTATTCGGGAATGGGCTTCGTGGATTTTGGTTGAAAGGAGGGGTGTTGTGGGGATACATTTTTTTATAAAAAGGAGTAAAAAATATAGAGAATGGTATAAATTTTGATGAGTTGAGAGAAGATTGTGGTATTTTGTGTTTGGTATATGGTAGTATTTATAATAGGTTGAGGGTTATTTAAAAAAAAAAATTAAATCAAAATGTTACCGTTAGCAACGGATATAACATGGGGAAATGGAAAAGTTGGGCGTTCGAAAGAAGACGCCGTGGCTTGGGACGCCACCTTGGTCGCCTATGGGGGGCGGTGTGCCGGGCGGTAGGGGGCGACGCGGGGGTGGGAGACGCCCCACTACACTCAGTCTTATGAGAAAAAAAAAGATGGGTGGCGCGATGATAATGGCGCCGTGATTCTGGTTCCTTTTTAAAGCTTTGACCAATCACAAACAAGTAATCTTTTTAATATTAATTAAATAAAATTGAAAATTATTAAATAGGTAATGATGGGTAGGGGCTTTATGACTACGGGCTCTAGTGATATAACGCCCCATAAAGCCCCCGTGTGACGTGGCACGACACGTGTCGCATAACGCCCCACAAGGGGCTTTATGACTACGGATGGCCTAATATCTAGATACTAAGCTTTCCACATTGAATTTAACATTTAATGTTGTAATAGATAGGAATTGGGCGTCTGAACATGATAGATTTAAATAGATTTTAGTCCCATCCCCACAACCAACTTGTGCATAAGATCTATTCCTAACTCAGTGGTTAGATGAGCAGCTAGGTTATGTTGCATACATACATATCAACCAATATCACATCATGCATGTTAACTCCGGAATCATGCTATGTTTACACTTGCCTATAATCCTTAGCCAATGTAGTAGCACTATCACACCTGATAGATATTGGCGATATCGGTTTAGGCCACAATAGAAACTCACACACTAAATTTCTTATACATTCAGAGGCTTTACCAGCTGCACCTAAAGCAACAAACTCGTATTCCACTGTTGAGTTAGTTATGCAAGTTTTCTTCTTTAAAGCTCATAAGATTGCTCCTCCTCCAAGTAGAAATAGCCATCCACTTGTTGCGAATGATCATTTATGTTTGTAATCCAACTTGTATCATAATAGTCTTCAAGAATCGAAGGAATCATGTGTGGGTCAAACCATAGTCCATAGTTTTCTCAAATAATTGAATATCCTCTTAACTTCTTTTAAACCTACTTAGCTTTCTAACAACAAAGGCAATATCCGGTCTAGTTCTAATCATGACATGGACTAAGCAACCAATAGCTCCAAAATATTCAAGTTGAGATACAACTTCACCTTTGTTAGGTAACAACTTATTCTAGGATCCGTAGAAGCACAAAACATTTTCAATAATGTTTTTTCTAAGATAACCGAATTGGATCATTACACTTTGTTTCATCATTCCCTTGTGATATAACAAAATATCTTAAAAAACATAAATATATAGTACTCCGTATATGATGAAATGTACTCAAGGTCAAGCTAAGAAGACAAGAATGTCACACAATGACTGATCCATGTTTTCGTCGGTATCGGTCTAAAACCAATCATATGAAAACAATTACATTAAATTATACATTTAGTAGTAAATTTTGATTTTCCATAGGAATAATGGATTTTAATAATCCTAACTATTAGCCGTTGGCTGACAACGGTCCCAACTTTAAAAATAACCAGTGGTGGTATCACATTTTCATATATTGTAAACTAATAGACCTTTACTAAACCGAAAGGGATAAGGAGACAAATAGAAATTAAGGTTCTGTTAGGTGCTGTTTGTTTTTTCTGCGGGAAAAGGTCTGCAGTCTGCGGACCACATCTGCAGGCATCTGTAGAAGAAGAGGTGGACCAAAGGTCTGCAGTCTGCAAGGAGAAGAGCGTTTGTTTACTTCTACAAAAACCTCTTCTCTACTCCTCTCACAACACACACACAACAAACACAGAGAACACTCCTCTCTATCTACCACCACCACAACCATCCGCCACCACCGTCCACCTGCCACCTGCCACCACCACAACCAACAACTACCGTCAACACCGTCGCAACCACCACCACCATCACACATCCAGAAACCCTAATTTCGCCACCACTATCTCCCACCTCCACCACCACTTCAGCGAGTGAGAGAGAGAGAAACAGCGAGAGAGAGAGAGAGAGAAACAATGGCGATTATGAAGAATCGGAGCAGAATCAGTGATTGACGGCGGCGATTTTGAAGGTGGAGGTGATTGGGGGTGTCGGGTGGAGGAGATGGGTGGCGGAGACGTGGTGGTGGAGGTCGTAGCGGGTTGGGGTGCCGCTGAGGTTGGAGGTCGCAGATGGTGGGGGTGCCGCTGAGGTTGGGAGTGGTGGAGGTGGTGGTGGAAGTCGACGTGGAGGTGCAGCCGGTGGGGGAGGTGGTGCCGCCGGAGGTGGAAGTGGTGGGGAAGGAGGTTGTGGCTGTGAGGATTAGGGCTCTGTGTTTTTGGAGAAGAGGATGGAAGAGGCTTGCATACATAGGGCAAGGTCTGCACCAGAAAGAGTTGGGGCAGAGCCTTTTTAATGAAACCACTTCTAAAAAACAAACAAGCTGCGGACTCCAAACCTCTGCGTGCGTCTGCGCGGCGTAGACATAAGTGGCCAGAAGTGCTTCTGGCCAAAAAACAAACACCACCTTAGTAAATGTCCATTAGGTTTACAATATGTGAAAAGGTGGGACTACCACCGATTATTTTTTAAGTTGGGACCGTTGCCGGCAAACGGCTAATAATTGGGATTATTAAAATCCATTATTTCTTTGGATAATCAAAATTTACTACTAAATGTATAATTTAATGGTCATGGAATGAAGACGTGGTTTTAGCACGATTATCGCATATTTTGTTATCTTTCATTTAAAAGGGATCGATCAAGTTATAACACAAAAGATACATGACACACATTACTTCCAGAGGAGCTCTACCAATACATTGTATCAAGCTTGATCGATTTCCGAAATTGTATTACACATTGTTGCTTAATAGACATCGATGGTAGATAGTTTTCACCACCCGAGGTTTTTATGCCTGCGATCTACTAGTGATCAAGGGTTTTTCCTCGTATAAATTTTCGTGTTCAACTTACATTTCTAGTTTCGCAATTATTTTGTTCATACAAGCACTCTACCTCGCAATACAAATTTGGTTACATTATCCTTAAACCGTTTTTTTAGAAAAACAAAGACCAAAAGAAATTTTAGTTTGAATATTTGTTTTTCATTAGTTTAACACTCGAATGTGGAGAGAATATTTTAAGGTTTACTACATTTTTGTTTCTAATCTAAATAAGATTTAGAGTTAATTACATTTTTTGTCCTGTGGTTATATTGCTATAACCCTATCAATTCAAAAAGAATCTTTTAACATTTTAGTCTACAAGGTCAATTCTGACCATTTTAACTCCTATCACTAACTCCATCCATTTAATTCATTAAAATCCAGTCATGTGCCCCTCACATGAGGGGGCATTTTTGTCAAATCCATCCCGTTTATTAAAAACCCCACCCTTTAATGTGGATAGTTCATCTTTTATAAAAGAGCAGAGGTACTTTTTGAAAAAAATTGTATATGAGTTTACCTAACTATGAACTATATAAGCATTGTAAGCCTAATTTGGTTCCTAAGTATTTTACGTTGCATTTTTATAAAAGAGTAGAGGTACTTTTCTTGATTAAATTATATGTTATTATGATTTGTGATATTTTTTTTCTTATTAAATAACTGTGTTTTTGTAAATATACACTAAGGGTATGTTTGGTAAAAGTAGCTGGTGGCTGGAAGCTGTAAGCTGGTACCTGGAAGCTGGTAGTTGGAAGCTGGTAGCTAGTAACTGTAGCTTTTTAGATATATTTCGTGTTTGGTAGAGTAGCTGGAACTTTTAATAATGTATAAAATGACCAACATGGACATAACTAAAAATTTAAAAAGTTTGTGCATTAAAAAGTAAAGGCAAATTGGATTTAAATAATTCCAACTCACTGTTATTGGCCAATAATAATCCCAACTCATTTAATCACCAATAATAATCTGAACTATTCACTTTTGTTTGTAAAATACTCCCAGTTAAAAAAACACTAACTAGGTTAAAAAATTGCTGATGTGGCATCTGATGTGTCATATGACGTGGCAGTTGATGTGGTATTTTTCGATGACGTGGCAGTCTACGTGGCATTTTTTCGATGACGTGGCAGCTGATGTGGCAGTCTACGTGACATTTTTTGATTACATGGCAACTGATGTGGCAGGTGATGTGGCAAGCCACATCAGCAATTTTTTAACCTAGTTAGTGTTTTTTTAACTGGGAGTATTTTACAAATAGAAGTGAATAGTTCGGATTATTATTGGTGATTAAATGAGTTGGGATTATTATTGGCCAATAACAGTGAGTTGGGATTATTTAAATCCAATTTGCCAAAAGTAAATTATCTTTAGAGGTTAAAATAGTCATTTTTCCCTAAAAGCTTGTAGCTCCTTCTAAACGCTACTAGTAGGAGCGTTCAACCAAAAGCTTCAAGCTCCTAACCTAAAAGCTTCAAGCTCCTTCAACCAAACAAGACTTGTTATTGAGTAGGAGTTTTTTCTTAAAAGCTTAAAGCTAGAAACTCCTAAAAGCTCCAGCAACATACCCTCTAGAATCAATAACATTTACCATAAATAATATATATATATATATATATATAGGCAGCTTCTGAATCTGGAGAAACACAAAGTAAGCTAAAGTTGTACAAAATGTTGCCTGATTGAGCTTTAAGTCAAATGATTGCACCATCTATCTCTTTTACTTGCAAATCTTGCTGCAAGAAATACTTTTATTATTAACATTTTACAGATGGAGCAGAAGCACATGTCTTGTGGCTCAGATTGCCTACCCAGTCTTTAAACTATGCAAACTACAAACCCTCCAACTGCCTGCCTGCCTAATTGTTCTTGATCTAAGTTTTTGTTTTAGATACATTTGGTAATGAACTCATGGTGTTTTGGTCCAAAAGTTCTTATATGTTATTTCATCACAACTTGTTTAGAACAGTTTAGTATGAATGGTCTTTTGTATGAAATATTAAAATGGGTAATTTTGGATATTTTCTATGTATGAACCAGTTTACAAAAGTTTAGTATATTTTTTTGTTTAAAACACTTTAGTATGAATGGATTGCAAATTTTAATGGTCTTTTGTGTCATTTCTAGTTTAGTTGGAACAAAATTTAGTTTAGTATGAGGGTTTAAGGGTTTTTCTATAAATGGGGTAAATAATGGTAGATATGGCAACATATAAGATGATTTGACAGAAATAGCCATCATGTGAGAAACACATAACTGAATTTTAACAAGTTAAATGGATGGAGTTAGTGATAAGGGTCTCAAAAAGTTAGAGAAATTGACCTCAGGGGTTGAAATGTCAAAAAAAAAAAAAATCCTTTATGGGCCGATAGAGTTAAAATGATATAACCACGTGGGCCAAAAACGTAATTCACTCTAAGGTTTACTACATTTTTGTTTCTAATAATCAAATTTCAACTCTAATTCAAACCAAATATGAATGTTTGAATTTTAGTCGGTTTATTCGAATTTCATTTGAATTCAAATCCATCTTCAATTATTCAGTATTTGAATAATCCAATTCGATTAACTTGAGAAGCCCGAAATACAATTTAGTGAAAACGTTTATCCATGAATATGATTAGAGGTGTAAATGAGCAAAGCCGTCTGTGAGTTACTTATGACCGGCTTGCTAAAAGCTCAAATCGAGTTGAGCCTAAAAAAGTTGTTTGCTTAACGAGCCCGAACCTAAGGTTCATTTATCGAACTCGAGCTGGCTCAAGAGCCTAAAAACATTTTTGTTATATAATTTTTATTTAGTATATTAAAGACGTATTTATATCTTATTTAATTTTATACATAAAATTATAATAGATATCTCTAAATCATATATATTATGTTATGTATAAACTATAATTATAATTTTAAAAATGTAAATAAACTATTAAATAAATAAATCTCAAGTTTGAAAAAGTTCTTATAAGCCAGAGTTTGAGTTCTCGTTTACACCCTTACCCGTTATCATAAGTCCGATTAAAGACATGACACGATACATCGAAAAAATGATCTTTTAATGTTTGGTCCTACACAACCATTATAATGACTTGGACGTCTCTCTAACATTTTGTCCACTCTGCTAAGAAATACAACATGGGCATGATTTTGACATGTAAATCTAAAAAGATATATTATTTTTAGAGAAAAAGAACATTGTTTTTTTTTTTTGAAATATAATATTACCAAAGAGTATTATAAATACATGTCGAGCCTTATATAAAATATAATTAGTAATCATAATTTTGATAAATGCAAAAGCCAAAATGAGTAGATATATTGCAATGTGTTAAATGCCAAAATCTTGCACATGAAAGAAACTTAATAGAGCAATCAAGAAATGGACATTCTAGCATTGTTGAGGTTTGGCAAGAAACCTAAAAAACTAACATATATATTTTCATGATAAATCCTAATACTTGTAGAGTTCGTTACAAATTAGAGGGTTTTATCGTGGTCTTGATTGGTTAGTAATGTCGATGAAAATAACATTCATCAGGGAAAGTTTACACAAAAAAAGCCCACAATGTTACATTTTAATAATATATTTTAGTTTTCTTATATATTAGTTAATTATTTGTACACTATATTGAGTTTAATCACAAAAGTTATTATCATTGTGAATCTAATATATTTTTTTTTCTTAAAAATTGTTTTTAGTAAGGTTTAATTAAAAAAATATAAGAGTAAAATGCACGGATAGTCCCTATGGTTTTGCAAAATAACACATATAGTCCCAACTTTTGAAAATTACGCCCGTGCTCCCTGTGGTTTGACATTTTGTTACACGTATAGTCCCTGGACTGGATGACGGTTAGTTTTCTCCGTTAAGTGGATTTGAAATGACGAATTTACCC
Source organism: Helianthus tuberosus (assembly GCA_030545235.1). Lineage (NCBI taxonomy): Eukaryota > Viridiplantae > Streptophyta > Magnoliopsida > Asterales > Asteraceae > Helianthus > Helianthus tuberosus. The sequence continues at coordinate 51,436,425 of CM060387.1, read as the reverse complement.
TTCATCTTCTCTACTCTATAAAAACAAAACAATCCCACCCCAACCCCTAGCTTTCTCACTGTTTCCCCTTCCCCCACCATTAACCACCAACCACCACCCACCTTCATGTTTAGAGAGAAGACAGTGAAGGTGTTTAAAACCTAAATTCACAAATTGTACAGAAAGATTGAATGAATCGGCGTTTCATATTTGAATTACAAAATCTGAAAATTAGCGTACTTGATTACACCGTCTGAAAACATCATCCAGTCCAATAAATCAATCAAAAAATTAATAGCCCTAGAAATTACTTTCATATGAATTTACATGCCACAATTCACGAATAGATGTAAACTACAATATAAATAAAACTATTAACTATCATGGACTTCCAATCACAAACAACTGATAACTAATCACAAACAACGATTGATTAATACAAAAAAAAAACCTCACTTAACAAAGACGTTGAAGGTGTTGATAGCGGTTGTGATGCTAGTGCAAGAGTAGCTAGAGTTGTAGAGGATGTTTGAAATGAAAAAGAAGTTGATATTCTAGTAGAAGCAGCGGCTGGTGAAGGTGTAGTAGTAGATGAAATTACAGAAGATGAGGCTATTACATTGCCAAACGAGAAGCTAGAAGATGAAAACCCTAGGGTGGATGATGAAGTGTGTTGAGTTGTTATTTTAGTTGAGATTGAGGTAGATGATGATCCAACTGCAGTATTAGTTGAAGACGATGAGAATGAAAACGGTGATGAAGATGAAGACGAGACAAATTAGAGAGGAAGGTGAGGGTGGGTGGGGTTGTATTGTTTTTATAGGGTGGAGAAGATTAGGGGTAAATTTGTCATTTCACATCCACTTAACGGAGAAAACTAACCATCATTCAGTTCAGGGACTATCCGAGTAACAAACTGTCAAACCACAGGGAGCACCGGTGTAATTTCCAAAAGTTGGGGACTATAGGTGTTATTTTGCAAATCCACATGGATTATCCGTGCATTTTACTCAAAATATAACTATCATTATAAATTAAAGATATATTTGAAACAATATGGAATATTTGGAAAGGTTTAGCAGATATAATTTAACAAAAAAATATTGATCAACTTAAAAATATTATGATAAGAATATCTAAAATAAACAATCTTGACATTTTATAATATGAAAAAGTATATCGTACAATATGATTTAAAGTACATTGCGTACGCGACGGCAAAATCGCACCTTATGTTACCAAAAATTGAAAATCACATGTTGCTAAAAACCTTGAAATCACATGTGCATAAGAAGAAAGTGAAGTCGCATGTTAAAAATTAACCCAAAATCACATGTTGTAGGAAGAAAATGAAATCGCATGTGAGAGGGAAAAATGAAAGTCGCATGTTAGTTACCAATTTCGCACGTTGATAATGCCTCACGTATGCAATGTACGTTAAGTCATTTTGTACGTTAACTGACCTCTAATATCGTACAATATGCCTTAACGTACATTGCGTACACGACGGCAAAATCGCACCTTATGTTACCAAAAAATTGAAAATCGCATGTTGCTAAAAACCTTGAAATCATGTGTATAAGAAGAAAGTGAAGTCGCATGTTAAAAAATACCCAAAAGCGCATGTTGTAGGAAGAAAATGAAATCGCATGTGAGAGGGAAAAATGAAAGTCGCATGCTAGTTACCAACTTCGCCCATTGATAATGCCTCGCGTACACAATGTACTTTAAGTCATTTTGTACATTAACCGACCTCTATATTAATCCGATAAAACTAAAAAAGCGATTTTAAAAATGATTGTAATACAACCATAAAACCATAAAAACTGGAGAAACTGAATGGTGCATAGTTTTAAAATATCACCGTAACGTTTTCTAAAGGAGTTGGTTAGGGGGTTTTTCACAAAATGGTTTCCTCTTAGAAGGTCAAATCTGGGACATACCGTCCAGAGAAGTTGATGAATGCCCACTCATCCAAGCAATCACACCAACCTTTAAAAAAAAAACTAAACTAGTAAAAGAAATTACAGTTTTTGATACATCTATTAATATAGTCAATATTAAGGGGGTGTTTGGGGTTGAGTTTTGAAAATAGATTATGCGTTTTGAATAATCAAAATCAGATAATTAACTGTAATAAAACGTGATGTTGAAAGATAGTGTTTGGATTTGATTATGTTGTTTGATGTCACAATAATCATATAATCAACTATTTGAATGTTTGGCAAATACATATATTTAAAAAAATAAACAAGTGAAAATTCTTTTCTAAATGCAAATAATCAATTTTTGGAAAATTGCATTTTGTTACAGTAGGGGGGAGCTGCTTTTGGAAAACTGCGTTTTGTAACTTTCTAAACGCAAATAATCAATTTTTTAATTTTTTTAATTTTTTACCCAAACACTCAAAAATGATTATTTAAGATTTCAAAGCTCAATAATCTAAAAATCTCCTTCAAAACTCAACCCCAAACACCCTCTAAGATTATATCTGACACGAATCATATATAAAAAAAATTGTATCAATAATTCATAAATTACTATTAGTTTATTTAGTAAACCAAATAGTTTATTAGTGCATTAATGGATTGAAAAGAAAAGCTCAAGATTTTTATCAGATACTAGTTTTTTACGTCATGCGTTGCGGCGAAACCGAGGAAATGATAATGCAAAACAAACGTGATTTGAAAATAAAGCATGTTGTTTAAAAAGTCAAACCATTAGAACGGTTTAGTTTATCATCGTACCGTGTTATGATACCAAATAAATACTTTATTTATAGTACAACTTTCTTTTTAACAAAACTTATAACAGAATGTCAGGGAAAAATCAAGCACAACTACGTACTTAAGTTTTTAGAAAAAAAATTATCAATGTAAATTATTAAAGAAGTATCAAATTAATCGATAAATTAATATATGTTCTAAAAATGAAAAAAAAATTATTAAAAAAATGGTATAGGAAGAAAAGGGAAAAATTTAAGATATATTATTAAAAGTAAATATTATAATAAACTATTATAATATATTAAATAAAAGAAATACAAAAAAACTATATATTGTTATAAAAATTAAAGCTACTATCCATCGTCCTTCATCAATAGATACAAAATAAATACTTTATTTAGAGTACAACTTCGTTTATAACAAAACTTATAACACAATATCGGGGAAAAATCAAGCACAACTACGTACGTAAGTTTTTAGGAAAAAAGTTATAAATGTAAATTATTAAAAAAGTATCAAATTAATCGATAAATTAATATATTTTCTAAAACAAGAATTATTAAAAAATGGTATAGGAAATATATGGTTTTAAAAAAAGGAAAAAATTAAAAATATGTTACCAAAAATAAAGATAATAATAAACTATTATAATATATTAAATAAAAGAAAAACAAAAAAACTATATATTATTATAAAAATAAAATTACTATTCATCGTAGTTCGACAACAATATTTACTAGTGAGATTCCCTCGTGTTTCGCGGCGGGAATTTGATCGGTATCGATTTGTTTAATTATGTTACCAAACACTTACTATAGTAATCAAAAGGGAAAACTTGACATCAATCGAAAACAATAAAAATAAATATTGATACCAGTCCCGATGTTGTTGAACTAATATTGATTCGATTTGTTTGTGTTTTATGTTTATTTTTTTCAGGAGAATTGGCCTGTAATAATCTCACCTAGACCTTATTGGCCATTAATAATCCCACCTCAGAATATTCCCCCCACCAGTCCCACCTTTCACCTATTTTTCCTACAATGGTCCGCCGTTAAAAAAACTTAACGGAGTTAAGCTTTTTTCAAAATTACAAACAGATTTTTTAGGGCTTTTGATCAGAACGACGATACGAATCCATTGATGTAAAACTTACTTCGAAATGGTGCTCCAAGTGACTTGATTTCTGTTAATTGGAAATTTAAACACCCGAATTGAAGCATCGTTTTCATCGTTTGGAGCACCGTTTCGAGGCAAGTTTTACATCAGTGGACTCGTATCGCTGTTCTGATCAAAAGCCCTAAAAAATCTGTTTGTAATTTGGAAAAAAGCTTAACTCCGTTAAGTTTTTTTAACGGGGGACCATTGTAGGAAAAATAGGTGAAAGGTGGGACTGGTGCCACTATCGTGGTGAACCAAACCGAAATCGAACGAACAACACCAGTTTCGGTATAATAAATAAAAGCAAATGCTAAAATTACAAATTACTATGATCACTTAGTATTTATATATATAAAGTAGGGAACCCGCGCGTTGCAGCGGAATCAACAATATGGGCCGAGAACATAATTCAAATATGAAAACGTTAAAAAATCGTATATATGTTGCGTGTGTGTATGTATGTATATATATAGGGTCAGGATTTAGAGAAAACGGTGAAAAGTGTGAGAACGGTTATGGATCGTACGATCAAAACAATCTATGGACTAGACTGGCGCGGTGATGTTTTCGTAAATAACACCAATTCTATTAAGTGGACGCGCTTCATTAAGGGTAAAAGGGTCTTTAGACTTCTCTACCAAAAACGCCAAAATAATGAATAAAACACCATTACGGGCCCTACATAAACAAAACATCTCAGACATTCATTAAACACACCGCGAACCGGAAACACCATATTTACTACTATGTACCATTCATCTTAGAAATGCCAAAAAACCCAAAACATCAAACACACCAACTAAAAAACGCCATATTTTACCAATCATCTTAGAAAACGCCAAAAAAACTCAAACATCAAAGATTCCAAAAATCGACGTTTCTTTTAGATACACTATTTCCCCAGTAAACGCCAAAATGTCAAACATCGTTTCTTGTATATTCAATATTGTTCTACGCGAAGGTTCGTAGAATGCATTCTTAGCTGAGGTGCTGTAATTCAATAACATTTTGCTGCATGAGATGGACAAATCTTCAACAAAAAGATGCTGGTGTCAGACTTATATCATTTTTTGTGTTTTGTTCTTGATGAATATTATAATGGCATGAAGAGACGAATAACACTGATGAGTGGTTTGAAGATAAATATGAAGATAAAGATGAACTTCAAACAAAAAACTCACGTCATTTTGTCCTTACAAATGGCCACAAAAAAGCTACTTCAACAACAAAAGCAAAAAAAAATAAAGCATGCCAAAGTCAACCCGCCATTGAACATGTTTCAAAGAAGAAAGAGACTGATGACAGTGAAGATTTGGAAGATGAATTGTTTCTATTTTTATTTTTTTAATTTTCTTTTTCTATTGTTTGTTATGTATGAACAAAAAATACATTATTTTAATAAAAATGCCAAACAGACATAATGCTTGTTAAACGCCATCAAACGCTCAAAACTCCCAAACTATAATAAAAGTAATTTGGACAAGTATTATTAAAAGCTAAAAATGAAAAAAAAAACGCGAAAAATTACTTAAATCCATTAAAAACGCCAAACTTGGAAGATGACACGTCTATCAATCTAAACTCATAAAAAGCTGAACAAAAACAGTAAAAATACACACAGTAACTGAAAAGACGGTTACTTTATTAATATCATTTATTAAAATAAAATCTCGCCTAAACTACGCGCCAAAAACATCCTATAAGAGAGACGTCTTTGCACAATCAATTGATCACACCCAAAAACAACGCCATGTTTCCTAGAAACCACTCACTTTAAAAACGCCAAAAAAAATAGTTAAAAAAGCCACAGATAGGAAACTTCGTTTCTTCTATATTGAGTATTGTTCTGAATGAAGTTTCACTGAATGGATTCTTTTCTGAGGTGGGTATCTCTATAAGCTTTTGCTGAATGAGATGGACAAATATTCATGAAAAAGATATTGATAACACTAATATGTCATCATGTCACTTTGTTCTTTATGGGTATATTGATGGCATGAAGGGATCAATACATTCGAGTAGGCGTTGATCTTCAACATGTCACCAAACAAGTATATATCAAACCAAAATACAGGATGCCACTAAAAATAAGCATCTTCTAAAGACGAACGGTATATAGGAAAATTAGCATCTATGAGGTATTAAAAAAGGTTCAAAACGCCAAAAAAGTTAAAGAAGAAGAGGCTGATGACAATGAAGATTTGGATGAGAAATCAGATTAGAATTTTTAATTTTTTTTCATTTTCTATTGTTTGTTATCTAATTCTCTGTTGTTTATTATCTAATTCTCTATTAATAAAAAATTGAGTATAAAACACCAAAAACTACAAACACCAAAACGCCTGATAGTATGAAAACTGTGAGAACGGATGCTAGCGAAGCACGTTGTTGCTATATAAAACGCCAAATATGCAAACAAAGTATTACTGGAAAGGCAACACTAATTGACAGATGAAACTAAACGAAACAATAATTGCAAAACAGTAAAATGAAAAGACGGTAACATTATTGCAAAACATTTATTATATTAAAAGCCACTACATGGAAAATTGAATTTGTTATCTTTTCAAAAGGTCATAATTGCCTGTCACATTATAGGCCTGCATCCTACATGACACAACAATCAAAGCCATACTTAGTTAAAACGCCAAAATATTTACTATGATCCTGATCTAAAAGAACAATAAAAACGCCGCGTATTTGTTAAATGCCAAAAAACGGATAGGTTATGTGAGACGCGTTTAAAAAAAGAATATAAAAGGACAAAAAAGCCCCTCCGCCCTTCACTATGTCGCGTAACACGTGTTACGCCAGAATCCGTTCTCACCGTTCTCACACTTTTGGGCGTTTTCTCCTGACCCCGTACCTATATATATATATAGGGGATGGTTCAAATAAAAACCACTTTTATTGTGAAAACTCGAAAACTAACTAAAAAAAGCCTAAAAAACACACAATTTTTTTTTTCAAATTTTTTATAAAAAATCGCAGGTTTTTTTATGTAAAATGTCACACCCCCAAAATACCACATGTGGAAACCCCCGCGAGGCGTGTGTCGTACCAGGATCCAAGCCACCAATCACATTGAACTCATAAATGTATTTAAATAAACTTTCATTCATTAACATAAAGTGTTACAAATGTTATATGTCATTCATTGTATACAGCGGAAGCATAATTCATTTGTTAAGTATTTCGTAAACCATGTGTACATAAACCATTAGCTTGTATGGGGATTCTTTGTTTCTCGACCCATGACCACTCCAGCCTTCCAGACAGCAAGTTCCACAAGATATAACCCTATAAACCTGCAAGCATGCAGACAAGTGTGTCAGACGACGCTGGTGACTTCAAAGTTTTGTTAACGCGTTTAGTTACCAGTTGTGTGTTTAAAACAGTTCAACAGTTTGATTTGATGATGTTATTAACTCGATTACCGTATGTGGCTACTAGATGTGAATGCCCAACCCCAATGCCTCTATCTAGGCATTGGTCAAGTGGTCAAGGTAATTAGTTCAACTAACAACCTCGAGTAAATGTAAGGGGTCTTATATATACACGATGTGAATGCCCAACCCCAATGCCTCTATCTAGGCATTGGTCAAGTGGTCAAGGTAATTAGTTCACGCCCGTCCTTTCGGCACGGTGTGAGGGTGCCAATCCTAATAGCGCTATCAACTAAATACCTCGTTGCCTTCCCGGAAACAATCGGTAGATGTAGGGGGTCTTACATAATAGAAACTAAGTAATAACAAACATCCCATTAACCTGCATTCCTCCCTGGAACGTTACCCGATATCCCTTCCCGGGATGCATGCTTGGAAAAGAGCAGTGAACTCACCTTTGGTTTGCTCGGTAAGATTAGTTACGTGTTTACAATTGGTCGATCAAATCCTAATATAATTACCAGTAACTGTCAGTTTCGTAACACTCAATCACAAATTCCTTATACATATTACACATATAGCGCACAAGTATTACATACACCATTAATCCAGTGGTGTTCCAGAAACACATAACATATGACTAGTCGTAACAATTACTCATGTACATTAGTTATTCATTGTCATCACATCACTGGTATTCCAGTTGTATATACATTTTCCATCACCGACTCATACTTCACATAATTCATTAACTATTGCAAACAGACATTGGATGGCCGTCAAATCACATATAACTTTCAATACATGCATCTATTAATGGTCAAAGGTTATTAATTATGGCAATCACATGCAAACTTGAATTACCAACCACTGTTCTGATAATTTAACAATGAATTTGATGTGACCAAATGCAAAACGATCAGATCACATGGGTTAGTCATTACCTTCACATGCAATTATTACCCCTACATACTAACATTTACTTGTTACCCCAAAAGTTAACAGGAGATCATTTACATCAAATTAACCCTTCTATATCAAATAACCCAATCCAGCCGGCCCAACCTTCTAACTCAGCCCAACAACATGTTATTGCATTTACATACATATGTGTGGGTAGCCCATCGGCCCAAGTTCAATTTATTAACCCATCCTCTATTGGACTCTCAACATCATAACATCTAATTCCTTTAATGGGTCTCGGCCCACTATCCCAACATTCATTTAGTGGATTAATAATCTATCTAAATAGCATGATCTCTAATTCATATATTCATCAAATCATCATCGTCGCACATGTTGACAATATTATTTAGATATCTTAATAACCCCTCTAACTGTGATTGGACCTTATATTTGATGGCCGACAATCCTTGACTATTGCTCCACATGCACATCAGACAATATAATTTGATTAGATTACCACATGAGCCGCCCCTATGTTTATTCAAGATCATCAGCTTTATTAAGCCATGTGCCCTCAATTCTATTGGACCAATACCACTTCTGTTACATCAACATTAATCATGAACCACATATTGAAATTGCAATACTATTATATGAATCCTAATCTAATCTTATAACCACAAATTCATTCATTTAGGCCATCCGTAGTCATAAAGCCCCCTGTGGGGCGTTATGCGACACGTGTCGTGCCATGTCACACGGGGGCTTTATGGGGCGTTATATCACTAGAGCCCGTAGTCATAAAGCCCCTACCCATCATTACCTATTTAATAATTTTCAATTTTATTAATTAATATAAAAAAGCATGCTTAAATTTGATTGGTCCAATTTTTGAAAGATTCCCCCCACCCGGCGCTATATATATCGCGCCTCCCCCAAATTTTGTCTCATAAAGCCCCCCGTAATGGTGTTAGGGGCTTTATAGGGGCTTTATGTTTGGCTTTGGGCGCCATATGCAGCCCACTACACACAGTCTTATTATCAGCATACCAACAGGATCACAGATCATAGATCATACATATTTTCGTGTCATAACAACATGAGACTTAATCTACTATTTAACACATGATCATCGACATCAACATGCTTAATCATTGCCGTAAATCACATAAATCAACACATAAGAAGAGATAATCGATTCGTGATGGAAACAAGGAAGATTGCACTGACCGAATGATGGATTGACTAGGCCAGGGATGAGCTTCGAATCCGAGGGGTGTTCCTGCCGTTGATTGCCAAGAGTACGTAGGGTTTGTTATGGTTTCTACTGATTTATCCGAGGTACAAATGGACAATGCATTACGTAATATATTTTCGAACCAAGTGGGTCGAACCCCACTTGGGCTCTGCTCCGCTTGGGCTCCACAAAAGACTGGGTCGAGGAAGTGTTCCACTCGGCTAAAGAAACAAGATGCGATCAGAAGTAGTGCGCGATCGGGTTTTATTATGTGATATGGAATGTAGTTATAATCCACATTCCGTCATTAGATAAAATCCTTATTTGTGACATTTTGTTGGACCGATCTACGACCTTAAACCGTCAGTTAAGGCAGTTCATCTTTGCATACGAAGGCGGAATCAACGTAAACAAAGTCATAACAGCTCTAATCCTTTTAATCCTTCTTTTCTGATTGATATTTGTGCTTGTACAATGTTTTCTGATACAAATCCGGCAGCACTTCGTGTTTCACACAATGACCAAGTTACTTGACAAATGAATCACACAACCTATTTATAAGCCTGAGATTTCGCTTGAGACTTGTTACACCCTAAATCATATTTGACAAAAAGTCGCAGCGGAAACACCAACCATAAAATTTCTTGCGTTATAAAAACCTCAACTGATTTAAACTTTTAACTTTAACTTAATTCTTAATCAAAAGTCTGTCATCCTCTTACTTATTAACTAAAAACATAGCTTACATTAACTACATTTTACATTCAACGTCCCCGTACAATCTCTCTAGTGACTCGGTCTTCGATCTCTAATCCTTGTGCTAATCGCTCATCATCCATACAACCTGCATTCACCACATACATTCATAAGATTAGTACGCATTATATAAACAAGATTCATTCGAATACACTTCACATTTAGATCTTTAAGAAACTTTAAGCATCTCATCTGCGTATCCATCTCCTGGTGAGGCTTCGATAACGTACCTGCATTACTTTTCATTTTCAAGGTACACCATTAATAACGTTAACCCTCGACATGTCCAAATCATGCATACATACTTTCATACCTACATACATACACCTCTACTTACGTACATATCTTTCCTACAACTTACATGCGTGCATACACTCATACGTGCCCTTATACATACATATCTACATACATATACATCTACATATATACAAACCCTTCCCACATCATTACATACATGTATACCCTCGTACCTATCTTAACACATACGTACATACATATCCACATACATACAACCTTTCCTATATCATTTCATACATACATACACTCGTGCATATCTATACGCATACATATATACACATCTACACATACGTACAAGATTTTGCATACTTCCTACATACTCATACGCTATTTACCCGGGACTTAGGCTTTGATTTATAAACCGTAATTACAATCTACGATATTCACCAAGCATGTTATTAACCTTATATTAATCGTACATTCTTACAGACATACACCTGCCCTTACATGCGTACTCCCACATCTACATACATACGTACACTCATTAAACATATATACGTTTATACTTAAGACATACATACATATATACCTACCTACATACTTCTTACATACCGTGCTTAAACAATCATCTTATCGAAAAACGACATACCGGAATGCGTTACGGGTCGTCCGGATGTGCAATATAAGGAAAAACGAAGAAGTGGGCTAGACAACCCGTCGGCGACGGGGTGGGGACCCGTCGGCGACGGCTTCTCCTTATACCCGTCGCCCACATTCTTCCCGTCGACAGATAGTTAGGCCGTCGGCCAGAAAGGACTTTTGGGAGCCCGTCGGCGACGGGGTTGGAGCCCGTCGGCGACGGCCCCTAGAAAAATCATTTTGCTGCAGATCCGTTTCGTCGCTTGTACGCACTAAAACGCGCGTAACTTTTGAACCGCTTACCCGTTTAACCTCCCGTTTCTTCCTACACGCTTGTAAATTCACATTCTATCATAATAACTTAAAATCCCACTTCCGAATTAAGGAAATTCTTATCTTACGCTCTATCGTCTTATTGTCATTTCCTAATTATTTGACCCGTTATGGGTATTTGCGCATTAAATGATCTAAGACTAACAAAACCATACTTCCCACTTCCATACTTGTCCAGAACATTACATTAATCATATAACTTGTTTCTAAACCCCTTATTAAGACCGTTTGCCCAAAATACCCATCAAGGGCATTTTGGTCAATCTTTAAACCCCATCCTTTACGACATAGGGCTACGACACATAATTGACCTCAATCATCCTGTTTAGTTAATTAAAACACCATATCACCTAACAGAACATATGAAGTGATTACAGAAATCACTTACCTTATGCGTCCGTGCTCATATCCGATTCCTCGCCTTTTCTTGATCCGTTATCCTTTCATGCTTGCGTCCGTCTTGACATGATTCCTATACCCTCTTTTCATCAAGATCACGCTCCTATTAGCATATGCATTCGCACATGTTAACAATCATATCAATCGGATATTTCACCCTTAACTTTCACTAGTCATTTCTAACATACATAACTCATATGATTATATTCATATCCGTATAAACTCATGTAATTCATCATATAATCACAAACAACGCATATTGACATAACATGTACCATACGAATTCCTATAATCCTGCATGTACAACCACGTGTCAATTCATGTTTCTTAGGCTTAGTTGACTTTTGAAAGTCAACTATATACCATATTTAACCATCGACTTATCATCATATACTCGTGACATCATGTTCGGTTATACGGGTGACACTATATATATACATTTCATCATATACTTGATGCAAGTACTACCTTTTAAGCATAACGTACAACTATTTCATGCTCAAATCTTCTAAACTCATACATAACTCATCAAGACCAACTACTAATCATCATGTAGTATTTAAAATTAAACATCATACATATTATCATCACATTTTGTTCACTTCATCTAACAACAATTCATCATTTCTTATCATATCATCAAAACCCACTTCATAACAACTTTGTTAATCACCTACAAGTGATCAAATCTCAAATTCATCATAAGTTAATCATACTTTTAACGTGTGTACTACCCCTTAAGCGTAGTGTACAACTAGTTCATGCATATCCTTCTAATTTCATACATAATTCATCAAATTCCTACTTCTAATCAACATGAATCATTCATGCATAAACATCAAACATATTAGTATCACATCTCTTTCAATTCCTCTAACAAGAATCTACCATACACATCAAAATACATCGACATTAAGCAAGAATTAGACATAGATGATTTACCCATGTTATCATCTTCACCATAACACATGGGTTTCACCCTTAAACATCAAATTAACCTAATTCATGCATAATCCATGTTCCAAATGATGAATCTAACTCATACTCATGCTCAATTTCATACAATTTCGTGATTTACAACATAACCCATTTCGTGCATCATCACCAATCTAGAATCTAAGACATACCTTACGATCCCCTTGTGAAGGTGATCATTAATCCATGCTCGGTTATGAATTTAAACCTCATTTAGCCATCCAATTTGATGATCTTCCATGTTTAGGGTTTTGGAGCTCATGGAGCTCCTGCTCATTCTAGAACACACGATTGTGTGTGTGTATGTGGGTATATATTTGTTTATTTTTATTAATAATATCAACTTTCATTTTGCCCCACTTTAGCCCCTCAAGTTTGTCACTAAACAAAATTGACACAACTTTCATCCTTTATTTGTTTCTACCATACTTTTAACTAGGATAAATAACCTAGTTATTTATTTCTTGATGTACCATAATAGGACATTTAACGAATATAAACATTCGGGTTTTGGGGTGTTACAAGACAGTCTGAAGCGAAATCATGAGTTGTTGATTTCGCTTGAACTGATTTCAAGCGAAATCTTCAAGTTTATCCACTACAAACCCTAATTTAACCCTATTGTGTGATTATTCAAACAATTCTAAACACAAGACTTGATTATGACGTAATCAACAGACATTTAGTGCACCAACAGACTCCCCCTTGGATGTTGATGAAGTCTTTGGCTTCAAGTCTTTGCCTTTAACAATCTTCAAACATTGTAAAAACTCTCATCAATCTTTATCTTCAAGCTTTAAACTTTAACCTTCAATCTTCCCTTTGACCGTTGATCCAGACTCCCCCTTTCACAGACTCCCCCTCTCAATATGCTAGAATCTGAGAAATCTGGTTCAAGCTTTTGACAATTAACCTCCATTGGGAATAATGAAATCCAATCCTGTTACTCAACCAATAAACATTACAATTCTATCTTTTCAACAATAATTCACAAACTCAATCAGTTTTAACAATCCACTCAAGTATTCAGGTCCAAGTTAATGACCCTGATCACTTGATTAATCTACCAAGTCCAAATTAATGACCCTGGTTGATCTTTTGACGAATCACACTGATTTTAAAAACAACAATTTCAAACATTTTCTGAAAATAACAAGTATCAAATTAATGAACTTGTTTTTGACTTTTCAAACAATTCAAACTTCATCAAAGTTAAGCTCTCCTCATTCTTCAGTCCAGAATCTCCTGCATCTGCTTCAAACATCTGAGAATCCAACAATCAACTCTCCACTTTGGTTTGTCGGAAAATAAAGCAGAAATAAAATCTTTTTGGATTTTATCAAAGTATTCTAAACTAAGAAATGAAATACAGAAAACTTAAATTGCAGAAAGTAAACAAAGTAAACTATTTACAAACAACTTTTTGCCAAGCGTGTCAGGGAATCATATCAGCTTTTCAGACAAATCACAAGTACCGTTAAGCTTCATTTCATACTCAGACTTAAACAATTCACCTCGATTGTCGATATACTGATCCATTTTAAATTCCCACACAAATTTCAATTTACTCAGGATACGATTTAGATGAATTATGAACTTAGCTCATTCATGTGTCCCACCTCTTGAATATACTCCCGTATCCAGAATCCCAATAATCAGTCTTACAGGTGAGAATACTACAATGATATCTGTATATAAATTAGGTATGCGAGGGCCGAGGGATCTCAGGTCGATACTTCCGTATACGCAGAGAGGTATCAGCTTCGACTTTTCGGTGTGTCCCCTTTAGAGGATCTTTTTGCTTACAACAACAACATTTATCAATTTTATTGTTTCAGCATGCTGAGGGTTTAATGCTGTGTTTCAAGCATTGAAGCAAGTATTAGCCAGGGACTAGGTCAGAACCACCGTTCAGCAGAAGTCCCAGAATAATACCCCAGATATCATAGAGTATAAAGACCTAGTATATCAGATTACGAGACCTTTCAAACGAGATTTCAGGGGTTACCTATATATCCAAGTAGTGTTCCCCACGAATTCACAAGTTTGAATTTAGGTTTATATCCCGAATAAATCTACTAAATGTATGAAAACCTATCGACACATCATCAGTGAGATTGTTTAACTCTTTTATACTATACAAATCTTTAGCATACTGTGATCGTCTAGCCGATGTACTATCATTTTCCCTATATACACAAGCTCTTTTTCAAATTTTATCATGTTTTTGTATTTTTGCATTTTTTACTGTTTTTGTATTTTCTGAAAATAAACTATGTACAAACATCTACTCCCCCTAAATACCAAAACAAGTAAAAATTCGACAAACCATTGCAGATTGTTTCTCGTCTTCATCCGCAACAGTACTTTCATCAACGCTCACAATTCCATCCGACACCAACAGAAGCTTCATACCGTTCAATTTTAACAAATATTTAAACCGATTTTTATCAAAAGCTTTGGTATGTAAATCAGCTTTCTGTTCATCAGTGTGGATTTTCTCAATTCGTATCAACTTTTTCTCAAAGCAATCACGAATAAAGTGATGACGAATTTCTATGTGTTTAGTTTTAGCGTGATGTACTGGATTTTTAGTTATATTTATTGCGGCCTCATTATCAACAAAAAGAGGTGTGTTAAGAAACTGCAAACCGTAGTCGCGCATCTGTTGCTGTATCCACAAGATCTGAGAGCAGCAACTGCTAGCAGAAACGTACTCCGCTTCACAAGTAGATAATGCCACAGACGTCTGTTTCTTACACTGCGAGGTAACCAATCTAGGACCAAAGAACTGGCATCCTGCAGTTGTTGATTTTGAATTGACTTTGCAGCATCCGAAATCCGAATCGGAATACCCTTCGAGCATAAAGTCGCCTTTTCTAGGATACCACAATCCCAATGAAGGAGTTCCTTTCAGGTAGCGCAATATCCTCTTCACAATGATCATATGCGATGCTCTTGGGTTAGACTGAAATCTTGCTGCGAGGCACGTTGGGTACATGATATCAGGACGTGAAGCAGTTAGGTACATTAAAGAACCTATCATGGAACGGTAAAATGTTTCATCAGCCCTGTCTCCGGTGAGATCTGGGTGAATCCCATGATTTGTTGCAAGTGGGGTAGCAGCTGGAGTAGAACTTGACATCCCAAATTTCTCTAGAATATCATGAACGTACTTTGACTGATGAATGAAAATTCCTTCAGGAAGTTGTTCAACTTGTAATCCCAGAAAGAATTTCATCTCCTCCATTGATGACATTTCAAACTTCTGCTTCATCACTGATTCAAAATCTTTGCATAGATTTTCATTTGTCGACCCAAAAATTATATCGTCCACATAAATTTGAACTATCAGAAGATGACCATCGACTTCTTTAGTGAAGAGAGTGGCATCCACTTTTCCACGAATGAACTTGTTGGCTAGTAGGTGTTGAGACAAAGTCTCGTACCAGGCTCTCGGGGCCTGGTGTAAACCATACAGCGCTTTGTCCAATAAGTAGACCTTGTTTTTGTGAATTGGATCAGTAAAGCCCGGTGGCTGACCGACATAAACCTCCTCTTTAACCTTCCCGTAAAGAAACGCCGATTTAACATCCAACTGATAAACTTTGAAGTTCTTCCAAGACGCAAATGCTAGGAAAATTCTGATTGCCTCTAGTCGTGCTACAGGAGCATAGACTTCGGTAAAATCAATCCCCTCCTGTTGACTAAAACCCTGAACAACGAGTCGAGCTTTGTTCCTTACAACAACTCCTCTATCGTCCCTCTTACACTTAAACACCCACTTAGTGTTAATCTTTCTTTGACCATCCGGCAAATCAACTAACTTCCACACTCCCAATTTCTCAAATTGACTAAGTTCCTCCTGCATTGCATTGACCCAAGAGTCTTCAGTAAGTGCCTCTTTGTAAGTTCTTGGTTCAATCTGCGAGATAAAACAACTTAATGAGAATTCAGTTTGCAAAGGAGCAACGTTTGTATAAAAACATGTAAGCCCTTTATCAATCTGATTTCGAGTGCGAACTCCAGCTTGCAATTCTCCTATAATCAACTCCTCTGGATGATATGAAAAAGTTCGCGGCATCACTTCGCTTGGAACATCTACATTTCCCTCCAGATTAGTAACATTCTGTTCTGCATCTTGATCACCAACTTGGTTTGTTTGACCTGAAATCTGAATTTGCTCCCCCTCAGAATCTGAATCTGAATCACCATGATCAAATATTGGCATATTTTCAGCTTCTAGATTATCATTCTTAGCCAACTGATTATCCTGATCAACTTCATTCTGTTGGACATCATCATGTTCACCAGCATTACTTGGACCTGCTTCATCATCATTTGAAGTTTCCCGTGGTCTCCTCGAATACTCAGCTGAGAACCTTAACTGCGACTCATATTCACGCAAAATATCCAACTCATTAAAGAAATCTTCTTCATCCTCTGATTCTTCTCTCATGTCAAACGAATCCCAAAGTTTGTCATAATGATAACACCATGAATCACCAGGATTCTGCGGCGGCATAGTATAACCTTGACATTCAACATTTGCAGCTTCAATAATCCGCTTCTCACTTGGAACGAAGACACGTCGCAATGGATTTGCATAACCAACAAATATTCCCTCAATGCACTTCGGACCAAACTTTCCAAAAGGCTCTATAACCGTACAGGGTGACCCAAACGGTTCTAGATACTTTAAATTCGGTTTGCGATTATTGATTAGCTCAAAGCATGTTTTGTTGAACTTCTTGACAGTAAGAACCCTGTTGAGAGTATAGCATGCGGCGGAAACAGCTTCAGCCCAAAAATTAATCGGTAACTTTGAATCTGCGAGCATAGTTCTAGCCGTCTCGATTAGTGTCCGGTTTTTGCGTTCTGCGACTCCATTCTGCTGTGGAGTGTACGGAGCACTAAACTCATGCAAAATACCTCTTTCATCACAAAATTCTTCCATCTTGCTGTTCTTGAATTCAGTACCATTATCACTTCGAATTCTGTTGATACGCCTTTGGTACAAATTCTCAATCTTCCTGAACAGCCCCATTAAACTGTCAAATGTTTCATCTTTCATCTTCAAGAAAGAAACCCACGAAAATCTGGAATAATCATCAGTAACGACCAAACAATAGTAATCTCCTGTAATACTTTTGACATTCACCGGACCAAACAAATCCATGTGAAGTCTTTCCAGAGGTCTCGAAACTGAATTGACTTGCTTTGCTTTGTAGGGTGTGATTTTTTTCTTCTGCTTGCCTTTGATGCAACTAATGCACTCCCCTTCCAGATGAAAACCTTTGATATTAACTCCCAATACCAAATCATTGTGCACCAAGTGATTCATTTTTCTAAGATGTATATGCCCCATCTTTCGGTGCCACAATCTTGATTCTTTCTCAGTCGCTCTAGACACGAAACAATGTGCTTGACCAGTAGTTGTAGTTGCTACAGACATATCTAACACATATAAATCATTCACTCTAGGTGCCCTCATGATAATCCATTCTTCAGGGATAACAAAACCAGGTTTCAAGATCAAACATTCTTTATCAGTGAAGTGAGTAGTATACTGATTGTCACAAATCTGCGAAATACTAAGCAGATTGTTCTCCAGCTCAGTGATGTAGTTAACTCTCTCAAACGTCACAATCCCATTGGATAACGTTCCTTCACCAACAATTCTACCACCTTCATGACCAGCAAATCCTACGTAACGACCATTGATATTCTTCACATCATACAGTAATGCAGTTTTTCCTGTCATATGTCGAGATGCGCCACTATCCATGATCCATCTTGAAATGGCTCTTGGAAGATCCTGCACATAACAAACTTCAAATTAACCAACTTTAATAAAGATGCCGATTCATGCTTCGCAATCCAGGAAGCTCCGGCAATTCAAACTGCTTATTCGAACATGGTACCCACCCAGGCCTCATCAGCCTTAGGTGTAACCTTGACTCTAGCAATTTGTATTTTGAAATTTTCAGCCTTCAAAGGTGGAAAATTTGCATCATAATCAACCGAAATTGATTCTTCAGCCTTTTTCACTTCAGAAGTTGAAATTTTCATTTCAGTTTTTGGTTTCCAAACTTGTTGAGATAATGCAACCTGTTTATAAAACTTGTCGTTTTTAGTTACCACTTTCTTTACAGGTTCATTTTTCACTTTTATGTTGTCATTTTTCACAATCTTTTTCTCAACAACGATTTGTGCTTTACCCTTCACATCAACTTTCTTCTGTTGAATCTTCACATTTTCAATCTTAGGCTTGGAGTTGGTGCAATTTCTTGCAATGTGACCAACTTTGTTACATCTAAAACATGTTTGAGTATCCACAACTAGACTTGTTCCTTCAGACCGATAATGTGAAGCTCTTTTCTCAAAGAACTCTTTGTTTGATTTTGAAAAAATTTCATTTTCCTCATCAGAAAGTGAACTTGAACTGTTCACAAACACCTTCTTTTCAGCAAACCTTTTGTTTTGAAAACTCTTTTTCTGATAACTCTTACCATCCCTATAACCACCCGACCAATTGTTTTGATTTTTATTATAAAAACGTGGTGGAACAACAGGCTTTTTGTAGTAAGCTTTATCTTTCTCAAAATTCATTTGCCGTTTTGTTTGTTTCAAACTGTTCACTTCCGACAACTCAACTTCAACCAATTTGAAAACATTTGTCAACTTTTTCACATTAACATTCTCAATTGGAAACTCAGAATCTGAATACAACTTATCAGATCCAGCCATCTTGTACATCACAAAACCCGGTTCATCACTTAAGTTGTTTTTGGATTTTGATTTCTGAATGTACTTGTCCAAGAAACACCCATCATCTTCAGTTGAATCAGACATTAAAACACTTTCAGCTGTACTCTTAACAATCTCTGTCTGAACACTATCATCAGATGATGTAAAAGTAACATCAATGTTTTCAGGAAGTTTAACTTCTTTTTCTTCCTCAATTTCAACCAACCCAGATTGCTTTTTCGTGTAGTTAGCCAGAACAGGTGGTGGAACTTGATGAAAACCCACCCCGGTTCCATTAGAATACACATCTTCGCCCGCTTTATCTTTCCCAATGGGTTTGGGAATGATATGTTGCAAAACAAAACTTGCGGAGCTATAACTGTTAAGCTTCAACTGGATTCGCTCGTTTTCAATTACAGCCTCTTGAATTTTAAGTTTCAATTTAGCGATTTCATCCAGTTGTTGGTTGATTGATTCTTCTTTGACTCTAAGCACTGATTTCAAATGTTCATTTTCTTTAAAAGTTTTACCATTTCGATCATCACAATCTTTCATTGTGCTTTTTAGTTTTTCAAATTTTTCAGAAATCTGACGGTTTTCAAGAATCAACTTTTCATTTTCTTGTTTAATTTTGTCATGATCAATTTTGTCAGTTTCAATTTTAGTAGTTAATTCTTTTATCCGTTCAGTTGAAGCTTTAACTGTTTTGTCACGACCAAGAATCTGATTCTCAACGTTTCTGACCTTTGCTGTCAGATCTTTAATTTTCTCACCGTTGAGATACGTGACAGTATTACAAAATTTGCACTCTTTGTTGCAATTTTTGCAATCAACATTTCCTTCGATCTTTTTACCTGACGCATTTGTTGACACATCTGAACTGACCTGGCTTTTTGACTCAGACACGGAGTTAGAGTCTACCTCAAGTGCCTTAGCAGCCAGCACTTTGTCAGCCATTTTTCCCAGGTTCTCTGCAGTCAACTCCTGCTTTGTATCGATAATTCCAGTATCAATTTTCTTTGATTTTTCGATCTCTTCTATCTCTTTTCGCTCTTTCTCCTTCTCTTCTTCAATCATTTTTGAAGTTGGAGTTCCCCACCATTTGTGTTGCCAATACTCATCATTTTCTTTCATTTCCTTGATTAAGACTTCCAGATCAAGAGTTTTGTGATCGATTGCAATATTTCCATACTCATCAAGATAACACTCTCTGTCTGGATCCCATCTGTTGGCTCTCTTTGCTTCCAAAAAGATTCTAGAAAGTCTAGTAATTTTGTTTTCCGAAATCATTTTTCTGTATTTATACTTCTGCTCTTCAGTTCTCTCATCTTTCCATGGAATAGGTTCATTTTTCGCCATGAATGCGTAACCAACCGCATCTTCTTCTGGTAGAACCTCTTGACTCCAATCATATCCCTCATCATCGTAAATCACTGCAAGAGCTCTAGATTTCTCTTTGTTGTCTTCAACCTGCTTCAATCTAGGCGGCTCGTATTTATTCTGATGATAAATTGCCTTCTTGTAGTAATCATCTTTGAAAGGATTCTCCGATTCATCAGCATAAGCGTTTCGGCATTCTCGTTTAAAATGACCCTTCTGCTTACACTTGAAGCAAGTCACCTTCGATTTATCGAATCCCAACTTAGTAGAAGCACCACCAATTATTTTTCTGCCAGTGATTTCCATGAATCTTTGTGCACGACGAACAACACTTGCCATAGCCCAACGGATATCGATCAGTTCCATTTCCTCCGGATCAATCTGATCGTAATCTTCCTTTGTCAGATTTGTATTGCCAATCTTCCCAGCTACCAATCCTTCATACGATTCCAACACTGATGCTAGGAAAATCATCTGCTGCTTGGCCGATTCCTCATCAAAGTTCTGAGCATTCTTCAAGTCTATTGCAATGTTGCATTGAAAATGATTCTTTGCATCAGAATGACTTCCAGAAGATGAAGATCCACTGTGATACCCACTATGACTTCCACTGCTTTGACCACTTTGATTTTCTTTGCTGGCTGTCGACACATTTTCAGCAGAAAACGCAGTTTTTGGAGAAGTTGTTTTTGGCATCATGCTTTTTGGATAATACAAATTCAAATTCTGCTGGTAAGATGAATGATTGACTTTATACGTATTTTTCAATTCCAGTTCATGACTCTCAAGTCTCTCAATCACCAAATCTGGTTTCAACAATTCAGAAGGAATAGTGTTCTTAAGCATGAGAGCATAATATCTCCACTCCATCTCGTCTGGCAACGAATCGAACAACTTGTCTACTTGCTCTTCATCAGAATATGTGATATCATGTCTTGCTAATTCCAGCTTCAGATGACCGAACCTCTCTATCATTTTACACACTGATTCATTCTTAAGACAACCAAACATATCAAACTCTTTCCTAAGAAGTTTCTTTTTGTTTTTCACTATCTCTGTACTTCCTAAACATTTTTGTTTTAACTTTGCCCAGAGGTCTTTAGCGTTTGAATAGTCTATCAGTGAGATGATATCCTCCCGAACAGATTGAAATAACAATGCTACACACTTTTGTTCGGCTACAAATGATTCAATCTCATCTGATGCTGTTAAGACTTCACCATTCTTGTTTCCTTGATCATAACCGTTTTTCAGACTTTTCCAACTTGGAAATGCGAATGCCATCATCCAATCTTCAAACTTTTTGGACCAACGACTGTACTCCTCGATAGCCATTAGCTTTGGAGGTTTATTGAACGTTCCGAAAGCACTTTCCGACTCCCAAGCTTCCTTTTTCTTCTCTTTTGGTGGGTTATCATTCACATTGCTTGACGAAGTATTATCGTTTCCGGAATCTCCAGCGAACGCATACATATCGCTAAACGGGTTCATGAAAAGATCATCCATCGTGAATGTTCCTGCAAAATCAGCAAAACACTTAGAAATTTTCAAAGTTTTGAAAAATCAGCAAGTTCAAGTGAAACAGAATAGTTTGAAGCGAAATTAACACTTAAACTATTCAAGCGAAAACACACAATAACTGTTCAAGCGAAATCTCTTTTTAAAACTGTTCAAGCGAAATCTGATAAGAACTAGTTTCAAGCGAAAACCACTATTTCGCTTCATATGATTCAAGCGAAATCCAAGAAGTTACTTGTCAAGCGAAATCTGATCCAAATACTTTTCAAGCGAAAACTACTATTTCGCTTCAACTAGTTTCAAGCGAAATAGTCCAATATGTCTGATTTGAAGCGAAAACAACCTATAACCTTCGAATACTTTCAAGCGAAATCCAGTTTTAGGTCAATTTTAACATGTTTTAATCTGAATTTTAGTCCGAATCTTTGTAGGCTTTGTTAAAACTACGTTTTACACGATATACTCGAAAATCAGACCATTTCGACCGTTGGAACTAGTTCAGATCTGAAAAATATAAAAAGAAATGAGTAGAAAGAAGAGAATCCGCTGCTATGGTATGAACTCCTTGTCCTGAGCTCTGATGCCACTTGTTGGACCGATCTACGACCTTAAACCGTCAGTTAAGGCAGTTCATCTTTGCATACGAAGGCGGAATCAACGTAAACAAAGTCATAACAGCTCTAATCCTTTTAATCCTTCTTTTCTGATTGATATTTGTGCTTGTACAATGTTTTCTGATACAAATCCGGCAGCACTTCGTGTTTCACACAATGACCAAGTTACTTGACAAATGAATTACACAACCTATTTATAAGCCTGAGATTTCGCTTGAGACAGTCTGAAGCGAAATCATGAGTTGTTGATTTCGCTTGAACTGATTTCAAGCGAAATCTTCAAGTTTATCCACTACAAACCCTAATTTAACCCTATTGTGTGATTATTCAAACAATTCTAAACACAAGACTTGATTATGACGTAATCAACAGACATTTAGTGCACCACCACATTTCACTAGCGTATGCTCGGTTTTATTACGTGATGTGAAATGTACTTATACGAGCTAGAGTTAAGAAATCAAGCGATGCTAACCATGAAAGTTCGGGTTGTCACATCATCCCCAACTTGAAAGAAATTTCGTCCTGAAATTTGATAAGCGGTCAGAGGGGAAAATGAAGTGATGAGTAGATTAGGATAACTGTGGATTTTCCCGGGTACCACATCATCCCCAACTTGAAAGAAATTTCGTCCCGAAATTCGTCAATGACATCTGGAGTTAGATCAACTGTTTGAACAATCGAGGATAATGAAGCTTCATCTGATCTTTACGTTCCCACGTGTACTCCGGTCCATGTCTTGAGTTTCGACGAACTCTCACGCTTGCCATACGACTTATGCTATCGAACCTTGACTTCCTGGTCCATGTTTTCGATAGATTCCCTGATAAATACAACTGGTCAGTTAACCTTAAGACTCTAGTAAAGGCATCACATGTGTTTCATCGGATAAGCACTGTCTTAGATTCGTGGCACAAATATCATCGCGAACGTTATCCAATTTCTCAGTTAACTCGAGTTTGTGAGCCATGTTAAACAATTTCTGATCTAAGCAATCTTCAAGAGTTTCGAGTACAAGTGTCACACCCCGACTTTACACATTTGACCGGTGGGCCCGGTAGGGAGTATCGTGACGTGGTTGGCAACATAATAGTCAAACAACACAATATATAAATGCACAGCGGAAGCAAAAGATAATTATATTACAATCCGAATATAAAGTAATATCAAGTATTACAACGGAAAGTAAAGGATCCACAGGCGGATCTTAAAACATAAATATTGTTCAACAGACATTAGACGCCTAGAACTTGAAAGATTCCTTATTAACGTCCTGAGCAGCTTCCATCCTATTTACGTACTTGTACCTGTCACTTAGACTTTTGAAAATACGTCAGTTTTCATTGGTAAATACACTCAACCGACTCATTTGAAAATGTCTATGAAAATTGGTTTAGGTGCTCAAGGCACGGAGATGTTTTGACACTTTGATTAAAATGCTCAAGGCAAAATTAATCTTTTATACTTGGGACAAACTATATTTCATGTTATCAGTTTTACATAACTTGCTCTACATACGGGGCCCGGATCTATGCCGGTTCAAGATTAACTGACACGCCACTATTCCCCTATTGGGAATTCCATATTGGGTATAATTAATTAATAAACATATGGCATCTGTCAGGTGTATGCCTACACCCCGTGCTTAGGTCGTGGCCATTGCATTTAATGAGTCAAGGATATCCAGGACACGGTCGCATTAATCCCCAATGTTTCAGTCAAGCAATACGAATTAAAACAGGTTATTTGGATTTCCCGACTTATTGGTCTTTGAATCCCATACCTGACCATGCGGTATTTATATTACTGTATCCCAAGCCCGTAATAGGGAAAATAAGTTAAGAGTATTTACCTGAGATAGCTCCTGTCTTAAATAGCAAGAATTTTAATAACTCAGCCGTATTCACTTAAGTAAGCGTAGGTACAATTTACTGGAAGGCTCTAGTCTGGAATGATGGTATAAATAACCAATTAGAATGCTAACGGGTCTTTAATTAAGCCTAAGCTTAGACCGGTTAATTATACGGTTCAAACGCACGGTTTGGCGAAGACCGGAATAGAATGTGATTTAGACACAACAAGTTCGGAGACTTGCTTAATATGGGTATTTCATACACATTCTGGATTTTGAGATAAAACCGATAAGGTTTGACCCGTTTCGGCTAATTTATGCAAACTAGATACATAAACCGAACCGAACGTGTAATAAGCGTAACGGGTATTCATAAGAGCCATATACAGGTTTCCTTAGTTAATATGCTTCAAATATGTTGTGACATCAGTAAGATGTCTTTTATTATCCCCGAAACGAATTTAAACACAAACTATGCCTCGTAGGGGTAGTTTGGTCATTTTCAAGGATATAAAAGAGTCTAAGTATTAACCTGAGTTACAGGTCTGATATAATCATAAAAAATACTTAGTTTACTAAGTTATAACAGTAGGGTAAAGTATATATGTGAAATTTATCAATTATAACCAAACTATGCACCGTAGGGGCATTTTGGTAATTTCACATAAGTCGTAAAGCTCAAAACTGAAGTCTGAGTTTAACAACTTTTGCTTACTGTTAAAATATTATAATTGACCTAAAATATCAGTAGGTATCACCCTTGTATGTTTAAAAATAGTCTTAGTACATACTATGCGCTAAAAACGCTTAATAAGGCGATTAGAAGCCGTTTCCTGGTTCTATATATAAAGCTGATATTTTTATCATTCCAGAAGGCTTAAAATAATTTATTTATCATATGAAATTAGTAGCAAAAGGTTTGGAGTCGATTAGATATGTAAAACTCATTTTATAGCCCGTAAGGGTAAAACCGACAATTACCGGATTAAGCCTACGACTATAAGTTATGCTCAGCCTAAAATTCATTAAAAATCTTCAAAAATCCCAAAATAATATATTACATCAGTGGGTAAATATTTTGATATCAAAAGTAGGCTTAACTAGGCTATACGCTAATTACGCCGTTTAATTAACATAAAGCTTCTTAATTACGCTAATGAGCATAACTCTCAATCTACACCTCAAACTGATATCACATTTTGGGTGCAAGCTTATATATCAGTAATTAAAGTTTCTACTCTTTTACATTTGCATAAATCACGTTTTAAGGTGAAAAGGGCATAATGGTCAGCATATGAGCAATTAACGGAATTATGCGTATTAATTGGTTAACTAATGAACCATGGTGTATAATCACAGAGGATTATACTAGCATGTAACCTGGTCCAAATGAAGCTCTAAGGTATTTCTAAAACATACCATAACGGGTCAGAACTGAAGTCAAAGCAAAAGTCAAAGCTTTGCGACTTCCGGTTCCGAGCCGGGTCTAAACAGTAAATTGTCGGGTTGAACATGTTTAGACATGTTCTTACACTAATTACCAAGTTATATTAATGATCAAACAGGTTGTATGTGTTCTACATTGTTAATCATGCACAAATTAGAAAATAAGTATCATGTTGACTTTTTAATAACAAGTTTGACCCGACATTTGACCTAGTTA
Source organism: Helianthus tuberosus (assembly GCA_030545235.1). NCBI lineage: Eukaryota > Viridiplantae > Streptophyta > Magnoliopsida > Asterales > Asteraceae > Helianthus > Helianthus tuberosus. The sequence goes on along the minus strand of CM060387.1, from coordinate 51,409,914 downwards.
GAGTGGGAATCAGGGGGAACCCTTCTAAGGGTTTATTACCCACATAATTACCAACTTATAACTACTTTTGATTCGACTAATCACTGGACCATTAGTGATTAATCTTAAAGTCAACCGTTAATTACGACGGTTTGACTTTTAAGCTATAACTAAGCAAAAACTTAACTAAGGAAGGATTAGCAAACTTACCAAGGTCCTAAGCTTGATTAGTGATCACTTGAGCCTGCTTTGGAGCTCCAGAAATGATCAGATTGCTGAAGGAAGGTGTGAGGAAGTGTTTGCAACTTTGGTCCTTTATATAGTGCTCAAGAACACTTAGATCTTTGACACACAACACTACCATTGGTCCCTGATTGTTAACACATGTCCCTAAGGTTCTAGGAGGCACTTAGGGGTCGCCCATGATGAGAAAATATCTGTTTTGGGTCGGTTATGCGCGTTTACAGGCTGCTGATCAACTTTTCTGCATCTGATGGTCTGACGCGGCCCGCGTAAGGTTTTGTTAACCTTTACGCGGCCCGCCTAAGCCTCATAATCAGAATTTCACATTTTCAAGTTTTCGCATATTTGTCCCTTGGCTCTTCGAAAGGTCAACTAACTTATATTTTGCAATTTGACCCCTTCTTATTTACCTACAAGGGCTTTAGGACTTATACCCACTTTATTTAGTCCTCGGTTAACTTTATTGTTACCTGAAAGGTCCTAACTTTCAACGTTGACACTTTAACCCCTCACATACGAATTTGATCATAACTTTCTCATACGATTACGAAACTTTATGAAATTTATATCGTGCATTCTAGTGAGCATAATTAACCGTTACAAAGCTTCGGGTTTGTCAAAAGGTCACTCAGAGGTATAACTTAAACATGTTGACACATTTAACCCCTGTGGTTTGTAATCTCTCACTTTTAGCTTCGTATGATCCATGGTTTATTCGTTTGGTGATATAAACATCATGTAGGGTTGATGTACAATATATTTATTCACTGTTGACATTTAGAACTCGTATTTTCATATACTTTTCATGTTTGTCAACTTTAGTCCTTTCATAACATTCTTTCACACGTTCAAACATATGACACGTGTCAACACTTTATAGGACGTGAATTTTCGAGGTGTTACAACAAGTCCTGGGTCCGTGATTAGGTTGTCACCCACCTTAGTCTGAATACTAGAATGGTAGTTGTTGCAGTAAATTCAACCAGGGGTAGGTGTCTTCCCAATGTTACTAAGTCAATCACACACATGCTCGCAGCATGTCTTCGAGTGTCAGGATGGTTCGTTTACTCAGACTGTTTGTCCTACGGTGATAAGTAATGCTCATGCCTAAATGTGAGCCAAGGGTGTTGCGTATTGCCTGCCATAAATCAGGTATAGCTCAAAATCATAGATACAAGAGTTGGCACCTCGTGCCTAGATAGCCGCCTCTCTCAGAGGAGTATCCACAAGCTGTGAAGACTTGTCAGTTTCTTTGATTGCAAGAAGGTATGCTGGTAACGTGAGACAATCAACGATCACCCAGGTGGTATTGTTTCCGTTTCGAGCTGTAAGTAGACAGAATCCATGGCAATCTGTTCTCATTTCCATATAGGTGTTGCTGGTTGCTGATACTTCACCTTGACTTTCCCACAAGTCAATCATCATTCTCACACATTGCCAGGGGGCCTTCATACCCGATTACCAGTACAAGATTTATAGGTCCTAATATCTCTCATCAAAACCCAGACGACTAGACTATCGAGGCCGGTGTACTTTGCTCAACACAAGTTCCATGCGGTTGCCGTATAATGAGGCTCACATTCGTTTCATGAAACAGCGAATATCGTCCGACCTGCCGAAGGTTGCTTTCCCATTCCCCTTATGGTTTAATTTTGAGAAATCTCTTCCTTCAGTTCTCCAGTTTGAATATAGTGAGTCTGATCATGTAAGTTAAAGTCGATAGTGAGCTGTAAAGCTCGTGCACGTTCAGGTTCCACAGTTGAAATCATTCAAAGGCTCCATCCAGCGATGTCATTACATGATTTAGCTCCTCCGAAACAACGGTACACGGGAGGTCCTTGTGATCGGTCTACGTATTGCATCCGGTACTGTCCAAGTAATGCCTCCAACTTAAATCCAAAGACCATGGTTTCCATCGCAGGTTGCGATTCGTGCAACTCTTCTTGTAATTCCACTACGTAAGCCATCACTTTCTCGTGTTATATCGGCGTGTAACTGGGACTCTGATTCGAACCAGACCAATCATTTTCAGGATTTTGAATGGTCCAATGTATCTTGGGTTCAACTTCCCACGCTTCCCAAAAATGAGTACGTTAAGTGTAAGAAAGTTACCAAAAGTGGCAGTTGTCACATTCTCCCCCTGTTATTGAGAATTTCATCCCCTCGGGTAAGGACAATACTCGGTGCATTAAAGAGTCGAGTTTCAAAAGCTGAAAAGACGTCCTCCTGTTTTGTCTCCCCTGAATTCACCGCACCCCGCTGTGCTAAAGAGGTTATATCGGCGCAATCTTCGAAAATATCGCGATGAATCTGTGATAGTGTCTAGCATAACCAAGTAATTGCTGCATCCTCGAAGGAATCTTTGGTGTCGATTAGTTTTTAACCAAAATAGGTCTTAGCGAGATCCACATGTATTCCCACTTCGTTGTTTATAAGACCAAAAATGTGTACTTCCCGAATCCTGAAGTCACACTTAGGTAAACTCCGCACGTAGATGCTCCCCCCTAGAGGCTCTACGATGAAACACAAGTGCCGTTCATGGTGCTCCTTTCTCCTGGAAGTGATTCAAAACGTCATAGGTAAACACGATTGGCGAATCTGGCAATATGGGGTTGGCACATACTACCCATGTGATCCCTAAGGCTGCTGGTGTGTTGGGTAACTTTAAACAACGAGAACAGAAAATCATAGTGGCTGTACTGTGCCTGTAACGCCGTGTTAGAAGTCATCCTCCCCTGGGTCTTCCATCAAGTGACAGTCTGATCTTAAGTCGGTCTCCGAATAGAAGCTTGATTATTGCAGCGGGTCAAGCAGGTTGTCGATACGAGATAGAGGGTGACGGTCTATGATTGCCACCTTGGGGTAGTTTGTACACGTACGAAAGGACTCGTCCTTCATTTCCACAATAGAGCTCGGGCTCCCCAAGACAAGGAGCTAGATCGCTAAAACTCCCACCCGGTAGTTCCTGAAGTTGATTAGACAGTTCTAGCAGCCCTCCTGGTGCAAGTCGGTATGGAGTATGCGTGATCAAGGCTGCTTCTGGCGTGAGATTAAACTGACATTTTGCCTAACAGTTGTGGAAGTAAGCCTGAAAGTTACTCGGGTAGCAAACCGAGATGGATCACAAACAATTGGTGGATCCTCGATCCTCTTTTCCCTCAGCCCTAACATCAGTAATGGTTGCTAACACTGCGGAGTAATCCCTCCGTAGACACTTCTGGCCTTCATAGCTGAAATGGCACTAACTTTTGCACTACTCTGATGCTTTAGAACAAATAACGATTCTCCACACAAAGTTTTCTCCTCACTGAGTATATCTGCATGATTCCTGGATAACCAACTCACACTAACTACTGCGTTGTAACCATCGAGGATAGTAGAAGGAAGGTCGACGTCGAACACTTGTCCCACAAGGTCGTGTTTACACCCCAACGAACATATGAGATTTCATTTGACTTGCCATCAGCCGATTCCACATCAAGTTTGGTTTTCAGGAAGTATCAAGGTCAAGCAATATAGAGACGAAGCGAACAGCTATCCATACAAGCTACCATGTTGCTGCTATACCTGGCGTCGCCTACGCCAATCCTAAATGTCCTTCCACGCGCATCATTTCCAGTGTTGTTGTTACGGTTGCGAGGGTTCCCATTACTATCATTATTCCCTTGGTTGTTGACGTCTTGACTTAGCAACAGTCAATCCCTGTCAATGTCATCTTCGTTTCCATGCTGTAGACTACGATTACGAGTACCTTGATGTTGCCGCGACTGTTGCCTCCAATGTCGTTGCTTGAAACGAAGCCCTACAATCTTTCACCATCAAAGTCTATCTTTTCACATTCTGTACCACGCGCTACTCACTGTGCTGGTAGCCACATATTTCACACTATAATCTGTTGTCATCGCTTATGTTCCGATTGATTCGTAAGAGTTGACTCCCACGAGTCACTGACTAGAGTTAAGAATTCGATTGAAGTAAATTTGCTAGTGTTTGTTGCCGGTAATCAGGGTTGTCCAAATACTGAGGTCGGTAAAATACTACGCTCACCCTTTTGTCCATCGATCTAGCAAGTCGATTGAGTAATACGCGGTAGGCTGCGACAGTGTTGTAGAAGTGACCACACTTCGGAGTCTAAGACGTCCATACATAGAGTTCCAGCAACGAAGAGAAGCGAGAAAGATATAGAGCAGCTCAAGGACGTCCGTGCAAGCACCTAACATTCTACACGTTTCACTAGGCGTTCAGATGGGTGTTCAGGTACTACTCGATGGCATCGAGATTCGAAAGGATTCAGAGAGAGGTGAAAAGGTCACATTCGAGTAGGAGACGATCATTGATATGACTCCTATAAATTTGTTACGTTTCACACTGATCAAATAACAGAGCGGAACCCCTTCTTCACTTGTTAAGCCTCAGTGGGACTCACATGCACCCCACATTATTATTATGTGTGCACCCACAATAATATTGTGATTTGCATGCTCATCTCAGCTCCTCCTAACTCATGTCGAATGGTTCCTCAAACTCGAGTAGCAAACAAAGAGCATCACAAAACGCGAGTCACGAATGTTTAGGGAAACACCACCATAATAGTCATATAACACGTGCAAGTAATACGTAAACGTGCAATCACATGCAATGTCATATGTAAGTGTTCACTAGTTACGCAGTACAATGAGTACGAGAGACGAACCTTGCAATCTGGAGCTGAGTGTCATGGTCGTATTATCTGTTGTCAAAACTTTTCGGTTATAGTCTGGTTTTATAAAAACGTTTTTAAAACCAAGTTCACTATAACCAGTGGCTCTGATACCAAACTGTCACACCCCCAAAATACCACATGCGGAAACCCCCGCGAGGCGTGTGTCGTACCAGGATCCAAGCCACCAATCACATTGAACTCATAAATGTATTTAAATAAACTTTCATTCATTAACATAAAGTGTTACAAATGTTATATGTCATTCATTGTATACATCGGAAGCATAATTCATTTGTTAAGTATTTCGTAAACCATGTGTACATAAACCATTAAGCTTGTATGGGGATTCTTTGTTTCTCGACCCATGACCACTCCAACCTTCCAGACAGCAAGTTCCACAAGATATAACCTTATAAACCTGCAAGCATGCAGACAAGTGTGTCAGACGACGTTGGTGAGTTCAAAGTTTTGTTAACGCGTTTAGTTACCAGTTGTGTGTTTAAAACAGTTCAACAGTTTGATTTGATGATGTTATTAACTCGATTACCGTATGTGGATACTAGATGTGAATGCCCAACCCCAATGCCTCTATCTAGGCATTGGTCAAGTGGTCAAGGTAATTAGTTCAACTAACAACCTCAAGTAAATGTAAGAGGTCTTATATATACACGATGTGAATGCCCAACCCCAATGCCTCTATCTAGGCATTGGTCAAGTGGTCAAGGTAATTAGTTCACGCCCGTCCTTTCGGCACGGTGTGAGGGTGCCAATCCTAATAGCGCTATCAACTAAATACCTCGTTGCCTTCCCGGCAACAATCGGTAGATGTAGGGGGTCTTACATAATAGAAACTAAGTAATAACAAACATCCCATTAACCTGCATTCCTCCCTGGAACGTTACCCGATATCCCTTCCCGGGATGCATGCTTGGAAAAAAGCAGTGAACTCACCTTTGGTTTGCTCGGTAAGATTAGTTACGTGTTTACAATTGGTCGATCAAATCCTAATATAATTACCGATAACTGTCAGTTTCGTAACACTCAATCACAAATTCCTTATACATATTACACATATAGCACACAAGTATTACATACACCATTAATCTAGTGGTGTTCCAGAAACACATAACATATGACTAGTCGTAACAATTACTCATGTACATTAGTTATTCATTGTCATCACATCACTGGTATTCCAGTTGTATATACTTTTTCCATCACCGACTCATACTTCACATAATTCATTAACTGTTGCAAACAGACATTGGATGGCCGTCAAATCACATATAACTTTCATTACATGCATCTATTAATGGTCAAAGGTTATTAATTATGGCAATCACATGCAAACTTGAATTACCAACCACTGTTCTGATAATTTAACAATGAATTTGATGTGACCAAATGCAAAACGATCAGATCATATGGGTTAGTCATTACCTTCACATGCAATTATTACCCCTACATACTAACATTTACTTGTTACCCCAAAAGTTAACAGGAGATCATTTACATCAAATTAACCCTTCTATATCAAATAACCCAATCCAGCCAGCCCAACCTTCTAACTCATCCCAACAACATGTTATTGCATTTACATACATATGTGTGGGTAGCCCATCGGCCCAAGTTCAATTTATTAACCCATCCTCTATTGGACTCTCAACATCATAACATCTAATTCCTTTAATGGGTCTCGACCCACTATCCCAACATTCATTTAGTGGATTAATAATCTATCTAAATAGCATGATCTCTAATTCATATATTCATCAAATCATCATCGTCGCACATGTTGACAATATTATTTAGATATCTTAATAACCCCTCTAACTGTGATTGGACCTTATATTTGATGGCCGACAATCCTTGACTATTGCTCCACATGCACATCAGATAATATAATTTGATTAGATTACCACATGAGCCGCCCCTATGTTTATTCAAGATCATCAGCTTTATTAAGCCATGTGCCCTCAATTCTATTGGACCAATACCACTTCTGTTACATCAACATTAATCATGAACCACATATTGAAATTGCAATACTATTATATGAATCCTAATCTAATCTTATAACCACCAATTCATTCATTTATTATCATCATACCAACAGGATCACAGATCATAGATCATACATATTTTCGTGTCATAACAACATGAGACTTAATCTACTATTTAACACATGATCAGCGACATCAACATGCTTAATCATTGCCGTAAATCACATAAATCAACACATAAGAAGAGATAATCGATTCGTGATGGAAACAAGGAAGATTGCACTGACCGAATGATGGATTGACTAGGCCAGGGATGAGCTTCGAATCCGAGGGGTGTTCCTGCCGTTGATTGCCAAGAGTACGTAGGGTTTGTTATGGTTTCTACTGATTTATCCGAGGTACAAATGGACAATGCATTACTTAATATATTTTCGAACCAAGTGGGCCGAACCCCACTTGGGCTCTGGTCCGCTTGGGCTCCACAAAGGACTGGGCCAAGGAAGTGTTCCACTCGGCTAAAGAAACAAGATGGGATCAGAAGTAGTGCGCGGTCGGGTTTTATTATGTCATATGGAATGTAGTTATAATCCACATTCCGTCATTAGATAAAATCCTTATTTGTGACATTTCACTAGCGTATGCTCGGTTTTATTACGTGATGTGAAATGTACTTATACGAGTTAGAGTTAAGAAATCAAGCGATGCTAACCATGAAAGTTCGGGTTGTCACATAAAAAAAACTATTTTTTCAAAAAAAAAATTTGTATTACACATGTGTATGTGTACTACACATGTGTAGTATTACACATGTGCACTACAATTTTTTTTTTTGAATTTTTTTTTTTATATACTAAAAGTGGTGAAAATTGGTATGCAAAAAGAAAAAAAAATTGGTATGTTTTTTTGGCTTTTTTAATTAGTTTTTGAGTTTTCACAATAACTAGTGGTTTTCATTTGAACCTTCCCCTATATATATATATATAGGATTAGGTTCAAACGTGAACAACTTCTTCGAAGTGAACTGCGTGAACTGATCTGGGCCTTTGATTTTTATGATCTTGAGATCTTAAGTGAATGGCATGATGGTAATTATTTGGTTATTTGTTACTATTTAATTAAGTTAATAAGGGTATATGTGTAATTTCTATATCATCTTGATCGCATAAATCCCGTTTATATCTACATTTAGGTTTCAAAATCCTACACATATCTTTCTCTCTCACATATCAAAGCCGACATCAACGAAAATCCCACACCACACAGATCCGTCGCCCGAATTGCATCGCCGACATCAATGGGAAAAGTGGAGATGGAAGGTCGCCGGAATTGCATCGCCACACAGATCGTCACCGACATCGCCCTGCGCCCATCTCTTCTCTCGCTGCTCTCTCTCTCTGTGCCTCTAGATGACCGCCGGCCACCACTCTTGGTGGCGGCGTCCGACGAAACCCTACATCCACCGGTGATAAGCGGTTATTTGGGTTCAACATGACCAACAAAACATGGGACGAAGTTCTTAAAAACTACGAAGCACGGCGTCAGATCGATCGATTTAGGGCTTCGAGGAAGGGAACGGAATCGAGGAAGGAAACGAAAAAAACAGGGGACGAAGATCAGCGGACAATCTTCATCGAGGAAGGGAACGGAAAAAACAGGGGACGAAGATCGATTGATTTAGGGCTTTGAGGATGAAGTTCTTATTAACTTCATTTATGGCCTTTTGGAGGAGAAGGTAACCTGTTGCTTTATGCGGTTTAATAAGAACTCAATTTGCCCCATATTTATGCCATATAAAATGGAATTGTTTTCTGTTCAGTATATGCTATTGGTAAGGGGATATTTATGCTTGTGGAATGGGCTTTAAAAATAGTAAAAATCAAATGTTATTCGTATTTTGGTTTGGAAAGAGAACAATCCTTATGACGATTGACTTGATTGTATTATTCTGAATTTATTTTAACCCATATTAGAGGAGGCATAAAATTGTACATAACTACTTAATAAAACATGAAACCATAAGTGATAGTTGAGGCGGTTTTGGTTTTGTTTCGATGTCTTTACTCGTATTGAGTTGTAAGATGTTGACAGTTTGTTCCACATTTTGTTGAATGCAGGTTGTTGCGGAAAATTTATGAAGGAGCTATGGACACATCTTCTCAGTACCCAGCAGAACACAAGTGGTGTTCCCCACAGTTCTTGGATGCCTAGGAGGAAGAAACTAAGAAGAAGCAGGTATATGTACTGTTTCGTTAATCGTTATCAATAGTGGGTTAGGGCTTAGTTTCTTTTTTTATACCATTGTACACATGTGTATTCCGATTATTGGTATTGTTTTTTTTTTTTGGGAAATGTGATGAAGATTATACACTTGGGTTGTACACATATTTACAGGGGTGTTTTATGTTTATTATGCTCTGTTTGAGGGGGGTGTACACATGTGTATTCCGATTACTGGTATTGTTTTTTGGGGGAAAATGTGATGAACATTGTACACTGGGTTGTACACATATGTACAGTGTGTTTTTTGTTTGTTATGTTCTGTTTTGAGGTGGGTGTACACATGTGTATTCCGATTTTGCTCTGTTTTCAATGCGATGTACACATGTGTATAGCGTCTGTTTTTGTGATATCTCAGTTTTTTTTTTGTGTATTGAATATGTAAAGTTGTTGATGTACATTTGTGAATTATGCAAAGTATTAGTTGCTGAGTTTTTTGTTCAATTTTATGATTTTGCTCTGTTTTTAATGTGATGTACACATGTGTATAGCGTCTGTTTTTGTGATATCTTAGAATTTTTTGTGTATTGGATGTGTAAAGTTGTTAATGTACACTTGTGAATTATGCAAAATATTAGTTGCTGAGTTTTTTTGTTCTATTATAGGAGATGTCGTTAACGAGAAAAGTGGAGATGGAAGGTCGATAAGGATGATTCACGTATGAGGTCGATAAGGATGATTCACATATGTTTGTTTGCTTGGTCGATAAGGATGATTCAGCATACAACGTGGCGAATAGTTGTAAAAGATTATGTTTTTTGTTTTTTCGATTATGTTGGGTTTATTGTTTTTACGAAACTGGAACTTGTAATTATATGTTTTTTTGTTTGGTTTGGAAAACATTATGGAACTTATAATTTGTTAAATATAAAATAGTTTTATAGGTATTGTTTCTATGTATGTATTATGTAGCTAATTACACATATGTACGATGCTGAGTACACATGTGTACTGTTCTATTTATATCCAAGTACACATGTGTATACCATTGAAAATATGAAGGTTCCGTGGATCTTAAAAATCAAAATTTGAATTCTGGTGATAAAATCTGAAATAAAAATTGAAATATGGTGATTTGTTGTTTGTTTTGATAATTATCTTATTAATAAATAAAACATAATGTGGATAATGAATTTAAAATAGGAAAGATGTAACTTAATTCAATTATTAAAATAATGATTTAAATCAAATTTTTTATATAATTACAATCCTACCCTTAACAACTAAAAATGAAATCACGGGTCCATATCTGTTCACGCAGTTCACTCTTGGGAGGTTGTTCAAGCTGGAACACTACCCTATATATATATATATATATATATATATATATATATATAGGACAAAGATCCGTTAGGAACCACCTCTTATTGCGAGAACCGCGAGAACCAATGTGAACGCAACCAAAAATGCTTAAAAATAGCTAAAAATCACACAAATTTTTTTTTTAAATATTTTTTATAACAAAATCGCTACTTTTCGTAGCAAAAAAAAAAAAAAATTTAATTTTTTTTTTGGCTAGCGATTTTAACATAAAAATATTAAAAAAATCAAAAAAAAAAATTTAGATTATTTTTTTGATTTTTTTAGATTTTTTAAGGTTTTTTGGGGGTTTAGTTTTTAGCCTTTTAGCTGGGGGGGGGGGGGGGGGTTAGGTTTTTGGGGGGTGGGGGAGTGGGGTTTAGGTTTTTGGGGTGGGGGGGGGGGTTAGGTTTTTTTTTTAGGTTTTTTGGGGGGTTTAGTTTTTAGCATTTAGCTTGGGGGGGGGGGGGGGGTGGGGGGTTTAGGTTTTTTTTTTGGGGGGGGGGGGTAGGTTTTTTTTAGGTTTTTTAGCTATTTTAGGTTGTGTTCACATTGGTTCTCGCGGTTCTCGCAATAAAGGTGGTTCTCGCATGAACCTTACCCTATATATATATATATATATATATATATATATATATATAAAAGCACTCGCGCTTCATGACTGCATCGCACGGGAAACCCTTATGATAAACATTATGTAGTACACTGCAACATTTTTTTATTTAGTGGGAAACCCGCGTGTTGCGGCCGAGTCGACAATTTACATCTAAATTTTTAACTAAAGTCTCTAAATTTACAACACACATTTTATATTAAATTTTGATTAATTTTGGTTCACTTATTAGTCCTTTAGTTCAAATACAATAAAATGTATTTTTGAATATATGTTTTTGATGAATGTGATGAGTTTATTATCCATAAGCTTATTTTTTTATTATTTATAAATAATCTAATATATAGTATAGATTTATTAGACATAAATGTCATTAATCAAGTGAAGAGGGGTATGAATGGAAGAAAATAACAAAAAAATTGGCATTTTAACTCATATGCCATCTTAAAATTTGATTTTTATACATAGGAATTGCTTTATATAGTAATAATATAGATATAGATATTATGATAAAATAAATTATCTATTAATAATCTACTATTCATGGGCACTTGCAATTAATATGTATAAAATAGTATCTATAATAAAATATTCACCATTATACTTTAATGATATTATTATATACAAAATTATTATAATGTATAATATTTATAAACATTTAATTTAAAATCGTTTTTTTTTTATCTAAATATGAATTAAAGTGTGACAGTGAATTGGTTTTCACCCGGTGCACGATGTCTCGTCGTTTTTTACGTGTGATTATTGCATTTTCTATTATCAATTTGGTTCATTATAGTATTGGTATGATACATTCAAACTTTATTAAAGCTTTGACATTGTAAAAAAACAAAGGGAAAGCAAAAATAAATAACTTTATTAAACTTCAGGAATATATAGTAAATTTTAAAATTTTAAGGGTAGTAATGTAAATTATTAAAGTATTATCCTTAAAGTTTAGGGTTCTAATTTAAAAAAAATAACCGAATAACGAATTGCAACCAGGATTCGAACCTGGGTTTGTAGCATCTATACTATATAATAAAAGAAACCATGTTTGGGACACATGGCGCTCTATGAGGCATTCTTAATTATTTTTCTAAATATTTATTATGGAAATTCAATTATTGATAATATTAAATTTAAAATTTAAAATTTGTAAAAGAGATTTTAATGATAAAGACAAAGATAACTGATAATAATATATTAATTATTATAATCATATATTAGTTATTAAAAACTAAAAAAATATAATAGCGTTTTAAATATTTATAAAGATAAAGATTTTATTTAATTGGTAGTTTGAGTAAATTGTCATTTTGGTCCCTGAGTTTTTATCCAAATTGTCATTTTAGTCGAAATAGTTTTTTTCTCCTCTGGGTCCCTGACTTTTCCTTTTTCTTGTCATTTTGATCACATTGTCTAACTTAGTGTAGAAAGCAGGTTATAATCAAGGTTATAATCAGGGGCATTTTTGGCATTAAATTATATGAGGTTTATAAATTATGTTGTAAACTACCCCTGGTTATCACTACACAACAGTTATGCCAAAAATACCTCTGGTTATAACCAGATTTTTAGACTGAGTTAGGCAATGTGATCAAAATAACAAGAAAATGGAAAAGTCAGGGACCCGGAGGAGAAACAAAACTATTTGGGCTAAAATGACAATTTGAAACAAACCCCAAGACTAAAATGGCAATTTACTCTTGGTAGTTGTAATCTTACTATATAATAAAAAAAACCACTTTAGGGACACTTGTCATCATATTAAGTCATCTCTTATAGATAATTATTATTTTAATTTAATAAATATTATTTAATTTAATATCTTATATTATAGATAACTCTTCTACTAAATATTATTAGTTTAATATCTTATGAATAATTATTATTTAGTTTAATCTCCTTCTCATTTATAATATTATTTATTTGAATTAATTATATTTGAACGTTCTGTTTAGTTTGGTATCAAATAAATTTTACGAAACTTAAAATAAAATTTACTAATATTATTTATCATTTATACATTTATGGAGTTTTAACTAAAGGGTTAAATTTATTGAGACGTTGTTAACAAATTTTGCAACAACAGAATAATCTATTTTATCACGAAAACCAAACTTTGTATTAATATATTAAATGGGGATCGCTAGAATGAGAACCACCACGAGTTATGAGAACCACGTGAACCGCGCCCCGCGGGTGGCCGTTGACCACGAAATTTTTTTTACACCTAGATCCGTATATTTTAGGACCGGGTGTAAATTTTCGGTTCAAACGGCGCGCCCGAGGGGGTAGTTTTTTACGCCCAAAGTTTGGGTTTTTTTAATTTTTCTTTTTTTTTACCAAACTTTGGGCGTAAAAAACTACCCCCTCGAGCGCGCCGTTTGAACCGAAAATTTACACCCGGTCCTAAAATATACGGATCTAGGTGTAAAAAAAATTTCGTGGTCAACGGCCACCCGCGGGTCGCGGTTCTCGTGGTTCTCATAACTCGTGGTGGTTCTCTTTCTAGCGGCTCCCTATATTAAATATTTTTATTTTCACTATACACAATTACATTTACTCGACCCATCTAACACATGAGGTTTTTTAAGATATAACTTTTTATTATTTGATATATAAAATTAAATTTATTCAATTCGTACAATACACGGGGTTTTTTAAGGATATATATTTTTTATTATTTAGTACAGAAAATTACATTTATTCAAACCGTGTAATGCGTATATTTTTAAAGATGTAATTTTTTATTGTTTGGTAGATAAAATTACATTTATTCAACCCGTTTAATAAATGAGGTTTTTTAAAGACGTATTGTTTTATTATTTGGTAAACAATATTACATTTATTCAACCCGTGTAATACACGTGGTTTTAAAGATATAACTTTTTTATTTGGTATATAAAATTACATTTATTCAACCCGTACAATATGGTTCTTATAGATATAACTTTTTATTATTTAATATATAAAATTATATTTATTCAACCTGTACAATAAATGAGGTTTTAAATATATATTGTTTTATTATTTAGTATATAAAATTTATTTATTCAACCCCGTGTAATACACGGGGTTATAACCTAGTTAAATCATAAACTCTTTTCAACCCCACCACATTTATCCTTGTGTTATAATTTGTTTCCTTATATATATATATATATATATATATATATATATATAGTGAAGGGTTCAAATGAGAAGAATTTTTTTGTAAGAAGAAAAAAGAAGTTTAAACCAATAAGAATGCTTCATTTTACTTTATTTAATATTTGCATTTAATTTTAATATAAGGGTATATTGGTAAACTTACAAAAATCATTAATTTGTATTCTTCCCCTTTAATAACTAACTAAATTAAATTTGTAACTCCTTTTCAAAATATATACTTTTTCCAAATTAAAAAAACAAGTTAATTTAAAGTGTAAAATAAATTACTAGTTGTGTAGGATAAATTACGAATTGTGTAGGATATATTTTCGAGCTGTGTAGGATAAATTTCGACTGTGTAGGATAAAGTTCTATAATGTGTAGGGTATATGTAGGAAAATTTTGATATGTGTAGGTTTTGAAGATTATATGTAGGATAATTAATGATTATTTGACTAATTAATTAAAGAGTTAATAATTAATGATATGAGTTATAAATGAAATAGTATTTTACTAATATGTCCTTTCTTCTTTTTCTTCTCACATTAAATTTCTTCTCAAATGAACCTTCCCCTATATATATATATATATAGAGTAGTGTTCCTACGGAAAGTGTGTTTTCGCTAGAAAGTCTAGGAAGCGATCTGGTCCATTAGATTGGTGTGTTTAAGGGTTGAGATTAAATCAAGGGCAATCTTGTAATATTTAACAGATTGTTTTAAATGATCAGGGGCAAAATCGTCATAACAGTGTTTTAAACCAATCAAAAATAATCGTCAACATATCACATCTCTCCTTAATGCACGCGAATTTCCCTCTCTCTCACTTTCTCTCTCTAAACCCACAACGAAATCACTAAAAAATCATACAAAAAATACCTAAAATCATGGATGAAGATAAGAGATTTTCAAACTTCTATATACGTAAGATCAAATGGACATTGTGTTCTGTGTTTTATTAGGCGATTAGGGTTCAATCGTGTTCTACATTGAAGTGTTTTATGTTTGCAGGGAAGAGATTCAAAAAAAGGTGGATTTGAACAAGATGGATGAGAGCAGATTCGAAGTCGCTGGAAGAGAAAACACAGTCGCCGGAAGCAAAGTTGTAGTCGCCAAAACCATAGGTATGTGTTTTAAAATAACAAATGTGTGTATGATTCCCATTTGTTGGGAATGACTGTGTTTTTTGATTGGTTGTGTTTGGTTATGTGTTTTATGGTATGGTTATGTAGGTTTTATATTTGATCAATTTGTGTGTGTGGGTTGTGTTTTAAAATTTTTTTTTGTTAAGGAGTTTGCCCCAAATGTGTTTTAAGCCCAGTTTTTTAGTGGGTTTTCAATGAACAAATGTGTTTTATGGACAGGTTTTGAACAAATGTCTTTCATAATGGTTTTAACCTGCTGTGTTTTAAGCCCAGTTTGTTAGTGGGTTTTCACATAAACTCTGTTTGTTAATGGGTTTTTATTTAAAATGTGTTTTAAACTCTGTTTGTTAAGTTAGGTTTGTGGATTATATTTTAAAAACATAAATGTCCTATTGGGTATTTATCATAAATGTGTTTTGCTATTAACTGGCACATGTGTGTTTTACAATTATAATTGATTTGTTAAGTTTTGAAGGCCTACTGAGCTATGATTTATAAAGGGAATGTGTGATTGGGAATTGTGTTTTATAAATCCTAAACAAGTGTTTTCCAGTCAAACGGAGAAAGAGTAAGAGAATAAAAGGAAAATGGCTTTCAAGGGTACCCGGAAACCCACCTGACAAACCAATTATACTGGATGAATCAGACACAGAAGAAGCATCACCTTTACTAGGTGCGGTTAGTTGTGGCAGTGAAGGGTGGGGGGTAACTTATATGGCTATCTGTCTGATCAGTTGTGTTTTTTTTGTTACTAACAGTTGATCCTGTTAGCAAAACTACAAACACGGTAGACAACAAAGTAGACTGCGCACAACAACCGCCTGCCGGCACCCTTCTGTCTGACATTGAACATCTGTTTCCGAACGTAATGGATAAAAATGACGATTTACAGTCGGAACCCAACGAAATTCGTGAAATGCCCATATGTAAGTTAGATGAACAAACATGAAAACATATGTTTGATGATGTAAAACACAATGCATAATACTAACAACTTTTATGGCCTTTAAATCAGCCGAAGCAAGCAAAAAGGGTATCGATACCGGTAAGAAAAGGAAGGAGAAAAAGGCTGGAATCGAACCGAAAGAAAAGAAAGTTGCGGTTATACCAACAGTCAATACACCTAAAGAAGCAGCACATGGTAAATTGAAAATTATGAACTAAATTTCAGTTACTGAAAAGACTGACTTGCTGATCGGCTTCGTGTGTTGATGTTTTGTCAGGTTCCACAATAGAAGATTCTGATGATGATTTTGACAACCCACCTTGGAAAAAAACGAGGTCGGGTGCTGGCCCACAAGTTGTTGAAAAAACACAACGACCCGCAGATGCTAGTTCAATCAAAGACTAAAAAACACGCAAGAGGCCAACAACGGTCAAGAATTACATACCACTTTCAGATGGGAAACTAACTTTGCGATTGGCTCTTAAGCACATGGGGGAGTTGATGGAATCTTTGAACGAAAATCAACGGGGGGCTATCAGAAACATAGGTTTCGGTTCAATACTTAGCTTTAGAATGGATCCGATTCCCTCAACTCTGAGTTGGTGGTTGGTAAATAACTACGACACTAAAACACGGGTCTTGAATTGCGGTAGCC
This sequence comes from Helianthus tuberosus, assembly GCA_030545235.1. Lineage (NCBI taxonomy): Eukaryota > Viridiplantae > Streptophyta > Magnoliopsida > Asterales > Asteraceae > Helianthus > Helianthus tuberosus. The sequence goes on along the minus strand of CM060387.1, from coordinate 51,392,900 downwards.
ACCACATTCAAATAACAGAGGAATTGGTGCACGATGTGTTCGGCGTCCCAAGAGGGAATGAAGAAATAAAGGAAGTAGAGAGAGCAAGGGCTGATTTCCACGAGGTTGTGGCAGAATGGAAAGGACAATTCGAAAGCGCTCCTGCACGCTTGACACCTGTTCAATTAATATGAAGTTTTTACCAGCCTTGCATCGAGGGAAGGATATCAGAAGTTTTAACTGGTGTGAGTACATGATCAGATGTCTGGATCGAACGGTGGAAACATGGACACCAAAGGAACCCTTTCTTGGACCAATGCCTTTGCTAGTGGTATGTTCTAAGTACATATATAATTTTCTAAATCACACACCATGATTGTGCTTTAAAACACATCTGTTTGATGGTAAAACACATTAATATTGTTTCAATATAGTAATGCACCAATATAATCACAACATATTTTGAAAACCATTATGATGAAATCTGATCATAAAAAAACACAATGTGATGTAATGTGGAATAGGAAAAACCATCAACACACATTCGAAGTGTTGTTAAACAGCATTATTAGTGATAAAACACAATCTGATGTATATAAAAACCTTAAAACACATCTGACATCAGTATGTTCTTGGTTTTTTACAGGCTGCGTTGATACGTGAACAAAAGATATACAAAGAAGGTGAGCCAAGAGCAACTCATCTCATCGAAGATATCACTGATGACGATATCGAGGCAGTCAGCATAAAGTTGGACTCGGTCAGATTTGATCAAATTTTAGTGGATGCATATGAGTTGCAACCGGAACAAAGCTATCCATTTGCAAAAAAGTCTGATGAAGAAATTGAATCAAAAGAAGTGAAAAACAACTAAGAAAGATGAACCCAAGACTGTAAAACACAAAAGCAAATGTGATCCAGAAAAAAGAAAAAAGTTTGTTGTGAAGCCGGCCGGTAAAACGCATGGTAAACCTCCGGTCTCAGAGGTACCGAAAAAAAAACAAATTGAAAAGGAGCTGGCGAAAACCGATGAGGTTGGGAAGAAGAAAACTGATGTTGAAAGTGGCCCGGAAACTGCGCCTGTTGTCGAAGAAATTCCGGTTAATGCGGGTTTCCATGCAGATTTTGCAGAATGCATGAATGTAGATGTTGGCCCAGAAACAGTGCATGTTGTGGATACATCCGATATAGAAAAATACTACAGAGAAACAGGCGAGTGGGGGCAAACACAACAAAGTCAGCCGGGGATGACCTCACCTATTGTATCTCAATATGGATCGACACCACAAGCGACACAAAGCGACGAGGTAATCTTCTAATTTTGCAATTAATTCTACTAAACACAAATACACTGAACATTTGATACACATTCTGATTACCTAAAAATAATTTTTTTGAGATGTGGCAGATGTAATACCTTAAAACACATCCAGAATACCAACAAACACATTTTTAGAATAGTAAAACACATTGAATATTGGCAGATGTAATACCTTAAAACACATCCAGAATACCAACAAACACATTTTCAGAATAGTAAAACACATTGAATATTGGGAAAATATGCACAGTGAACCTTTGTTACACATTGTGATTGGTAAAACACAATAATGATGAGAAAAAAAAAACAAATAATGATTGGTGAATATCATTTTCAAACAGGTAAAACACTTTCAGAATTGCAAAACACATTGAAGATTGGGAAATAGCACACTGAACATTTATTACACATTCTGATTGCTAAAACACAATGCTAACAGGTAAAACACAATAAGCATTGAAATAAAAAAGAAAAACAATAATGATTGGTAAAACACATTTTCAATCTGGTAAAAACACATTGCATATTGAGAAAAATAAGACAATGATAAAGTGTGTATGATGTAAATCAGGTACATGCGGGAATGTTGGAAGTGTTCTTGAATCAATTCGATGAATGTGTAAAAAGGATAAACGACACTTTTACAAAAGGTTTCCAATTGTACCCCCAAAGTGAAAAAATCAAAGAGATACACACATTGTGGACTGAGAAGCTGAAAAAGGTTGGATCGACGTGTACGACGACTGCACAACCACAAACTCCTACGGATAAACCACCGGAAAAAGAGGCAAATAAGGAGAATTTGGATATGTCACAGTTATCGCAGTGGACACCTTCATTGGTAGAAGAGATATGTAAGACGGTTGACAAGACAACCACACAGACGACTCAGCTTGCAGTAATTGAGCAGCCCGCACAGACGACTCAGGTTGAAGTAATGGAGCAGCCCACACTCGTCGTCACACCGATCTCCCAAAAAACATAGGAGGAATATGAATATACGATTAGACGTGGGCAACTTATACACGAGTTGGACCTTGGAAAGCGGAAAGTAAGACCGTAAAGACAAACAGAGTTGACCGATGCTCTAAGGTCTCCATACGTGAAGCGGGCAGTAGAGATTAAGGCAAAGCTTAAAAACGCTGAGGTCTCAGTCAGCTCATACATGTTTTCAGCCTGGGGTTCAATGTGGTATGTTATAAAAATGCCATTTATAATACGTTATACAAAATATTTTCACACAATATTTGAAACTGATTCTGATGAATATATTATAACAAATTTATTAAAACACATGTGTATACATTTGGGATGTTGTGTTTAGAACTAAGAGAGGAGTGCCGGTTATGAGATCTCCGCTCGAATCATTATTGCCAGGAATCGAAGTGCACATATTGGTAATAAGCGCATGGGCGGATTTGTGGAATTATGAAGAAAAATTCAAGCAAAAGGGGAGCATCGCACGCCTGTTCTGTTCAGTAAATATGTTGGTAAGGCTGATCATAATGAAATTGAAATTTAAGTTTACACTTAGTAATATTGTTTAACGAAATCACTTTAAAATGCAGAATGAAGAAGACTACATAAAAAATGCAAAATCGAGGGCAAAAACATTCGCAGAAAACATGGAACCGGTTTTAGTTTCTGCTGATGTGAAAAAGATACCTGACCAGTCACTCATCTTCGTACCAGTCTTACACGACGCCCATTTCTATTGTGTATATTTTAATTTAAGGGACATGAAGGTAGAGGTTTTGGACAACAGCGCTAAGGATATCTCAATGCAAGCCAAATACAAAAAAAGGCCGGAAAAATTGGTACGCCCCTCTATATATAAACTACAAATGTCCTTTGTTATAGAAATGCATGCCCTTTTATTACACCTTTGTTATAACATAAATAACAAACTGCAAAAAAGTTTAAAATAGTTCATAAAGACATATAAAGTTTGATGTTAAAACACACTTGATACTGAATGATATTAAATTTTTATACAGTTTGATGTTAAAACACAATTGATACTGAATGATATTAAAATTTGGTGTTAAAACACAACAGATACTGAATGATATAAAGTTTGTTGTTAAAACACACTTCATCAGAATTATAAAGTTTTTTGTTAAAACACAATTGATAATGAATGATACAATATCAGCACTATTAATACTTTAAAACACAATTTAATGTGACAACATAATAACAAATAATATTAACTTAAAATACACTACATCAGAATTTTAAAATATGCTGGTAAAACACATTGATACTGAATGCTACCTAATAACAATATTATGAACTTAAAACACACTGAGGGGTTGTTTGGTAGCCTCTTAATGGCCATTCAGATGCTACATCTTAATGGTTTAAAACCTCTGAATGAATAAGAGGTAACCTCAAGTCTGAATGGTTAAGAGGTAACCTCTTAATGGTAAATCATCACATGTCACATTCTTCTACCTTTTCATTGGTAAAATTCTTAATGGTTCCATTAAGAGGTAGCCTCTTAATGACCATTCAGAGGCTACCAAACAGCCCCTGAGTCAGAACTTAAAATTAATCCCCTTGTTAATTATGGTGTGCATTTACATGAATTTAGTTTAAAACACAATCTGATTAAATTGTTTATCATGCAGCGTGATGCTTTATCAGTGTACTTGGAAAAAAATGGGCATCCAGCGGGCGGGGTGATCGGTAAAGTTGAGCCGGTACGATTGGAGATGCCATGGCGTACAAAAAATAATGTAATCGATTGTGGCGTTTTCCTGATGCGCCATATGGAAACATACAAGGGCGTAGCGGGAAAAGGTTGGGAATGCGGATTCTCAAACGAGTGCACTGATGCGGGTGAGATTTCATACAAGCAGCGCAAAGAAATTGATGATCTCAGGCAGAAGTACATTACGAAGATGCTCATAAGTGAAGCAAACGAGTACAGAGGTTTTGTTAAAGCTGAGGTTGCTAGATATAACAAGTTGTCGGCCGATGAAAAAAAGAGGCTAGAAGCAAAAGCCTATGACGAAATCCTTGAAAGATTGGATAAGTAACTTAAAATAGGATGTTCTCGTAGAAACACTTCGTTGGCGGTGGTTTTTTGAAGTAGTATGGGATGTTCTAAAAAAACAGTTTTAACATTTGGTTCAGTTATCTTTTTTTTTTGTGTTTCCTGTCGATAAAAACAGTATAACAGTTTGAAACTCTTTAACATAGTGAATTTATGTCGATAATGTTACTTTGTTTCGATGTACCTAAGACATACAATTGTATGACCTCTCAAAACACAGCCTATATACATCATGCAAATACTGTGATCTGGTAACCAGCCTGTCTATTTCATCAAGTCCCTATACTTTAAACAAAGTTAAAACACTTTAATAGCTTTACAAAATAAACTGTATACCAAAACCTGCATTCTAATAAAATAATGAACAATAAAACATACAATTAAATGAAAGTAAAAAAAAACATTGACTTCAGCTTCAAATATTTGTTAAAACACATTACATATAACAGGCTGATGGATTCTCAGTAACTTAAAACACATTTTAATCTTTAAAACACATTAACTGTTAAAACACATTACATATAACATGCTGATGGTTTCTCTGGAACACAGTTAATACTTTAAACACAGTTGAAAATACTGTGATCTGGGAACCAGCCTATCTATTTCATCAACACTTTATAGTTTACACACAGTTAAAACACTTTTTTTACAAATCAATCTATATGCCAAAACCATGAACAAATCAAGCATCCTATAAAACACAGGAGGCTATTTAAAAAACAAACTTAACACTAAAACACAAGGCAACAATAACATAAAATGTCGAATCCAACAAGTCTTAAAATCAACAAAAACAAATCCAAAAACAAACATACGAGAAAAATAAAACAGAAAATTGAATAGTTCAGCAACAGACTTAAAATTTTGATAAAAAAGATCCTACTCTGCCATGTCCTCATCATCCATATCTGCATCGTTTCCAGATGTGTAAAACACATCATCAGCATCGTTCGATCCAGGACCATCACCTTCAACAACTGTAGCAGCATCTCCTTCGCGAATTGTATCTTCATTACCTTCAGCATTCCGCGAAGCACCTGCCTTAGTCACAGCCGCTGTGTATTTCCAACACGTTACTCTGTTATGACCATATTTTTTACATAATGAACATTGATGACGTTTACTTCCAGACTGACTTATGGCTCGCTCCTTTTGAGATTTAAGGCGTTTATGAGAACCACAACCCTTGAACCTGGTACCAACTGGAACACGGATAGTGGCCGTGCTCTCTGGAGCAACTCCTAGCAGTTCAGCAAATCGATTACGTCGTGTCTTGGGAGGTGCATTTATTTGAGCTTCATCAGCAACTGACATAAACTGCTTGATATGATCACGAAAATCAGACAACTTATCAAATTTTGAAATCAACTTGTTCACAACATACTCAGTTGCGTGACTAATCTCACGAACACAACGGTTAACCTCCTCACTACGACCTGGATCTCCACCATCCGTAAGAATAGACCCGGGGGAACTATTTGGAACAGCTTCACGCGTCCAACGCCTCAATATATATTGTTTCGGAAACTCCCTTACATCAAGAATCCGTAACACGCAAAAGATGTGACTGCACAACAATCCAAACTGCTCAAACCGGTTGCAGATACACTTCACAGTTACATCTTCCTCGCGTATCATAACCTGTAACATTTAATATCCATAAAACACAGTTCATATAAAAAATAGATAATTAAAAAAATGTATCCATAAAGTAAAACAAAATGTCACCTCGAAGAACGAAGAACATGGCTGATCGAGATCCTTTATAAAAAACTTAATGAAATCACCGACGTGATCTAATCTGACACTAGTACAACGATGAATAGCATGTTGAATCTCGAGTTGAACATCCAAAAATATAGTTCTGGTATATATCTGAGCTGCTTGCTTCTCGAGAACAAAATCACTCCACTCTCCAGGGTTGGTGTATCGAGTGTCATGATCGTTTTTTCGATGCTCGTGCCTTTGCGCTTCAATAGCCGTGTCAAAGTGGCTAAGAAATTCAACCAACGTGCACTTTGGATTGCTAATCTTGCCAAAAAAGTGATTCTCGCTTTCGGACCTAGATGATGTCCGCATAAGACTAGACATTTCTTCTTCGCGATAGTAAGCTGGAATCCATGATTCACGTAGCCCGTATATATACGTCAACCATTCATGGTCGGTTAAACCGAAATCATTTAAAATAGCTGCCCATTCAGCCTCAAACGCTTCGGGCAATAGAGAATCAGTCCAAACAACTGCAGACAATCTTTTCCTGAAATCTGTATTTGAACACAGGGCAGCCCCGACCTAAGGGAACATTTTAGCATGTATGACAAAAAAAAATATTAAAACACAGTAAAAAACACACATGTAAAAAAAGAAAACCCTGTCATATAAAAAACAGACCTTTGTAGTGAGTTTATCCATGATATGCCACATACATAACCGATGCCTCGACTCAGGCCAAACATCCGCTATAGCCCTTTTCATCGCAGGGTCTTGGTCAGTAACGATTACGGGAGGCGCGTACCCATATGCGTTCTTGATCGCCCTAAGTAACCAGCTATACGTCTCTGCCATTTCAGACCCGAGAATTGCAGCACCAAGTGTCACGTTCCTATTATGATTATCAATCCCTGTGAAAGGGACAAACATCATGTTATACCTGGAAAAAAAACACACAATCAGCGATGACAATAGAGCATAATGTATTTATAACACGGTAGGTTTTAAAACACATTGAATATATAAAAAATTAAACTCCTCGTTACTTGTTACGCTTGTAGGTAGCATCAAATGATATAACGTCCCCAAACATATAATAATCCCTCTTCATATCCTCGTCGGCCCAAAAAATGCACTTCAACACACCTTCGTCTGTCGTTTCATATTCACACGAGAAGTTCGGTAAAAACTCCTTTTTCCTCATCAGTCGCTTGACAAACATTTCCGCATCAAACTCTCCGATAAAAAGATTTAATTCTTTCTTGAAATTTTTAAAATCGACTTTGGTCGCACCGACTTTGTCGAACCCACCATACACTTCCTTCATAATGTTAAATGCACGAACAGGACCAATGTTGAGATGTGACATCTTATTTATCATCTCTTCATGTGCACGACTAATACCCCTGTTTTCCTTGAGAAGATGTAAATCTTCTTCATGCACAAAATCATGGTTGTGCGCCTCTGTAAAATGATACAGCAAATACTTCTTAGCATCGGTAAGCTTTATTCTGATCGCAGCTTGGCATCCGGTCCTTTTTGATGGTACCCTACGTACCCACCTATCAGACGGCTGTTCGACTAAAGTATCGACCGGTCGAAAGTCTTTTTGACCCTCCTTTGAACAATAAAAGTACTTGTTTATAACAATACCATGGTTCTCGTGCTGTGTGCCCTTCCTTACAGTCCAACCTCCCGCTTCTGCGTAAGTTTTATAAAAGTTATACGCGTCATCAATTGTGTCGAATAACATGCCCTCTGCTGGCGTCAACGAAGAGGGTGAATCTGGAATATATCTCTTTGTCCCAGTGTTTGGAGATACTTGTTCAACACCACGTATTTGGTAATTAGGTGCATCTACAACACATGACAAAAAAATAAGCATAAAACACATTTCTAAAACAAAATATTGCAAGTTAAAACACACTCATTCAATGAAACTATAAAAAAAGTTGACAACAACCTCAATATCTGTTGAAACACATAACTTGTAAAACATTACTGTTACAACACATTATACAAGGTGAAACTATAAAAAACATTGACTTCAAACTCAATAACTGTTAAAACACATCACATTTAACAAGCTGATGTTTTCTCATAAAGAGTTTAAATAAACAGAACAAAAAACTACAAATATGGAAGTTAAAACACACCATTCAATATGTAATAAAAGGGTGATCTTTCGGGCTACAAACCATCAGCCCACTTATGTGAATCATTAAACACAAAAAACCTGAACCTGTATGACTGTTAAAACACAACACCAACAAAAAGATGATGGTTTGTCACAACCTCAACATCTGTTGAAACACATAACTGGTAAAACACATTACTTTTCAAACACATCATTCATGAAGAAACTATAACATAACACATAACTGGTAAAACACATTACTGTTAAAACACAAAATTCAATATGAAACTATAAAAAACATTGACTTCAACCTCAAATAACTGTTAAAAACACATTAATATTTAAACAAACCATTCAATGAAATTATAAAAACCATTGATTACAACCTCAATATCTGTTAAAACACATAACTGGTAAAAGACATTACTGTTAAAACACAAAAAACCTGAACTTGTATGTCTGTTAAAACACAACACCAATAACAAAGATGATGGTTAGGCACATAAATTACAAATATGGATTTTTAACCACACCATGAAATATCTTGAGAAAAAAAATTAATCTTCAGATTACAAAAACATCGGTCACCTTATAGAATCACTAAACACTAACACCTCAACCCCTCTGGCTGTTAAAACACAGCATCAAGAACAAACTGACGATTTTGCAGAAATATTATAATAAACAACAAAAAAAACTACAAAAGTAACTGTAATTACCATCTCCACCATCAGCAAGTGTGTTCGAAGCGATGATTTTTCAGACTGAAATAATATTGAATAAGAACGATGCTGGTGAAGAATGGAATGATCGAAATTATAATATATAGATATGTGTTTCGTGTTCCTGATATTTGGAATAGATTTGGATTAAAAAAAAAACTAAAATCCCGAAAATCATGTGTGTAATCGGTTACACATATGATCATGCAAAAAATAGTTATTTGAGATAATTACCAAAAATAAAATTAATATATGAAATTACATGTTTGCCCTTCTAGTTAAAATACATCCATGGCACATGTCAATATACTATTGCTTCCTAGACTTTCTAGGAAAAATGGACTTTCCACACAACTCCCACTCTATATATCTATATATATATATATATATATATATATATAGGCTAAAGCTAGATAGAAAACCCTCCATTTTGAGAAAACCCTAGAAAACCCAACCTCCTGACATTTTTTTTTGAAAAAAATAACACATGTAATATACATGTTTTAAAGAGTTTTGGGCCAAAAAAACCAAAAAAGCGCCGAAGGAATGTTTTAAAAAAAATTCAGCAAGTTTCTGTCTTTTGTGCCTAACACATGTTAGTTGCCCGAAGCATGCTGAAATTTGTTTATTTTTTTTTAAAACATCCCTTCGGCGTTTTTTTGTTTTTTTTGGCCCAAAACACTTTAAAATATGTATATTACATGTGTTATTTTTTTCAAAAAAAAATGTCAGGAGGTTGGGTAAAAATGGGGGGAGATTTGAGTTTACAGAGTTTTCTAAAAACTTAAGGGTTTTCTATATAGCCTGACCCACCATATATATATATATATATATATATATATATATATATATATATGTTGGGGTTCCTCTACAAAGTGTGTTTTTCCTACAAAGTGTAGGAAGCAATCTTAGCCATAGGATGAGAGTGTTTAATGGTTGAGATCATCTTGATGGCATTTTGATAATATTTGTGTGTTAAAAATAAATTGTTTTAATAGATTAGGGGTATTTTGGTCATTATGCATGTTTTAAATTAGTCATACAACTGTCGACATAAACCTACCTCCCTACATTCATGCATTTTTTCCTCTCTCTAAACACACACTTTTGGAAACCTCAATTATAGCAAAATTAGCTAGAAATGGATTTAGATAACAAATTCCCACTCAAATACAAGTGTGTTTTTTTGTGTCCTGGAAGTTGAAAATCCATCATCGGCGTGTTTATTTTTTTCGATTTTCTTGCAAGAAAAAGATTCAGGAACATTGAGACAATGCAAAAAATTGAAGCTCTGATCTATTCCAAAAAAACATTTCAAGAAGGGATCATCGGGCAAAGGTGTGTTTTTTCTATATACTCCAAGCCTAGGGTTTGAAGTTGTTTTGATTGTAAGAGATCAAAGTATGTTTATACCAGTGTGTTATACGAGAACATAATTGTTGTGTTATACGGGAACATGATGTGTTGTAGCTTGCTTTTGGTTAGATCATGCGTTTGAAGTATCCAGTGGGTTGTGTTGAAGACGAAGGCAATGGGTTGTGTTGTGTTGAAGACAAAGGCACTGATTGATGTGGTTGTTATAATTTTTTTTTTCTGGATGTTGTGTTCAAAGTAGTGTGTTTTATGCTATATTTGTTTGTTTGCATTCCTTTTTTTATTGGTTGTTGGTCAAACCGAATATGTGTTTTAATATAATGGATCTAAATTGCTTATTTGATATGGATAAAAATATGTTTGATAGTAAATGTACCATTAGTGTGTTCAAAGATGATGAAGTATGATCTTTTTACATCTAGTGTGTTATATACACTATAACACATCATGAAGAACTCAATATTATGTTTGATAGTAGATGTACCATTAATGTGTTCAAAGGTGACCGGTTATGATGTTTTTACACTAGTGTTACATATACACTACAAGACATCATGAAGAACCTAATATTTATAAACACAATCTCAAGAAAAAAAAACATGTGATTTGTTAATCATAAACTGGTATAACACATCCCGATGAAACCAATAATTAACAAAACACAACATCAAGAATTACAAAGACATGTCCTTATAACATAAACTGCTATAACACATTGTGAATAAACTTGTAACTAATAAAACACAACGTAGAGAAATTATTCATGAATGATCTATGGCGTGTTGTGTGTGACTAATAAAACACAACGTGAATAAATTCTTCATGAATCAATCTTTGCTATTTTAAGTAACTGCAGGTTTTGAATTGATATGATATATCTTGTTTCTAAAAAATCTCCTTTTTGTTTATGATATAATAATATTCCATAAATAAGATAATTACTTGATTACCTTTATGCTCTTTAGTAAAAAAAAACTCTATATGCCACATGTCACAGTGAGATCGCTTCCTACACTTTGTAGGAAAAGTAGACTTTGTAGCCAACCCATATATATATATATAAACTAACAATGCTATTGGGAAAAGAAAAAATAAATGACTTTAGTGTTGTTGGACAACCGGTCATTTGCACCAATCAGAACGAAACACTATTCATGGCCATGGACTTTATATAACATAAGTGTTGCCCCGCCCGCGTTACGGGACGATGGCCGAATAATTCTTAACCATTTAAAAAAAGTACCATAGTTTTGCTAAAAAGAAAAAGTAAAAAGAGTGTTAGGCAGCTACTTGACACGATTTTTAGCTTGGGGCAAAGTCATATTTTTATTTTTACTTGGGGGAAAAATCAATTTTTTTCCCAAGGGTAAAATCCTAATTTTTAGCTAGGGGAAAACCATATTTTTATTTTGCACTGAGGGCAAAAAAAAGTAATTTTGAATTGAGGGTGATATCGTAATTTTGAACCGAGGGGAAAATTGTAAATTTTAGCTGGGGGCAAAAGCATAATTTTATTTTGAACTGGGGGCAAAGACGTAATTTTAAACTGGGGGAAAAACTGTAATTTTAAAGTGGGTATAAAATAATAAACCGGTGTAAAATCGTAATATTGAGCCGGAGGAAAGACAATTTTTTTTTGAACTGGGGCGAAATTGTAATTTTGGCTGAGGGTAAAAGCGTAATTTTTTTACCGAGGGAAAAATCGTATTTTTGGTTTAGCTGGGTGTAAAGTCATTTTTTTTATTTTGAACCGGGGGAAAATCATAATTTTGAACCGAGGGTAAAATCGTAATTTTGAGGTAGGGGGAAACTATAATTTGATTTTTAGCTGGGGGTAAAAAAATAATTTTAAACTGAGGATGAAATCGTAATTTTGAACCGAGGGAAAAATCGTAATTTTGAGCTGGGGGCAAAAGCATAATTTTATTTTGAACTGGGGGCGAAGACGTAATTTTAAACTGGGGGCAAAACCGTAAATTTAAAGCGGGTATAAAATAAAAAGCTAAGGGTAAAATCGTAATTTTTGAACCGATGACAAAATCGTAATTTTGACCTGCTGGCAAAAGGGTTATTATATTTTTTTAGTTGGGAGAAATGCGTAATTTTAAATTGGGGGCAAAACCGTAATTTTACAGTTAATATAAAATAATAAAATGGTTGGTCCAATAGAGGAGGGGCGGCCGCCAATTTCGACGAATGGCAGGGAAACACTATTCCCTACCATGCTTGATGTCCCGCCCGCGTTGCGGGGCGATGGCCGAATAGTTCTCAATAAATTAAAAAAACACTACTATAATTTTGTTAGGAAAACAACTAAAACGATGATAAGACCGTAATTTTGGGCTCAGGGCAAAACTGTAATTTTTGAGCACTAATAAGCGAGTGTTTGGCAGCTACTTTAGACGAAAAAAAAATTTAATCGAGTCAACCAATTAAAAAAATGGGGGAAACGTAACTCTGAACTGAGGGGGAAATCATAATTTTGTTTCAGGGATAAAATCGTAAATTAAATGGACCAATAGGGTTGAGGGCAAAATCGTAACTTGGCTGTGTGAGAAAAAAAAACTAATGGCAAAAGTGTAAATTTAAACGGGGCAAAATCGTAATTTTGAACCTAGGGCAAAATTGAAATTTTTAGTTGGGAGCAAAAGCGTAAATTTATTTTTAAATGGGTAAAAACATAATTTTCAACAAATGGCAAAATCGTTATTATAAGGGAAAAAACCTAATGGCAAAACTGTAAATTTAAACGGGACAAATTCGTAATGTTGAACCGAGGGCAAAATTGAAAAATTTTAGCTGAGAGCAAAAGCGTAAATTTATTTTTAAGTGAGGGTAAAAGCATAATTTTGAACTGATGGTAAAATCGTAGTTTTAAAACAGGATAAAATCGTAAATTTGTTGGGCTAATAGGGGAGTGGGATGCATGAGTATAAATATAAACGGGGGAAAATCGTAATTTGGCAAAAAAAAAAGGGTAGCATGTGGCCGCCCAAGTCAACCAATCCCAAAAGAACACTATTGCCGGCCATGAGTTTTGTATACTTTGAATAATGTAATATAATAATGGGTGGGGGTTCGTCTACAAAGTTAAATCTCCTAAAAAGTGTATAAAGTTGTAAAACATCATAATTTCAACCCTAAAACACACGCAAAACCCACAAATAACATAGTGAAGATTAATAAACACTATATTCAAACCCTAGCGGTCCATAAAAAACTCTAAACACACCAACGTAAAACTATGAATATAAAATACAACATGATAATCAACACAAAACATATAATGTTTGTCAGTGGATAATCTGAGCCTTATCATCCAAAATATAAAACAAAACCCATAGATATAACGTTTTAGTAATCTTTATTATGTTATTTGTGGGATTTTGGGTGTTTATCATTAACATTATGGTGTTTTATTACTTTTTACACTTTTTATTAATTTTGGACTTTGTAGCCAATTTCTAGCCTATATACAATACAATACAATACAATACAATACAATACAATGTTTTATATATAATATTATAAATATAAATATTATTATTTATGTTATTGAAAATCTAATGTACTGTCAATTATAATAATTTTATTTATTATATTTATGTATTAGTCGAATTGTTTGATTTAAATAGTGTTCTTATATCATATGGCTATTAATACATGTTCGGTTATTTTAAAATAAGGATTTAATCTTAGATTAAAAAATATTTTTGAATCATGGATAATGATAAGGCATATTCATGTATTACTTTTAATTATTAATAAATAAAATAAAATAAAATATAAGTAAATTTTTTGGGTTATAGAAGAGAATTAATTGGAATCCATTATATTTATTATAAGTTAGATTAGATGAAAATTAAAAATTAAAATTACTGATAATAAAATGCAACAAAATTCTGTTTTAAATTAACTATATGAATCACACAAGTAATTATATGCAACGTCTAGATAATCCAAATGATGTGTTAGATATAGGTTACGGTCTTACTGATTTTTTTTGTTTCGATAATTTCACTATCGACTTTTATATAAAAAATGACAATAAAAATATTAGAAACTAGGAAACAATTAAACAAAGTAAAAAAGAAATATATATGACTACGTGAGGATGAGAATACTGAAATTGAGTAGACATAACATGTTATGGGATCGAATGGCGAGTTGTAAAAAAAAGGTCATAGACCAAATTAAATGTTAGGCTCAGAAGTTGTTCTTCACGTTCGCTAGACACAACAAAACATGTCTTTTTCATTTTGAAGATTTTTTTAATAAATTCAAATAGATAGAATGTTTCTTTTTTTTTTTTTTTAAATGAAGGTCCAATGAAATATGCATCCAAGGTTTATATGGGTCTTGGGCTTTTGATGAGAGCAAAGATATAGGAGCACAAATTATGTATGTATCATAACAAGTCCAAATAGGGTTTGAAGTAGCGGTCTTTATCGAATCGAATATTGATTTTTCAAATTGTTTGAATCGATTTTTTTTTCAAATAATTTAATTTTTTTGCTTGAATTCAAATTTGATTAAGAACCCGCCAATTTGATTCAAATCCGTATTAGAATTAAAACCTGCCAATTCGATTAAAAATTCAAGTTTGAATCGAATTCGGATAAAACCGAATAAATTAGTTTTGATTCAAATTAAGTTAAAATATGTAACAAATTCGTTTAAGTTATGGGCATTGTAATGTGTTTGGTAATTCGCTATTTTAATACTTAGAATAAATGGTATGAGGTAATGAAATGAACAAATGAATGAAATGGATCATTACCATTCAATGGACTTGTTTGGTTACCATGTGGGAATGGAATAGATTGTTACTTTGTCTTGTTTGGTAGGCAGGAAAATACAAAGGAATAAAATTGGCAGTGGTAGTGGATGGTTTCGGTGGTCGTAGTGAGTGGCGGTGGTGGGAGTGGAGGGAAGTGGGGGTGCCGGCGGTGGGTGGTGGCAGTGGCGGGTGGCGACATTGGTGGCGGCAACGGTGGGTGGCGATGGTCGATGGCGGTGTTGGCGAGTGGTGACAGTGGTGGCGGTGGTTAGTGGTGGTCGATGACGGAGGATGGCGGTGATGGCGGGTGGTGAAGACGACAGGTGGCGTTGGTGGTGGTGGGCAGTATTGATGATGAAGGGTGAGAGGGGGAATAAAACGAAAAAATAACAAGGGGTGGATGGAATAAATTTGAGGGAATGAAATACCATATGTAATGGGTGATTCCATTACCTTGACCAATCAAACCACATTTTTTTTCTTTCACTCGGAGTAATCTATTTCATTCCGTCTCTCATTCCTGCATACTAAATAGAGATTAATTTATACAATAGCCCAATAAAAGTTATATATATATATGAAAAATAATAAATAAATATATGTAATTTTAATTCGAATTTTGAATCGAATCAAAATTTAAAATTATAAATTCGTATTCGATTCGTGTTTGATTTGCTTGACTTGAATTTGAATTCTTGATAATCGAATTGAATTAAGTCGAATTTCGATGTTTTTTTGAATTTGAAACGAATACAAAATAATTAGATTAAACAAAGAGTGTGCCTATTGGCACACCAAACCCTAGCAAAATTAAGGTTTATCTACGCTGCGTATTGATCAATACGCAGCGTATAGGATTAACCCTATACGCTTCGTATTGATCTATACGCAGCGTAGATAGACCATAGATCTCAGTGCCTGATAACCAATCATTGCACAGAAAACAATGTGCTTATACGCTGCGTATTGACCAATACGCAGCGTATATAAAACAGCTGCAAATTTGGGGTCAGTTTGGTAGGTTTGAAGTGTCAAATTTTTTCCAGGTTTATATACACTGCGTATAGGTTTAAAGTGTCAAATTTTTTCCCGGTTTATATACTTATAATTATAATTATTATTATTAGCGTAACTTTTTTTTAGCGTTTTATGTCTCTAACTGATTTGAAGAATTGGGTATAAGAAACGGGAAAGAAGTATGGTTACGTAACTGTTACCCGCCGATCAGGGACCGTTTTTGTAAACTTTCGAAACTTCAGGGACCGTTTTTGTAAATTTTCAAAACTTCAGGGACCATTTTTGTCAATTTTCGAAACTTGAGGGACCGTTTTTGTAAATTTTCAAAACTTGAGGGACCATTTTTAAATTTACGAAACTTCAGGGACCATTTGTGTCAATTTTCGAAACTCTAGGGACCATTTTTGTAAAAATTGAAACTTCAGGGACCAAAAGTGTAAATATATCAAAAATCTGTAAAAAGGGTATCTTCTTTAAAGAACCGGCCCTTGTATGGATCGAACTCGTGACCTATCGTTTAGAACCGCAACACCTTAACCAGTTTATCCTCCGTCTCAGAGCTGTTAGGATATGAAACTTAATTCCTTATATATACTAGTAAGCATATACGCTGCGTATTGACCTATACGCAGCGTATACTAAACTTTATATACGTTGCGTATAGGTCAATACGAAGCGTATATAACCTTTCTGAATTTTATATGCACACAGAATATGTTAAACTTCCAGAACTTTATCTATACAACAGAACAAGTTAAATAACCTGCCAGAATTTTATATGTACACCATAGTATATAACATTTCAGAATATGTTAAACCGTTTACACCTAAAGTTTGATATATACAAGACAAAGTTTGTGCATACATAACAAAATGATAAAATACTACTACTGCTGCTCCTGCTGCTGCTCCTGCCGCTGCTGCTGCTGATGCTGATCCCATTCTGCATCCGTAATGAAGGGTAGTGGAGGTAACCCGTCATGTTGTCGCTGCTGCTGCAGCGCCGCAGCCACCCACTCCAACAGATAGTTGTTCCTTTCAGCTAACCGAAGCTGCCGCTGATGTGATGGGTCAGGACCGGACCAAACATGGCGTGGGAATTGAGGCGCCCCTGGTGGTCCACGCGGCGGTGGTGGCTGCGAAATGACGACGGCCGGCTCATGCGGCTCCGGCGCCTCCGGATCGTGCGGGGGATATACCAGAGGGAACTCTTCCGGCAGCTGTGTAAGCTCGTATTGCGTGCCGTCCGTTTTCTTGAACCGCTTCCCGCATGGGAAGTCTTTGGTAATATGCATTCCGTTTACTGTGTTCATCCCCATCCGCTTCGGAAGTGTCGCCGGGCCTACACGGCCGCGGTCATTTCCCGGATTATAGCCCAACGAAAGGGCTATCTCGGTCACGTAGGCGCCGCCGAATAACAGTCCGTGCTCCTGTCGATGATGCACGGAGGCGAAGTACTACGCCAACCCGTAGGCGAGAGCGCACGACCTCTTGTATAAGAGGCAATATAAGAAAAACAAGTCACCACTCGTACACCACTCCCGGCTTTTGTTTCGAGCAGTGATCGAAGTGGAAATCATTTTGTGCAAATACCTGCATAAATGGAAACCAGTCAATAAATAATAATTAGACGACATTGACTAAATAATAAGGCGCGTACGGTCCTAACGAGCGTCGAAACTAAGTTCCTCGTTAAAATATTTTTTTTATTATTTAGTCGAAGTCGAACCGTAAGGCGCGTACGTCTCTAACGAACGTCGAAATAAGATCGTCGTTCGTTAAGGACCTACGCGCCTTACGGGTCGACTTCGACTAAATAATTAAAAAAAATTCAGTTTAAAAAAAATATGTTTAAAAAGAAATTATGTTTAAAAAAAATTCTGTTTAAAAAAAAAACTGTTTAAAAAAAACAGTTTTCTGTTTAAATTATATTTATTTTCTTATTTAGTCCATGTCGAACCGTAAGTCGTGTAGGTCCCTAACGAGCGTCAAAATAAGTTCGTCGTTAAAATATAAAACGACGAACTTAGTTTCGACGCTCGTTAGAGACCGTACGCGCCTTACGGACGACGTCGACTAAAATTATTATTTAGTCGACGTCGTCCGTAAGGCGCGTACGGTCCTAACGAGCGTCGAAACTTAGTTCGTCGTTAAATTTTTTTTTTTTTTATTATTTAGTCGAAGTCGAACCATAAAGCGCGTAGGTCCCTAACGAGCATCGAAACTAAGATCGAAGTTAAAATATAAAACTTCGATCTTAGTTTCGACGCTCGTTAGGGACCTACGCGCCTCACGGTTCGACTTCGACTAAATAATAAAATAAAATATTTTAACGACGAACTTAGTTTCGACGCGCGTTAGGACCGTACGCCCCTTACGAGCGTCAAAACTAAGATCGTCGTTAAATTATATTTTTTTTATCATTTAGTCCATGTCGAACCGTAAGGCGCGTAGGTCCCTAACGAGCGTCGAAATAAGATCGTCGTTTCGAAATAAGATCGTCGTTAAAATATATTTTAACGACGATCTTATTTCGACGCTCGTTAGGGACCTACGCGCCTTACGGTTCGACATGGACTAAATAATTAAAAACAATTATGTTTAAAAAAAATATGTTTAAAAAGAAATTCTGTTTAAAAAAAATTCTGTTTAAAAAAAAACTGTTTAAAAAAACAGTTTTCTGTTTAAATTATATATTTTTTTTTATTTAGTCCATGTCGAACCATATGTCGCGTAGGTCCCTAACGAGCGTCAAAATAAGTTCGTCGTTAAAATATAAAACGACGAACTTAGTTTCGACGCTCGTTAGAGACCGTACGCGCCTTACGGACGACGTCGACTAAAATTATTATTTAGTCGACGTCGTCCGTAAGGCGCGTACGGTCCTAACGAGCGTCGAAACTTAGTTCGTCGTTAAATTTTTTTTTTTTATTATTTAGTCGAAGTCGAACCGTAAGGCGCGTAGGTCCCTAACGAGCGTCGAAACTAAGATCGAAGTTAAAATATAAAACTTCGATCTTAGTTTCGACGCTCGTTAGGGACCTACGCGCCTCACGGTTCGACTTCGACTAAATAAAAAAAAAAATATTTTAACGACGAAGTTAGTTTCGACGCTCGTTAGGACCGTACGTGCCTTACGAGCGTCAAAACTAAGATCGTCGTTAAATTATATTTTTTTTATTATTTAGTCCATGTCGAACCGTAAGGCGCGTAGGTCCCTAACGAGCGTCGAAATAAGATCGTCGTTTCGACATAAGATCGTCGTTAAAATATATTTTAACGACGATCTTATTTCGACGCTCGTTAGGGACCTACGCGCCTTACGGTTCGACATGGACTAAATAATTAAAAAAAATCTGTTTAAAAAAATTTGTTAAAAAAGAAATTCTGTTTAAAAAAAAACTGTTTAAAAAAACAGTTTTCTGTTTAAATTATATTTTTTTTATTATTTAGTCCATGTCGAACCGTAAGTCGCGTAGGTCCCTAACGAGCGTCAAAATAAGTTCGTCGTTAAAATATAAAACGACGGACTTAGTTTCGACGCTCGTTAGAGACCGTACGCGCCATACGGACGACGTCGACTAAAATTATTATTTGGTCGACGTCGTCCGTAAGGCGAGTACGGTCCTAACGAGCGTCGAAACTTAGTTCGTCGTTAAAATAATTTTTTTTATTATTTAGTCGAAGTCGAACCGTAAGGCGCGTAGGCCCCAAACGAGCGTCGAAACTAAGGTCGAAGTTAAAATATAAAACTTCGATGGCTCGTTAGGGACCTACGCGCCTTACGGTTCGACTTCGACTAAATAATAATAAAAAAAAAAATTTTAACGACGAACTTAGTTTCGACGCTCGTTAGGACCGTACGCGCCTTACGGACTACGAGCGTCGAAACTAAGTTCGTCGTTAAAATATATATATATTTTTTTATTTAGTCGAAGTCGAACCGTAAGGCGCGTAGGTCCCTAACGAGCGTCAAAACTAAGATCGTCGTTAAAATATAAATCTTCGATCTTAGTTTCGACGCTCGTTAGGGACCTACGCGCCTTATGGTTCGACTTCGACTAAATAATAAAAAAAAATATTTTAACGACGAACTTTGTTTCGACGTCGTCCGTAAGGCGCGTACGGTCCTAACGAGCGTCGAAACTAAGTTCGTCGTTAAAATATTTTTTTTTATTTAGTCGAAGTCGAACCGTAAGGCGCGTAGGTCCCTAACGAGCGTCGAAACTAAGATCGAAGTTTTATATTTTAACTTCGATCTTAGTTTCGACGCTCGTTAGGGACCTACGCGCCTTACGGTTCGACTTCGACTAAATAAAAAAAAACTTATGTTTAAAAATAAAATTCTGTTTAAAAAAAATCTGTTTAAAAAAAACTGTTTTCTGTTTAAAAAAACAGTTTTCTGTTTAGAAAAAAAAAAACAATTTAGGTTTCAAAAATATATTTTCTATTTAAATAATAATAACTATTATTAAAATAATAATAACTAACGTACCTGAAGAGCGGATCTTCAATCGTCGTAACCCTCCCCTTGGATTGTCGGTAGTCCCATTGACTCATGTCCGCGATCGTCGCCCAAAACCCTAAAAGCGTGGGTTTATCAATCATTACCAACCCCTGTTTACACGAATGTTTATTAAACGTTAAATTAATATTAAATCTTATATGTTATATATTAAAATAATAATAATAACAATACAAAATTTGTGTTAAACGTACCGTCGTATAAAGATCCGTAGCGATCTCAGCCTCCGTATACAAACCGCTATGCACCGCAAACTGTGCAAGTGACATAGAACGCGCCTGGCCAGCCATGCGAAACGAAACCTCGGCCGGGGGAGGGGGCTGCGCAGGGTCCACAGCCTCATTTGGCCGACGAGGATGAAACTCGAACGACGACAGAAACTCGATCAGTATCTCCCTGTACCTCGGCGTAAAGGATAGCTCAAACAGCCGATCCCACGGTGAATCACGGGGAACAAACTCCCATGCCCAATCTTCAACATCGAGCTTCCGGAGGGTATTCCAAGAAACCGCAAAATGTTCACCGATATGCATCTTCCGAAGCTTCTCGCAACGGAGAGCACCATCGGACTCCGGAGGAAACTCCAAATACGGGTGATTCTCGAGAGGATCCGGCGGTGGACGCGCCCGCCGCTTCCGCTGCGCCTGCTCCTGCTCCGGATTAGTGTCTTCTATATCAATTTCCTCCATTTTTCTGTTTAAAAAAACAATTTAAGTTTAAAAAGTATATATATTTTCTGTTTAAAAAGGCGTTTAAACGGCTGCAAACGCAGCCGCAAACGGCAGCGAAAAGCCTAAAATGCAGACGTGTCAAACAGACTATATGGGTCAAAATACGGCCAGAGTGCTATCAAATGCTTAAATCCATTTCAGTTTAAATAAGATTATTGTATCAAATGCAGACGTGTCAAACAGTCTGCTAACCCTGATGACCCAACAGATTGTTTCGATTAGTTTCTCGAGTTCCATAACCAAATTGTTCAGGCCATAACCAACATGGTATCAATCAAAGCAGCAACCGAAATAACTAACAAAGAGTTAAAAGACACCCATATCTTGCATGATATCAAGAACAACAATCAAACAAACAATCAAACGACCCCTAATTCACTGTAAACCCTAATTCATTGTAAACCCCTAATTCACTGTAAACCCTAGACATTTAAAGAAACTAGACACAACAATCAAACAAATCAAACAAACACCCCTAATTCACTGTAAACCCTAATTTACCTAAGATACACCCCTGATTTATGGATAAAATACTAAAAAAATCAAAATTAGTTAAATACGTTGAGTATATACCTCGTTTATACTTCGAATTCGCGTGTATACGGTCGTAAATACGTAGTCGCCTTCGTATGTCTCAGTATTGTGTGTGTGTGCAATTTGGGGAAGAACAGAGGTGCGTAGGGGTTTTCTTGATGTAAATCAGAACCTATACGCATCGTAGAGGTCCCTATGACGCGTATACCAAAGTAAAAAGGTCGTTTGACTATTGAAATTACCATTTTACCCTTCTTCTAGGGCTATATGAGGCCTATTACAAGGGCAAAACGGTCATTTACTGACCTTCATATACGATACGTATGGCTCTCTACGAATCGTACATACAGGTCAGGAGAATGACCTTTATACCCTTCTTTTGAGCCTATACGAAGCATGGATAGAAGGGTATAAAGGTCATTCTCATGACCTTGGTATACGCGACGAAGAGAGCCATACGCAGCTTAGATAAAGGTCCGAAAATGACCTTTTTGCCCTTGTACTCAGCCCCGTATAGCCCTAAAAGAAGGGCAAAAAAGTAACTTAACATATTTATATTTTGAAACTTTGATTTGGGGGGAAAATTGTCCGCCTTTGACATACGCTGCGTATGGATCAATACGCTGCCTATTTCGTTTGTCATTTTACCTTTTTACCCTTGTTCTGAGGCTAAACGAAGCCAAAAACAGGTGCTTTTTGTCATTTGCTTCTCATACGATGCGTAGGGATCCCTACGCGGCGTATACTGAGTTCCCTTTTTTTATTTTTTTGTGTTTTCCTTTGTTTATATTTATAGAAATAACAATATTATTTGATAAATAATACAAATATAATTTAGAAAAGCTAAAAATAATACAAAAATTATGAATTATAAATATTAAAAATGATACGAACTTTATAAATTACAAAATTTCTACAATTTACAAAAAACAAGTTTCCGCTTAATCTTCGATAACATTTAAACTCGGTTCTCTGTCTTTGTCTGAGTTTGATTTTGGATTGATTAACTTGTAGTAGTGCTGTAACCGCGGTCTATACATTTCTTCCCACCGTTCCGCAGCTATTGATCGATGTGTCGACCACAACGGGGTCGCTAAAGGCATGGGGTAGTCTCCTTCCAACTTAGCATGTATGAAGTGTCCCCCGTCAACATGTACGAGCGTTATCGCTTGAGGTCGTGGATCTAGTGGGGCATCCGCTAATGGGAAGATGGTAGTGCTCCATTCGATGCTTAGCACGTGGAGGACAATATTATACCTTTGCGCTACGAGAAGCCCTACCTGGGGCATTTTCATCCAGTGACTTGGACCACACCCTTTCACTGAATTCCATTCGATGCTGTTACGTATTCGTTTAAAGTCTCCTTCGTTATATGTTTCGAATACATGCTTCCAACGCGGCTTGTTATGGTCAATCTCCAGTAGTAAATCACTTCGAATACGGTGCCATGCGTGTTCCGTAAAACCTAACCCGACAGCCACATACCTGTACCCACAAGTCAAGCTTACCCACAAAAGGTTTGTGGTTTTAATATTTTTTACCTGTACTTTTGTAGTTTTCCAGCCTACAAGCACACGACAATCCACAGCTAAGCCACATATGGCAACCACATGATGCGTTAAGTTTCCGCAACACCTCCATCTTCCTCAGTAGCTCTTTTGCCAGCGAATCAAGTGCTTCATGGGAAACCTTTCCACGTAGGTTGTCCAATAGTCGGTGTCTATGGTGGTTCATCGTTTTTTCGATGCTCTCAGTGAAACTTTTTTGTATTTCATCGTACTGAGTTTCAACTATATCAATGACGCATCTTGCTATTCGCTCCAATGAACTCCCGCGCGTAATGTATCTTTTTAAATTTGCGTGCTGGCTCTCAACTCTGTTGGTGGTGCGCTGACCAAAGTTGCGACACTTATCGGTCCACGCATAAACGAACATTTCTTTATAGTCTTTAAGCCAGTTTTCGTAGACGTAATCATAGACATCTGCCAAAATAAAATAATGAAATGTAAA
This sequence comes from Helianthus tuberosus, assembly GCA_030545235.1. Lineage (NCBI taxonomy): Eukaryota > Viridiplantae > Streptophyta > Magnoliopsida > Asterales > Asteraceae > Helianthus > Helianthus tuberosus. Next base: position 51,368,996 of record CM060387.1, on the reverse strand, counting down.
AGCGTGTGTAAAATATAATAGATTGGGTGAGTCGTTTGTTGAAGGAACACTTACTTTCTCGGTTGGCAACTACGAGTCGGTTATACATTTTCTCCAAGTTGTACTTGTTCATGGGCTCTGAAGAAGATTCGCACAATCTCCGCCAGTACGACATAAATTTCCCCAAATCTTCTTTATCGAACCCTTCCTTGCACTTTCTAGCTATATTTTGTAGGATGTGAAAGTGGTGATGTGCGGTAAGTGTCGTATATATTAGGTGTATATTTTAAGCCCCTTTAACACTTATTTTAGCCAAGTTTTAAATTTATAAAACACGATATTTCACTAACACTAAACACACATATGGGCAAGTGCACCCATCGTGAGCGTAGTATAGTGTTGGTAAGATACCGAGGTCGTCCAAGGACACAAGAGCTTTTAGTACCGGTTTATCCTCAACGTCTAATCAAAATAAAAAGTTTAGAAAAAGATTTTAAGCTAAGAAAAATAAAAACTAACTAAAATGCTGAAAATAAAATAAAAATAAAAACAGATAGACAAGATGAATCACTTGGTTCCGACTCGTATCTAGTATAACCTTTGATTATTTCCGAACTTTTGCACATAATTAAGAGATTATCTTAGTTATTGTAGTAGGCCCCTCTTTTGAAGGTGACGTTACCCTCACCCCAGTAGTTTGAGTCAGCAAGGATACAATCCTAAAAGGGTGGATTATTGGAAGATAATGAATTAAGTTATTAATGCAGTATTATGGTAGGCCCCGCTTTTGGCGGTGACGTTACCCTCGGCTAAGTAGTCTGAGTCAGCAGGGATACAGTCACAAATAGCCGGGTTATAGTATTAATAGTAGTTAACTTATGAGGGGATCAAAGAGTTTGGACCCCCGCCATCCAATACCGTGAAGTATTGAAGGAGGTCCTACTAAATTTGACCCAGGTCCATTGCAGGACCTCTAAACGCTGAACAATGGCAAGACCTTAACCAAACCGTTCCCTTAACCCCCGACCAGGTAGCCAACATACCTCCATATAGACCGTGGAGATATGAATGGTGAAAATCCTTTATTTTATATAGACAGTAAAATAATGCCAAGACACTACGGACAAACGATAAGGAAAGATCACCTTCAACATAAGTAACTAGTTATTAAAGTCATTAATACAAAACCAAATAAAAAGTGCAAAAGATTAGAAATAAAAAGTATTATAGTAGACACTTTGTCTTCACCAAGTGATGTAAGAGACTTAGGCAAACATGGCCTTGATTGTCAAGAACTCTTACGATCAATCTTGGATCCCGAGACGACTCACACACTCTACGATGGACAATGGATGATGGTGCTGGATGATGGTGTTGTGATGGTGGTGGGTGGTGGATGAAGTGTGAGAGAGGTGGTGTGCCAAGGGATGAGTTGAAATGAAACCAAGCACTCCTATTTATAGGCTGAACAAAAGGCTGGGCACGGCCCCGTGTCCGCTGGGCACGGCCCCGTGCCTGTCTGACACTCTCTCTCCTCATTAATTGTAATTCGCAATTACAATTAATGCGCTTGCTGTACTTTCAACACGCCCCCGTGTTCGCTGGACACGGCCCGTGGTGGGAAATAGAAGCTTCTATAGGTTTGTCTTTTCTGCTGCTTCTTGGGCACGGCCCCGTGCTGGCTGAGCACGGCCCGTGTTCAGTCTTCTGCCTTCTCTATTTTGCTTGGGAAGATGCCGTTGAGGGGTCGGGCAATCCACTTATGTTCCTTTTCTTGTATTTATGTTGGATTTAGCTGTCTTTTTGCTTCTTTTGTGTTTTTGAGCTCATTTAATCCTGAAAGTACAAAAGGAAGACAAAAACACTCTTTTTCCAATATTAGTACTTAAAAAGGGTTAGTTTTATGCCTCATTTGATGTAATTTATATGTTGCATTTTACACACATCAAATACCCCCACACTTGAACTTTTGCTTGTCCTCAAGCAAAACTCCTTAATATGTGGCTTACACTCCCAAATGGAATGGGTAGAAGAGAAGGTTTTGGGCTTGTCGTAGAGTGTCGGGATATCCAAGATATTTTTGTGTTTTATTTTTATCTATTTACAATCCTATTCGTAATGATTTATTTAGAACGTTTCATAGGAGAAATTACTTATTTGGGCATAACATGCCTTTTTAAAATTCCATTTATATACAATTTCACATACCTCACGGGAGAAATCACTCACACTCGGCCGAATGTGTATTTTTAGTGAATCACTCGAGAGCGGCATGGAACTTATTCCTACCATAGGCTTGCCAAGCAATCAATCCTCCTCCTTTTTAACTTTTATACCTTTGTAAATATCAAGAGGACTTTGTGGGTTAAGGGTTAGGCTTGGGTTAAAGGTAGGTGGTTGGGTTAGTGGTTAGTGGTTAGTAGAAAAAGGGTGAAAAAACGTAACAAGTGTCGGTTTTCGTAGGACTTTCTATTTTTGTATCTTTTTATTTTGATGAAGCTTTTATTCAAACAAAGTTATTTTTGATGAACTTGTTTGTTTATTTGTTTCATCATCAACACATTTTTTTTATCATACGAAAAACCGAACTTGTTACTAAAACAAAGGGTTAAAAATGAAAAAGGTTTTGGTGGGTAAAAGGGTTTTTGGTTTGGGTGATGAAATGAAAAGGTTTAGGCTCAAAGGGGCTAACTAGGGAGATTTTTTGGGTAGGTGGTAAAAGAAAAAGAAAAATAATGGTGTAGAAATAAAAAAAGGGTTAGTCCTAATGCCTCCGTCATTTACTTACTCGGGTTTAAGTTGATAAGGACTGCGAATGTATCGTCATGGCAAGTTCTAGAGTCGTAAGAACCAAGCGGCTATTCACACAAGAAACGAAAAATGAGCATTTAGTCTAATGATGTAAATTTGTTTGCTCAATAAAGGCTCAAAACTCACTTTTATGGGAATGGGTTTTTATGTGATCAAGTATATATAATCAAATTTTAACTAAGTTTGCCATGCCTTTTCATAATTTTCTTATGTTTGTTCTTTTTATCACTACGCTATCGGTTGTAAATTCATAAAAATATAACCTTTTTGAGAACTTGAATTTCCCGAGTTAAACCTAGACAAGTAAAAAAAAATGAAATTTTTGAAAAAAATTTGGGGTGATTAGCGGTTCCAATAGATTTTTGTGTAAGGCTTGTATTTAGGACTTGCAAAATTTCAAGGTTTTAGCATCCCCCCCACACTTAAATTACACATTGTCCTCAATGTGTCCCAAAAATAAATTTTTAGGTTGATTAGATGTGTAAAATGGTGTCAAAAAGCAAAAATTTTGTGTTACTGGGCGCTGAACACGACCCTGTGTTGTCCGGGCACGGCCCCGTGTTCAAGTGCCAGTAACAAAATTAAAACAAGAGAAGCAGAAGTCTGGACACGGGGGCGTGTCGGGTGAACACGGCCCGTGTCCAGTTACCTGAACTGGGCGTTTTCTGCAGGTGGTTCAGCACGGGGCCGTGTTGGTTGGGCACGGCCCGTGTTGAACCTTCTGTAATGGAGAGAACTGTCGGGTTGCCTTGTTCTTGTGCATGGGGTCATTTTTCTCGTTCCTCTTTTCATCCCTTACCACCATGAGTGTGTTTTATTTATTAAAAACCATCCAAACTTTAAAAACCACCATTTCATTGCATCATAGAGAGACCTTACATAGTCCTAAAATTAAACTCGATAAAACAAAGAAATAATAAACCATGGAGTTCTAGCCTCTACTTTATTTTAATTAGCAAAATTTCCAAGAATCAACTAATCTTGGTTAGACAAGGCCTTTTTGGAACTCCTTCTTCCGGGTGCGGCTCTCATATGTCGGCGAGCCACTCCTCCACCTCCCTTGGAAGGAGAAAAGAAGGCTCATTGGCATTGGTTTGAGGAGTTTCGATTTCCACCGGAATCTCTTGTTGGTGTTCCACGGGAGGTTCCGCTGGCAAATCTTCCCACCCGGTAGGGTTGTTAATTCCGAGTGCCAGGTTCCAGTCCTGTTGAGGGAGGACTGGTTCCATCGGGGGTGCTACAAGAATATTTAACCTCTGGTGCAAGAGGTTAATTTCTTGGAAGCTGCTTTCAAGTCCCATCGTAAGATCGTTAATACGGTCGATTAGGACCTCCTCCACCGATGTCATTTCATCGAGAGCCTCCTTTAATGCTATCACATAGTGCACAAGTGTAGCTTCAATGGATGGTCTCCTTCCTCTTCGGCTGTTTGACGAATGCACAGAAGATGTTTCGCTGTTTTCACTCGACATCCTATGAAAAATAAACTGAAAATAGTTTATTTAATGAAACAGTGACCGGACACGGCCCCGTGTTCATCTTTTTGCAGAATTTTGAGCAAGGAAACTTGGATTTTTAAGTTATTTTCTGAACTTGTGGGATCTTTTTAGTTACTAATAACTTAAAACAATGTTACATAACATGTTTTTACCAAGATTCCTTGAACAAAACTCATTAATCCTTACCACAAAGTTTGAAGAATTCAAACTTTTAATGGTAGTTCTTGGAGAAAGATGGAGAAGAAGGAAATGGCTAAAAGAGGAAAGGACAAGATGGGTTGTTGAAACCTTCTTTTAGACTTACCTAGGATAGTTGAGAGAAGATTCCTTCAAATCCCTGTCCCAAGTTGGTCCAAATGTGCAGAATTCTTGGCTGCATTTATAGAAAACGACAGCATCCTGGACACGGCCCCGTGTCCATTGGGCACGGCCCCGTGTGCAGGTGGAGTTCTGACACAGTTTGTCCGTATTCTGACGTACAAATCAGAAGGGAATCTTTTGATGGACACGGGGGCGTGTTGGCTGGACACGGCCCCGTGTCAAAGGACTGTTTTATGAAGTTGTCTAGTTTCTCTAAGGAACTCACTAGTATCGGGTGGCTCCTGATTGGTTGGAACAACCCCAAAGTGCCTAAGATACCTTAATTGTCCTAGACTAAGGCGAGAACGCAAGAGGTTGTCGGTGAGGGTAATTCCTATTTTTATTCTAGGTGGACAAGTCTAACCCTTTCCCGGGCTCTCGTTAAAGAAGGTGTATGCCGAATCGCTCAGGTCTATGTATGCACCGAACGAAATCGATGGAGAGTCCTTCACGGCACAATCGACACAGGGACGACTATCGTCCAAGTCTTTGCTAGGTACGAAGGTATTTTCGGGAGCAACGAGGTTGTCGGAATGCGGTTCCAACATTTCTTCATGGTTATCGTCTTGGGGTGGATCAATAAAGTCCTTCCCAAGCTCTTCTAACCAATTCAGAACTAGCTCTTCTAATTGAAATAACTCGTCAAGGAGCATTTCTCCTAGAATATCTGGCTGGGCGCATTCGAGGGAGAAATAGTGCTTATTTTTACTTTCGCCCCTCTTAAGGTTATAAGGAATCGGTGGGTCTATGTAGTGGGGCCTATAATTTAGAAAATAACATTTTAGTTCTTTATGTTCGCCTCCACATAATTGACACCACGTACCATAAGAGTGCCGAAAGTAAAAACAATTACTATCACTCATGCTTATGTTAGAAATTACCAACCGCCGGGATCTAACGGTTCTGTTTTCAGTAACTGAAACTTGGGCACGGGGGCGTGTTGAGTGGGCACGGCCCCGTGTTCAGCTTACTGTCTGACTTAAAACAGGATTGCTAGTTCCAATGATTTAGCACGGGGGTGTGTTCAGCGGGCACGGCCCGTGCTGAGCTCTGCAGAAGCTGGAAAACTAAGAAAATCCTAAAAAATTAAAAAGAAAAAAGAAAAATGATTAGGCCGTTGATTCCTAACTTTCTTAAAATCCTTGTGTCCCCGGCAGCAGCGCCAAAAACTTGATGTGCGGTAAGTGTCGTATATATTAGGTGTATATTTTAAGCCCCTTTAACACTTATTTTAGCCAAGTTTTAAATTTATAAAACACGATATTTCACTAACACTAAACACGCATATGGGCAAGTGAACCCATCGTGAGCGTAGTATAGTGTTGGTAAGATACCGAGGTCGTCCAAGGACACAAGAGCTTTTAGTACCGGTTTATCCTCAACGTCTAATCAAAATAAAAAGTTTAGAAAAAGATTTTAAGCTAAGAAAAATAAAAACTAACTAAAATTCTGAAAATAAAATAAAAATAAAAACAGATAGACAAGATGAATCACTTGGTTCCGACTCGTATCTAGTATAACCTTTGATTATTTCCGCACTTTTGCACATAATTAAGAGATTATCTTAGTTATTGTAGTAGGCCCCTCTTTTGAAGGTGACGTTACCCTCACCCCAGTAGTTTGAGTCAGCAAGGATACAATCCTAAAAGGGTGGATTATTGGAAGATAATGAATTAAGTTATTAATGCAGTATTATGGTAGGCCCCGCTTTTGGCGGTGACGTTACCCTCGGCTAAGTAGTCTGAGTCAGCAGGGATACAGTCCTAAATAGCCGGGTTATAGTATTAATAGTAGTTAACTTATGAGGGGATCAAAGAGTTTGGACCCCCGCCATCCAATACCGTGAAGTATTGAAGGAGGTCCTACTAAATTTGACCCAGGTCCATTGCAGGACCTCTAAACGCTGAACAATGGCAAGACCTTTACCAAACCGTTCCCTTAACCCCCGACCAGGTAGCCAACATACCTCCATATAGACCGTTGAGATATGAATGGTGAAAATCCTTTATTTTATATAGACAGTAAAATAATGCCAAGACACCACGGACAAACGATAAGGAAAGATCACCTTCAACATAAGTAACTAGTTATTAAAGTCATTAATACAAAACCAAATAAAAAGTGCAAAAGATTAGAAATAAACAGTATTATACTAGACACTTTGGTGCTGTTTGTTTTTTCTGCACGAAAACCTCTTCTGCTGCAGGCCACATCTGCAGACATCTGCAGGAGAAGAGGTGGACCAAATGTCTGCAGTCTGCAAGGAGAAGAGGGTTTGTTTTTTTTATATAAAACCTCTTCACCAACACACACACAACACACTGATCTCTCTACTCTCTCTCTACACTCTCTCTATAATCTGCACCACCGCCATCATCATCACCGCCACCACTTCACCACCGCCACCACTTCACCACCGTCATCATCACCACCACTCTCTCTCTACTCTCTCTCTAACAGATCTGTCTCTACTCTCTCTCTACTCTCTCTCTAACATATCGTTTTGGGGTGTTTCGATTTAGGGTTTCGGAGGTGGGGGTTTCGGAGGTGGAGGTGGGGGTTTCGGAGGTGGAGGCGGAGGTGGGGGTTTCGTTTCTGATCGTTTTGGGGTGTTTCGATTTAGGGTTTCGGCGGAGGTGGGGGTTTCGGAGGTGGAGGTGGGGGTTTCGGAGGTGGAGGCGGAGGTGGGGGTTTCGGAGGTGGTGGCGGAGCAGTGGTGGTGGTGGCGGAGCAGGGGTGGTGATGATGATGATGGTGGCGGAGCAGGGGTGGTGGTGGCGGAGCAGTGGTGGTGGTGGCAGAGCAGGGGTGGTGATGATGATGATGATGATGGTGGCGGAGCAGTGGTGGTGGTGGCGGAGCAAGGGTGGAGGTGGAGGTGGTGCCAAGAAGAGGTAAACCTCTGCTTGGAGAAGCTTTGGTCTCATCTCTTCCCAAAGAAGAGGTTGGTGAGAGGTAAAAAGCACTTCTCGAAAAAAAAAAACAAACACTCTACAGCACCTAAACCTCTTCCCGCGTCTGCACGGTGCAGACAGAAGAGGCCAGGAAGCTCTTCTTCCAAAAAACAAACACCACCTTTGTCTTCACCAAGTGATGTAAGAGACTTAGACAAACATGGCCTTGATTGTCAAGAACTCTTACGATCAATCTTGGATCCCGAGACGACTCACACACTCTACGATGGACAATGGATGATGGTGGTGGATGATGGTGTTGTGATGGTGGTGGGTGGTGGATGAAGTGTGAGAGAGGTGGTGTGCCAAGGGATGAGTTGAAATGAAACCAAGCACTCCTATTTATAGGCTGAACAAAAGGCTGGGCACGGCCCCGTGCCTGTCTGACACTCTCTCTCCTCATTAATTGTAATTCGCAATTACAATTAATGCGCCTGCTGTACTTTCGACACGCCCCCGTGTTCGCTGGACACGGCCCGTGGTGGGCAATAGAAGTTCTATAGGTTTGTCTTTTTTGCTGCTTCTTGGGCACGGCCCCGTGCTGGCTGAGCACGGCCCGTGTTCAGTCTTCTGCCTTCTCTATTTTGCTTGGGAAGATGTCGTTGAGGGGTCGGGCAATCCACTTATGTTCCTTTTCTTGTATTTATGTTGGATTTAGCTGTCTTTTTGCTTCTTTTGTGTTTTTGAGCTCATTTAATCCTGAAAGTACAAAAGGAAGACAAAAACACTCTTTTTCCAATATTAGTACTTAAAAAGGGTTAGTTTTATGCCTCATTTGATGTAATTTATATGTTGCATTTTACACACATCAGTGGCATAGAAGCCTGGTTGCGTTCGGGAATACTTTAGAACACGCGTTAATTAGGGCAAGCTCCCTATCCGTGACTATCACACGCGGCATCATACATTCATGCAATATTGACTTGATCCGCTCAAGCACCCACACGTAGTTACCCCTTCGTTCTTTACAAATAACGGCATGTGCGATACAAAAAGACTTCCCAGTCGATGTCATACCCACAACCTGGACAAATGGCATGTTGTAGAGGTTTTTTTTGTAGGTCGCGTCGATCAACATCACGTGCGGGAATGCACGCCACATAGTGATTGAATAAGAATGAACAAAGAAAATCTCTATTACGACATCTGTTTTGGGTTCCTATCGGGTTTCGTAAATGAATCGGCGGTCATGCAGCAGGCTTTCCAGTGCCTGCATAGGAGTCTTTCCGTCCACTATTGTCTCTCTAATTTTTTGTACCGCATTTTGCACGTCTTTCTGAACATGCAGGCTGTCGGGGAACTGCTTTCCTAAGGTTTGAAATATGATACGTGGCTCCATGTTTTGAGCAGTTAGCTGCTCCACTAGCTTGTATTCGGCTTCAGTAAATCTTCGCACAAAAGTGTGGCCCAACAGACTCGTCGTAGGTTCGTGGTTATGGTTCGCGTCTTCCACTTTTAACTCCCACGTGTCATTCTTCACGTCCCGGATAACGAGTAATGAAAATGGGCAACCGATTTTTTTGCTACCAGCTTTCCTAACTGTTGCTTTACTACGGTGCTCACCACTACGGTCGCACACAAGCCATATCATCCCAGTAGTACCGCCAATATTTTTCGATCGGCGGGTAACAATTACGTAACCATACTCCTTTCCCGTTTCTTGTACCCAATTCTTCAAATCAGTTAGAGACATGAAACGCTAAAAAAAGTTACGTTAATAATAATAATAATAATTACAAGGGTTAAAATGCAATTATCGAAACTTTAGGGACCGTTTTTGTAAATTTTCGAAACATCAGGGACCATTTTTGTAAATTTATGAAACTTCATGGACCATTTGTGTCAATTTTCGAAACTTCAGGGACCATTTTTGTAAAAACTGAAACTTCAGGGACCAAAGTGTAAATACACATCAGGAATTTAATATATTAAATCAAATATAGTATTTAACAATAATAATAATAATTATAATTATAATATTTTTAATAATAATAATAATAATAATAACAATAATAATAATAATAATAATATTAATAACAATTATAATTATAGTATTTTAACAATAATAACAACAATAATAATAATTATAATTATAATATTTTTAACAATAATAATATTATAATATTTTTAACAACAACAATAATAATAATAACAATAATAATAATAATAATATTAATAACAATCATAATTATAGTATTTTAACAATAATAACAATAATAATTATAATTATAATTATAATTATAATTATAATATTTTTAACAATAATAATAATAATTATTTTAATGTGATACCTCATTTATTTGAAACGGATTGTCCGGGGTAGATGGTTCATAAAGTGATGTGTTACGGGGCTCATAACCATATCCACCATGTTCTTCGTATCCACTGTATCCACCTTCACCCCCATATCCACTGTAACCACCTTCACCCCCGTATCCACTGTAACCACCTTCACCCCCATATCTATCGTATCCGCTGCTGTATCCACCTTCACCCCCGTATCCACTGTATCCACCTTCACCCTCGTATCCACCTTCACCCCCGTATCCACTGTATCCACCTTCACCCTCGTATCCACCTTCACCCCCGTATCCACTGTAACATCCGTATCCACCTTCACCCCCGTATACCCCGTAACCCGGATACGATTGCTGCGTCGGGTAATATGGTTCATCAACAGGTGCATTCTCAGCACCGTATCCACTTTGTTGCACGTACGGAGATTCATACCCGTATCCATAATCCGGATACACTTGATGCGCCGGGTAATTTGGTTCATCAACAGGTGGAGTGGGAGTCTTGTTCAAGTCTAGCAACTGTGTTTTTTGATCAACAGGGACTCCAGACACAACCTCCTCCTCGTCATTGGCATCATTTGCTCCCCTTGTGTCGTTAGAATAGCGATTACCGAAATAATTATCGGTCCAAAATGATGACATTTTAACAAGATTGAGCAAAAAACAGAATAAATGATTTTGGTTTGGAGTGTAAATTGTTTACTGAAGAACAATGAAATGCGAATGAAAGAAGCGAGCCAAGAAAGCAGTGCTAAATGGAATGAAAGATGAAAAGACAGCACTCTACTTTATTCACGTGCCTGACAACATCGCATTAGTGTCAAACCAGTCTTACATACGCTGCGTATTGATCCATACGTAGCGTATAGGCTAACACTATCTACGTTGCGTATTGATCATTTTGGACCGATAGGTCACGAGTTCGATCCATGCAAGGGCCGGTTCTTTAAAGAAGAGCCCCTTTTAACCGATTTTTTATATATTTACACTTTGGTCCCTGAAGTTTCATTTTTTACAAAAATGGTCCCTAGAGTTTCGAAAATTGACTCAAATGGTCCCTGAAGTTTCGTAAATTTACAAAAATGGTCCCTGAAGTTTCGAAAATTTACAAAACCTACCAACAGGAACCCATATTTGCTGCTGTTTTATATATGCTGCGTATTGACCAATACGCAGCGTATATAAACCTTGCAAAAATTTGACACTTCAAACCTACCAAAATGACCCAAAATTTGCACCTCTTTTATATACGCTGCGTATTGGTCAATACGTAGCGTATATACACCTTGTTTTCTGTGTAATGATTCGTTATCAGGCATTGGGATCTATGGTCTATCTACGCTGCGTATTGGTCCCCTATACGCTGCGTATTGACCAATACGCAGCGTACTTAAACCCTAAGTGTGCAGATAGGCAAACTGAGTGTGCAGATAGTGAGAGCCTAAACAAATTATACCATAAAACGAACTTTCTTTTTCCTTTTTAAAGGGATACCTCTTTAATATACTTATTTTTTTCTTTTTATTAAAACTGATTTCACATGTGAAAGAAACATATGGATCTAGGTTTTTCATAATTTTATTTTCTAAGACTTAACTAAGCTAAGATTGTGTATTATAAAAAAGTGGCTTTATAAAGAACTTAATGTAAATAACACTTATTAAAAAGTGGTATTTGTTAAAATAACAACAGCTACAATTTTTTTCTATTAATAGTTCTAGGTGAACCATAGTTGTTTCACATGTAGAATAACATAATATTTAAAAAAAAAAGACATTTGCAAAAAAAAAAAAATGTAAAAAACGACACATACGAAGGCTTTTTATTTATATTTCTAATTGAACTAGAGTTTTAACATTGTGTATTATAAAAAGTGACCTTCATAAAAGAACATAAGTTGCAAACACTTTTTACACTGTTAGGTCATGAGGGCAAGGCCAAAGCCTTCACTCTGTCAAGTGTCAAGTGCTACCTAGATAATGTGGGCTTTGCCAACCATATAAAAAAGAATTGTATAACAAATTAAATAAACCCATCACTAAATTAAATACTCCATAGATCATAGAGTGTGATTAGCAAATGCAACAATTAAAACCAACGAAAACATAGATGACAAAGTTCGCAATAAGAAAAGAAGATGAAATGAAAGAAAACACATAAACCTTGTACTGAGTACAGACGGTGCGGTGTGCAGAGAGGGTGACGCAGTTGATGCAGGGGCGATGACGGATGGCATCGGTCGGAATCCAATACTGCTTCCAACCCAAATAATACCACTTACTAAGATACCATAGCCGTCGTTAGGGATTGAACATCGGAACCATTTGTCAAGGCCAAATGTTAGGTCATGAGGGCAAGGCCAAAGCCTTCACTCTGTCAAGTGTCAAGTGCCAAGTGCTACCTAGATAATGTGGGCTTTGCCAGCCATATAAAAAAGAATTGTATAACAAATTAAATAAACCCATCACTAAATTAAATACTCCATAGATCATAGAGTGTGATTAGCAAATGCAACAATTAAAACCAACGAAAACATAGATGACAAAGATCGCAATAAGAAAAGAAGATGAAATGAAAGAAAACACATAAACCTTGTACTGAGTACAGACGGTGCGGTGTGCAGAGAGGGTGACGCAGTTGATGCAGGGGCGATGACGAATGGCATCGGTCGGAATCCAAAACTGCTTCCAACCCAAATAATACCACTTACTAAGATACCATAGCCGTCGTTAGGGATTGAACATCGGAACCATTTGTCAAGGCCAAATGTTAGGTCATGAGGGCAAGGCCAAAGCCTTCACTCTGTCAAGTGCTACCTAGATAATGTGGGCTTTGGCAACCATATAAAAAAGAATTGTATAACAAATTAAATAAACCAATCACTAAATTAAATACTCCATAGATCATAGAGTGTGATTAGCAAATGCAACAATTAAAACCAACGAAAACATAGATGACAAAGTTCGCAATAAGAAAAGAAGATGAAATGAAAGAAAACACATAAACCTTGTACTGAGTACATACGGTGCGGTGTGCAGAGAGGGTGACGCAGTTGATGCAGGGGCGATGACGGATGGCATCGGTCGGAATCCAAAACTGCTTCCAACCCAAATAATACCACATACTAAGATACCATAGCCGTCGTTAGGGATTGAACATCGGAACCATTTGTCAAGGCCAAATGTTAGGTCATGAGGGCAAGGCCAAAGCCTTCACTCTGTCAAGTGTCAAGTGCTACCTAGATAATGTGGGCTTTGCCAGCCATATAAAAAAGAATTGTATAACAAATTAAACAAACCCATCACTAAATTAAATACTCCATAGATCATAGAGTGTGATTAGCAAATGCAACAATTAAAATTAACCAACGAAAACATAGATGACAAAGATCGCAATAAGAAAAGAAGATGAAATGAAAGAAAACACATAAACCTTGTACTGAGTACAGACGGTGCGGTGTGCAGAGAGGGTGACGCAGTTGATGCAGGGGCGATGACGAATGGCATCGGTCGGAATCCAAAACTGCTTCCAACCCAAATAATACCACTTACTAAGATACCATAGCCGTCGTTAGGGATTGAACATCGGAACCATTTGTCAAGGCCAAATGTTAGGTCATGAGGGCAAGGCCAAAGCCTTCACTCTGTCAAGTGTCAAGTGCTACCTAGATAATGTGGGCTTTGCCAGCCATATAAAAAAGAATTGTATAACAAATTAAATAAACCCATCACTAAATTAAATACTCCATAGATCATAGAATGTGATTAGCAAATGCAACAATTAAAACCAACGAAAACATAGATGACAAAGATCGCAATAAGAAAAAAGATGAAATGAAAGAAAACACATAAACCTTGTACTGAGTACAGACGGTGTGGTGTGCAGAGAGGGTGACGCAGTTGATGCAGGGGCGATGACGGATGGCATCGGTCGGAATCCAAAACTGCTTCCAACCCAAATAATACCACTTACTAAGATACCATAGCCGTCGTTAGGGATTGAACATCGGAACCATTTGTCAAGGCCAAATGTTAGGTCATGAGGGCAAGGCCAAAGCCTTCACTCTGTCAAGTGTCAAGTGCTACCTAGGTAATGTGGGCTTTACCAGCCATATAAAAAAGAATTGTATAACAAATTAAATAAACCCATTACTAAATTAAATACTCCATAGATCATAGAGTGTGATTAGCAAATGCAACATTTAAAACCAACGAAAACATAGATGACAAAGATCGCAATAAGAAAAGAAGATGAAATGAAAGAAAACACATAAACCTTGTACTGAGTACAGACGGTGCGGTGTGCAGAGAGGGTGACGCAGTTGATGCAGGGGCGATGACGGATGGCATCGGTCGGAATCCAAAACTGCTTCCAACCCAAATAATACCACTTACTAAGATACCATAGCCGTCGTTAGGGATTGAACATAGGAACCATTTGTAAATCTAACGGATCACCACCCTGCGAATAGCAACGGCTAATCAGTATACATATAATTCTTCAACCCTTCATATACAACTTAAAATGACCAAATTGTAATACCTTTTGTAAAAATTCTAATTCTCTTCTAAACTTCTCAGCAGCAGTGAAAGTGTCCCTGCAAAGAAAATTATCAAATGTGAGCGAGATTTGAAGAAAGAAAGACAGAATTAAAGAGAAATTTTCATAAAAACAAAGAAGAAAAGTAGTTAGACCTAAGCTCTGCTTGATCCACCTCTCTCTTTCGATTCTCCTTGTGTCTCTCTGTCTCTTCATTTACATACTATTATATTAGGGTTCTTTTAGAATTCCATGTGAAATCCCAATGTTAACCCTGTAGTGTCTTAAAATTTTAGGGAACTTGCAATTCTACCCCCTCTCAAATGGCTTTAAGCACCTTGTACATGCTGCTTTAGAATTGATACGCGTGGCAAAATTACCATCTTGTACGTTAGATTTGCTTTATATAGTTATATAGATAAACTCATCAAGACTTTAGTTGCCAAATTATTATGTTTAAAGACCACATCACATATCCAGTTAAAATCTTAATCATAAACCACAAAACTAAGAAGGACAAAAGCATAGAGATTATCATCTTCTGAACTTCGGGATCGGTAACAGTGTATAACCTGCCATACCTCCACCGATTAGGGTTGTGCAACGGTTCAGAACCGGACCGAACCGAAGCGGAACTTCTTAATGCTAAAACCAACGACAAAATAAAAACAATTAAAACAATCAAACCGTTTAAAACATTTAACTAAGTAACTAAGAGTTGCAACATTCAAAGTTCAAATCAATCAAAGTAAATGTACTAACAATAAAATGTTTCAACCCATGAAATGAAAGCATACAATGTAAAAAAACAAAAGTAAACTAAAAAAACTTTTAGTTAACCGTTACAAAAACTTTATTCAAACATTGTGTAAAAACTATTTTTACATTCTTAAATTCTAGAAACATATTTTAAATATAATATTTAAAGTTAAATTAAATTTATAGGGTTTTTTTAATATATTATTTAACTATAAACTCAAATCGGTTCTAGTGGTTCTTTAGGCGGACCCGTCGGTTTTAACCAAAACCGAATTAGGAATCGTTTTCTTCCAAATTTAAGAACCGAAACCGAACCTGAAATACAACAATATGGTTCGAAACCGTAAATTGCTCAGCCCTACCACCAATCGCGTTCATCCTTTGTGAAGAAGTAATTACAAGTTGCTCAGCTCGTTTACAAACCGGGCTAAGGGGAGTGGGGGTGGGAACAATTTTTCCCGTGAAACATTTGTTCCACGCGTGATGGAAGGAAACAAACCACCGCCACCAACATACTTCAACGCGTGATGGAAGGATCTAGTGATAAAATCAACACATGATGGAGGAATGTGAATTGGGGTGTGAGAGTTTATGGTGGGGTGTTGTGAGTGATGACCATTGCCACTAAAAACGGTTGTGAGTGATGGAATAATGGTTGATGACATGGCGGAACTTGATTAGATGTTGTGAGTGATGGAATTTTTGCAAGTGATAACCACCCTTCCCCTAATGTCACCTAAATAAGAAATATATGCGTCCACTAGTCTAGCTTTGTCCAATTTTTATGCATCCATGTAAACATAGAATTCATGAGACACTACTACATAGTTCTTTATGTAAATTTACAACTTTTTAATGATATCAAAACCCCTACGTAAAAGTTTTAACATATATAAACATGTAGCATACATACATACATACAAAATTAAAAATAACTGCCACCTATCTTGACAAGAACCTCCCACTGCCGGTCGATCTCACCGTAAACATCATCAGTCGGCAACCGATGGCGGCAACATGGACACGTATTCCTTTTAACCACCCATGGCAATATACACATCCAATGAAACCTATGTTCACAAGGCAATTCACACACATCTCTCCCTTGCTTCATCTCATCCTTACAAACAACACACTCCTTTCCTCCTTGTTTCACCTCCACCGATGGCAGTGCCACCACCGCCGCCACGGATGCCGCCATCTCTTTCCTCTCCTTCCCATCTCTACACCCCATGACATCAACAAACTTCTTGCATTTTGCCACCACTTCAATATACTTCATCAATATTTCACTAGTGGAAAATCCAATGCCTGTAAGAGTCAACATGGTGGCGGACACATACTCGCAAAGCGAATCCCGCCAATCACTTGGTGACAATGACTTCAATGATTCGGGATCATGTTGGTTTAGTTCACACAGTAGCAGAAGTAGAAGGACCGAGTCAAGATCACGGTCATTGATGTAGGGCGGCATTCGGGTGGTTGTCGGGCAGAGGATGTGAGAAAGTTGGGAGAGGATTGATAACAAATGTCTTGCAATGAGATGGGATTTTTGGTGGAGGGAGAGGGTGTGGAGGTGGTGGAGGGAGAGGGAGAAGATGGTGTGTGAGGATAGGAGGGCGGTGAGGCGGCGGCGGTGGAAGTGGAAGAGGGTGGAGATGGTGGTGGTGAGGGTGGAGATTTGTGGTGGTGTGAGGGTGGAGAGGGCTGCTAGGATTATGGTTGTGGTGGTGGTGGTGTTTTCTTCCATTATGGGATCATGTGCCAAGAAAAAGAGATAAGGGATTTTATTCTTGTAGTCAAGTGTGTGGGGAAGAGTGGTTCTAAATTTGTGGTGGGCTATAATTGGAGAGTCAGTTTGACTAAATATATAGAGTAGTTGTATCAAAATCTAACCTTTAGTGAATTAGGATGATTTGTTGTACATGTGGGGTCAGAAGTTTACATGTTTGTAGTGATTTTGTTAATTAATAAAAAAATATTGCAAATCTTTGGATAAAATGATTTAAGAGGTGGTGTGCATTAATAAAAAAATATTGCAAATCTTTGGATAAAATGATTTAAGAGGTGGTATGCATTAAACTTAATCCTTGGGCGAGTTTAGCACGCCCGGCTTGCCACCGGCAACCCTTTTAGTTTGCCTTCTTAATACGCTCTAAATTGATCGATTCTTAAGTAGATCTCGCATTGGTTAGTGAACAATGTAAATTATACGACGCACGAAAAGGCGTTTCTACAAAGCAAAGCAAGTAATGCAATGATGTGTTGTAAGTTGTAACACAAGCAAGAGTTATGATATTTTGGGATTGATAAGATGATCATTGGATGCCATTTTGCAGCTAAAGTAAGGTCATGTAATAATAAATGAGAAAAGTGAAAGGTCATGCAATAATATATTTTAGAAAAGTGAAAGGACAATAAATAATACTAGTAATAAAGCCCGTATGCCTTGCGACTCGGGTACAACGCAAAAATCGAATGAATTATTCCAAGCGTTATGTGATGCGGTAACCATACGAACGTGCATTTCAACGTATCCGATTGAACTCAATGTAACCTATATAAGCATTCAGATTGAATCAAAACGTAAAGTAAATCGAATTTATACTGTACAATTATAACGTATTGTATGGTATTAATTAGGGTTTTTTAAAAAGGGAGAAAAACCACAATTTGACTCCACTCATTTCGGAACAAAATTTACGAAAGGTACATAAAATAAGCACGAAAATGTATTATATTTGACCTGACTCGTTTCCTAAAAAAATTTACGTCGAAACGTAGAACAACTCGAATTAATAAAAACACATATATAAAAATATGCATGTAAAAATGGTTTTTCTAAACGAACACGTATTATATTTGACCTGACTCGTTTTGTGGAAACAATTTACCTCGAAACATAGACACTCAAATTTATACCGACACGTACATAAAAATATGAATGTAAAAAAGTAATTAACAAAAGAGATTAATGAACGAAAGTTAGTTAGAGAAAATTAATTTAGTAAAAAGTTAGGGACTAAAAATACCAATTGCTAAAGTAGAGGATATTAAAAATGAGGAAAGGACTAAAATTGCCAAGTCCAAAAGTTGAAGGGCCAACCAAAGCCGATGGGAAATTGTAGGAACCGTTCGCATAAATAAATAAAATTAACAAATTTTATTAATACTGATTACAAACAGAAATTAGAAAGACAAAATTACAAATACAAATACAACTGAAAAATAACCAAATACAAGAAAGGGGTAGAAGCAGAATTAACTGAGGCACGTGTTCAACACGCTTCCCTTAAAACAAATTCCGAGTCTCCCAGGAGAACTCGTTTTGTTTCCCAGGGTACAACAGCCGGAGCAGTAGTACTGCCGGAGAAGACCTAGAACCCGAAGGCTACCTTGAAGCGAGCAGGAAGAAGATCAGAAAGTTGTAGAGAATTGTATGCATATGCTGTTGTATGCATACAGCTCCCGGTTTGAAACACCCAAAAACGAATTAAATGAGAGGTTTAAATTGCATTAAACGTCTTCAATGCAATTTAATACGTCAGTTAATTCTCAGTCAAAGCCTGTTAACTCGTCAGTTACGAAGCTGGACTGAAACTGCACTGTCATTCAATGCTGGAAGCTTCTACGCGTGCGCGCGCGCAAGCCACACTGGCGCGCGCGCGCCTAGGTGTGCACGCCATGCGCGGTGCGTCCTCTTGGCTCACACCCATGCGCGCGTGCGCCACGTCACCTGTGAGCCTCTACGAGCACGCCACACAGTCGCGCCGTTTTGGCTCACTTTGGTGCGCGCGCACGACACCTCCAGACCCATGCACCATGCGCAACCGCGCGCCTTCGTGCCACGTATACCCGCGCGCGGACTGCCACGTCACGCGCTTCGAACCTGCACTCCACTTGGTCCCTGCAGCCCATGAGATCCACCACGCGCACGTGGTCAAAAATACAAAGGCGGCTCTCAAGCGGCTCGCGGCGATGCGAAGTGCAAAGTGCGCCATCAAAGCGCCACATTGCGCCTCATCGCCCACGCCACGCGCGCGCGAGCGTGTGCGAGTGCGAGTGCGAGTTAGGGTGCTCCGCACCCTTCGCGAGTACACTAGTGAGTGCTCCCATGAAACAATAAAGATGGAGAGTTCCCACTTAAATACCCCTTTAAGTTCCATCTCTCATCCGATGTGGGACAAGGTGCTACTTTCCCTTTTGTTTCAGCATTGAATGTTCCAAACACCCAACTTTGAGCATCGATATCTCATTCATCTTAGCTCCGTTTTGGACGCGGTTTAGTTCGTTGCGAAGCTCTCCCAACATAGAACACAATCCCACAAATAAATATATAAAACCCGCTCATTTTATTATATTTATTTATAGTCCAAAATAGGAAAAAATCATTTTCCTATATTTGTGAAAAATGCTATTTTCACCTATTTTTCCAACAATCCCCCACATAAAAAATGCTATTTTCATCAAATTTCCAACAATCCCCCACATGTATGGAAATGGATCTTTTCCTTACACTTTTCAACGATAAACTTCGACAGTTGAGTATTGCAAGATAGGTAGGTTGAAGCCTTTGAACCTTCTTTTGTGAAGCGCACTTAGGTTACTAGCGGTGTGTAGACGCGATGTCCTGAACATACCCCCATTTGTGTAAACGACAATACACTTCACACAATACTCTCCCTGGTTTGGCCAACTCCTCATTGTCGTGTCCTATTATGGTCCTGGAACACTAGCCTGGTTCTGCGAGAGCTCTAGGATTTGCGCACCCCACAAATCCATTTGAAGCGACCCTACTTCTCTCTATCATAGGTGATTCCTCTGAATCATTAAAAGCATCATGGTTATTTGATTTCCCGTAATCGTTAACCTTAATATGCTTAGCCTCACTTCAATGTCACTGATTGGAATGGACTAGGAAGTATATGTAACTCCCTTTTATTTAGTTTGGGGTACTCCCCCACAGTGACTCCGTTTGGTAATATGATTAAGTTGTCCTATTGAACTTAGATCTTGGGATCTCCAGTCAACTAAGTTAGGTTTCCCTCATATTCCCATTTACCACGGGCTTTAGTCCCATTCCTCTTGACGACGTTTCTACTAACTCTCTGCTTAAGCCTTTTGTAAACGGGTCCGCAATGTTATCCGCTGATCTCACATAATCAATTGTGATAACACCCGTTGAGAGTAGTTATCGTATCGTGTTATGTCTACGTCTCATATGCCTTGATCTGCCATTGTACATCAAGCTTTGAGCTCTACCAATCGCTGATTGGCTATCACAATGTACACATATGGCTGGCAAAGGCTTTGTCCATCTTGGAATATCTTCTACGAATTGACGTAGCCATTCCGCCTCCTCGCCTGACTTATCCAAGGCGATAAACTCGGATTCCATTATGGATCTTGCTATGACCGTTTGCTTAGAAGACTTCCAAGCAATAGCAGCTCCTCCAAGTGTAAACACATAACCACTTGTTGATTTGGAATCTTTATTATCCGATATCTAGTTTGCATCAGTGTATCCTTCGATCACTGCTGGTTGTCGGGTATAATGCAGTCCATAATCTCTTGTGTATCTTATGTATCTAAGCACCCTCGTGATAGCCTTCCAATGATCCACGCACGGATTGCTGGTGTATCTACTTAGCCTACTCACCGCGTAAGCCAAGTCGGGTCTAGTACATGTCATTAGATACATTAGACTGCCAATAATTCTTGAATACTCTAACTGAGCAACTCCATCTCCCTTATTCTTCTTAAGATGTTGGGAGGTATCAACTGGAGTTCGAGCTACACTCGTATCTCCCGAGTTGAATTTTTCAAGAATTTTATCCACATAGTGAGATTGACTTAACACAAGACCATCTTGGGTTCTTATGATCTTTACTCCAAGAATCACATCAGCTAAACCCATGTCTTTCATGTCAAATCTCGCTTTCAACATGCTTTTAGTAGCTTTGATAATTTTATCATTACTCCCAATGATAAGCATATCGTCTACATAAAGGCATAATATCACATAACCTTCATTTGTGTCTTTGAAATAAACACATTTGTCGCACTCATTTATTTTGAATCCATTGTCAATCATGACATGATCAAACTTTTGGTGCCATTGTTTTGGTGCTTGCTTCAAGCCATACAAAGACTTGACGAGTTTACATACTTTACCCTCTTGACCTGGGGCGGAAAAACCTTCAGGTTGCTCCATGTAAATCTCTTCTTCTAAATCGCCATTTAGAAATGCGGTTTTAACATCCATTTGGTGAACTTCCAAATTTCTTAAAGCCGCTATAGCAAGAACCAATCTAATCGAGGTTATGCGCGTCACAGGCGAGTAGGTATCAAAGTAATCTAGACCTTCCTTTTGTCTAAATCCTTTAATCACCAACCTAGCCTTGTACTTATCAATACTTCCATCAGTTTTCATCTTCCTTTTGAATATCCAACGATATCCAAGTGGTTTGCAACCAGGTGGAAGATCTACTAACTCCCAAGTATGATTTTGCAATATAGAATCTATTTTATTTCTTATTGCTTCTTTCCATTGAGGTCCTTCTGAAGAAGAAACCGCTTCGCGATATGTATTGGGCTCGCCCTCAACCATATAGCTAACGAAGTCTGGACCGAAAGATTTTTCAACCCTTGGCCTTTTGCTTCGCCTACGGTCACTTTCTTCAACCTCAGGTTGTTCATGTGTCTTATCATGAACTACCTCATCAACTCGTGTAGATGAGCTTTCACCTACTTCAAAATTAGGTGTTGATGACGTTGCATGTGTTTGTCTTCTCAAAGGAAACACATTTTCAAAGTAAGACACAACGTTAGGATTCACCTCCATGATAGTGTTTACGTGTACATCAGGATTCTTGGACTCATGTACAAGAAATCGATGTGCACTACTGTTATGCGCATATCCAATAAATATGCAATCAACAGTTTTGGGTCCTATCCTAAGAGCCTTAGGAGGTGGCACAATCACCTTTGCTAGGCACCCCCACACTTTCAAGTATTTATATGAAGGCTTTTTCTTTTTCCATAACTCATATGGAGTCTCGTCTCTCTTTTTCAATGGTATCTTGTTCAAAAGATAATTGGCCGAGAGAATGGCCTCCCCCCACATTTCCTGGCTCATCCCAGAACTTATCAACATGGCGTTCATCATTTCTTTCAATGTGCGGTTCTTTCGTTCCGCCACGCCATTTGATTGTGGAGAATAAGGAGGTGTACACTCATGTACAATGCCACTTTTTGCACATAAATCGGCAAAAGGTGCAACATATTCGCCTCCTCGGTCGCTTCGCAAAGCTTTTATCTTCTTTTGAAGTTGATTCTCAACTTCATTTTTATACACGATAAATTTACTTATTGCTTCATCTTTACTTTTTAGTAAATATACATAGCAATATTTAGTACTATCGTCAATAAACGTGATGAAGTACTTATTTCCACCTTTTGTGGGTACCGCTTTTAAATCACAAATATCAGTGTGAATTAAATCAAGGGGTTCGGTTATTCGTTCAACCGATTTCGATGATGTTCTTGTAAGTTTGGATTCTACGCAAGTTTCACATTTATAGTGTGAATCAATATGGAATGTTGGTATGCAATTTAAATTGATTAAACGGCGTATTGAATTAAAATTTACGTGACCTAATCTACCATGCCATTTATTCGATTCAGAAAACTCAAGCATATAAGTAGAAGTAGAAGCAATTTTATTCATGTTCTTTTTCACAGCCATTACATTCAATTTGAACATACCATTTTGGGCATAGCCCTTGCCTACATACATTCCTCGTTTAGTTAGTACAAATTGATCGCTCTAAAAAACTAAACGAAATCCAAACTTATTAAGCAACCAACCCGAGACTAGGCTCTTGCGCAAGTCTGGGACATATAACACGTTGCTTAAAGTGAGCTCCTTCCCCGAAGTCCACTTCAAAATCACCGTTCCTTCACCCTTGATGTCCGCGGTGGCTGCATTTCCCATGTACAGCTTCTCATCTCCCGCAAGCTCCTTGAAGGTGGTAAAAAGGCTCCTATCTGGCCACACATGACGGGTCGCTCCCGTAT
The DNA here is from genome assembly GCA_030545235.1 of Helianthus tuberosus. Lineage (NCBI taxonomy): Eukaryota > Viridiplantae > Streptophyta > Magnoliopsida > Asterales > Asteraceae > Helianthus > Helianthus tuberosus. The sequence goes on along the minus strand of CM060387.1, from coordinate 51,345,719 downwards.
CAATCCACCATCCTTTTGGAGTGTTGGTCACAGCATTGACCTCATCCAACATTGCGGTTTTGTCGGAAATCATTGCCACCAAAGGCATTCCGTCTTCATCCACCATGTGCGCGCGCTCACGCTTTGGTTTCTTGCATTGGTTAGCCCGATGCCCTGGCTCGTCACAGTTGTAACAAGTCCCTTGGAACGTTGGAGGTTTCTTTTTCACAACCCCTTTCTTCGGTCCAAGTTTGCTAGCCTTTGCTTTCTCCTTGTCCTTTTTCCCCTTACCCTTTGCGCCTTTAGAGGATTGCCCATGCTCAACCAAATTTGCGCTAGCAGAAGTTTGCGCCTGGCTGCCTTTTAGGGCAATTCTATTGCCCTCTTCAATCCGAAGATGAACAATAAGGTCCTCTAAAGTCATCTCCTTTCGTTTGTGTTTAAGATAATTCTTAAAGTCCAACCAACCAGGAGGTAACTTTTCAATCATCGCTGCCACTTGAAATGTCTCGCTAAGTGTCATGCCTTCCGCAAAGATGTCATGTAGTATAATTTGGAATTCTTAGACTTGATTCATAACACTTTTAGAATCAACCATTTTGAAATCCAAAAAACGGGCTACCACAAATTTCTTTGTGCCAGCATCCTCCGTTTTGTACTTTTTGTCCAAGGCATCCCAAAGATCTTTGGAAGTCTTGACATTGTAGTACACGTTATACAATGCATCCGAAAGCCCGTTTAACACATAGCCTCGACAAATAAAATCCGAGTGCTTCCAAGCCTCTACCGCGCTCAGAGCCTGAGCGCTGGTCTCCCCTTCCGCAGGTTGGGGAGCGGATTCAGTTAAGAACCTCGCAAGGTTCATGGTGGTCAGGTAGAAGAACATCTTCTGTTGCCACCGCTTAAAGTGTAGACCCGAGAACTTCTCGGGTCTTTCAGCGTGATTGGCCACTGTGGACGCTCCCACAGTGGTGGCGTTAAGAGGGGTTCCCGTCACAACATTTGTGGTGTTGTTAACGTTGACATTTTCGTTCGACATGCTGAAAAAATTAAAATTAAAATTTTTAGTCAAAAAATTCTGATTTACGCACAAACCAGAAGGAAAGAACTAAATTTTAATTTTACCACAATTTACTGTTTCGGCTTCTAAGTCCAACTTTGAAGACCAAAAACAGAAAATTTATAATTTTTAGAACTTACTAATTGGCTTCTAAGTCCAACTTTGAAGACCAAATCAGAAAGTTTTAGCACTTTTTAGGACAATCTGAATGTAACCAATTGTTTTCAACCAAAGTCGCTCATTTGAAGAAGAAAACAAAAAAAAATCTGTTTTTAAAACACAAACTGAGTGAAAACAAAACTGGTTTGAATCACAAACAGAATGGTTTTGTTACACGAACGGTTTTAAAAATTTGTTTTAAGATTGTAGGAACCGTTCGCATAAATAAATAAAGTTAACAAATTTTATTAATACTGATTACAAACAGAAATTAGAAAGACAAAATTACAAATACAAATACAACTGAAAAATAACCAAATACAAGAAAGGGGTAGAAGCAGAATTGACTGAGGCACGTGTTCAACACGCTTCCCTTAAAACAAATTCCGAGTCTCCCAGGAGTACTCGTTTTGTTTCCCAGGGTACAACAGCCGGAGCAGTAGTACTGCCGGAGAAGACCTAGAACCCGAAGGCTACCTTGAAGCGAGCAGGAAGAAGATCAGAAAGTTGTAGAGAATTGTATGCATATGCTGTTGTTGCTGGTGATTTCTTCTGTTGGGTATGGAGCTGTATTTATACAGCTCCCGGTTTGAAACAACCAAAACCGAATTAAATGAGAGGTTTAAATTGCATTAAACGTCTTCAATGCAATTTAATACGTCAGTTAATTCTCAGTCAAAGCCTGTTAACTCGTCAGTTACGAAGCTGGACTGAAACTGCAGTGTCATTCAATGCTGGAAGCTTCTACGCGTGCGCGCGCGCAAGCCACACTGGTGCGCGCGCGCCCAGGTGTGCACGCCATGCGCGGTGCGTCCTCTTGGCTCACACCCATGCGCGCGTGCGCCTCACTGACTCAGGTCCATGCGCGCGTGCGCCACGTCACCTGTGAGCCTCTACGAGCACGCCACACAGTCACGCCGTTTTGGCTCACTTTGGTGCGCCGCGCACGACACCTCCAGACCCATGCACCATGCGCAACCGCGCGCCTTCGTGCCACGTATACCCGCGCGCGGACTGCCACGTCACGCGCTTCGAACCTGCACTCCACTTGGTCCCTGCAGCCCATGAGATCCACCACGCGCACGTGGTAAAAAATACAAAGGCGGCTCTCAAGCGGCTCGCGGCGATGCGAGCGTGCGAAGTGCGCCACATTGCGCCTCATCGCCCACGCCACGCGCGCGCGCGAGCGTGTGCGAGTTAGGGTGCTCCGCACCCTTCGCGAGTACACTAGTGAGTGCTCCCATGAAACAATAAGGATGGAGAGTTCCCACTTAAATACCCCTTTAAGTTCCATCTCTCATCCGATGTGGGACAAGGTGCTACTTTCCCTTTTGTTTCAGCATTGAATGTTCCAAACACCCAACTTTGAGCATCGATATCTCATTCATCTTAGCTCCGTTTTGGACGCGGTTTAGTTCGTTGCGAAGCTCTCCCAACATAGAACACAATCCCACAAATAAATATATAAAACCCGCTCATTTTATTATATTTATTTATAGTCTAAAATAGGAAAAAATCATTTTCCTATATTTGTGAAAAATGCTATTTTCACCTATTTTTCCAACAGAAATTCCACCGACTTAGGTTGTTGAAGCATAGACACACTCAAATTTACACCGACACGCACATAAAAATACGAATGTAAAAAAGTAATTAACAAAAGAGATTAATGAACGAAAGTTATTTAGAGAAAATTAATTTAGTAAAAAGCTAGGGGCCAAAAATGTCAATTGCTAAAATAGAGGATATTAAAAATGAGAAAAGGACTAAAATTGCCAAGTCCAAAAGTTGAAGGGCCAACCAAAGCCGGTGGAAAATTCCACCGACTTTGGTTTTTAAGATAGTATACAATATGTATGTGTACACATATTAGGCTTTTGAGTATTTGGTTGGAGTATATTAGATGACACTTGCTTGTTAAGTCATCCCAGATCAAGTGAGTTGATATGAAAAGTTAGCAGGATTCAGGACCACATGAAGCATATGAAATACATATATTTGATTAACATGTATATCAATTGTTATATTTTGGACCCTATAAAATCAAACAATCACAAAATTGCAAATGACTTGAATGGTATACCTTGGTATTCATAAACTGTTGAAACTGACATATGCGTCAAAAAAAAAAAAAAAACCACATTAGGGCAGTTTGAGATTAATACGATTTGGTTCATGGTTTGAAAAACCACTTTTAAATTTTAACGGTTTGGTTCATAATTTAGAACATGAAACTGACAAAAAAAAAAATTCAAGTCTTTAGAATATTCAAATTACGTTGCATACATGCACATGAGCGTATAATATTTAAGAACTATACTAATCATCTTTAAAAACTCAATACAAAGAGTTTGGAAAAAAATAAAATAAATAAAACACATGTCCACAGCGCTCAAATCAAATTGTTTTAGAGGGTCCAGAAGACCTAACCAACCCGACCAGTTTGGTTTGCTTTTACTGGAAACCATAGTTAGCAGTTCGGCCTAGAATTTCATTAAAACCTATTGAATGGATCCTATTTTTAACATGGTGATGGTTTCCTATTAGATTTTGCCAAAAGTAATAACAATAATTATATATCTAGTGATTCCAAATACGAACATATCTTTTAAAATAATAGCCTACTCATTACAAATTATTTTTTAAAACTAAGCAAATGAAAAAAAAAAAAAAGCTGTGAAGATTGAAGAAGAATGGTCACAACTACATTATTAAACTATAAAGAAATTATTACAACAAAGAGAGTAAAAAACAAATTGGTCGATTTTTCTATTTTTTATTGGTAAAAGCAACTCATAATAATATCTAAAATAATAATGAACACCACTTGCAAATACCCATACTTAATTGCCTAGCATGGGTAAGCTCGTTTTCCATGGTTATATTTTTTGCATTCATCTATCAACCAAAAGAAGAATAAAAAAAATAAATATAATTTTCTGATGACGAAGAAACTTATGGAATGCGAAGAATAAAAAAAATAAACATAATTTTCTGATGACGAAAAAACTTATGGAATGCTTAAATAATAGAAATTAAAACATTTGAAATACTGTAATATATAATAATAAATTAAAACCTTTGAGATTAAATTGCTATTACACTATAATCTTATATATTAATTTGAATATTACTATAAATTTAAATATTATTGATATCAGTATTAAATACAAACATTATAAAATGAAACAAAAAATATTAAAGAATAAATATTAATTTTAAAAAGCTAAATAACCATATTCAACTTTTTAAATTGAAATTGAGTTAAAACATAAGGCTAAAATGGTAAAGGCTGGGCTCGTATCAATCATGTATAGCTGGTAAATCAACTTTCTAAATTGCTTGTGGTATAATTGAAGAAAATATAAGTCCCATCAGGTAAAATGAGAATGAAGAAAAGCAGATTAATTGATTGTAATACTACACGATTTTGGCGATTTAAAGTGGCGTTGTTGGTTTTCAACGTCGTGCATATCGACCTGTTTATGGCGTTTAGACCACCCGTAGTGGGGCGTTATTTTTAAAAAAAATTGAAAAAAAAGCCCCAAAACGCCCCCTCCCACTACACCCGGCGTTATAGGGCGTCTTTTTTGAAAAAAATTGATGTTAGCGTTTTAATTATAACGCTGTAAGTCCACTGCATGTGGCCACATGGTGGGGTCCAAGGTTTTGACTAGCCAATAAGAATCTAGGTTGCCTTTTTTTTATTTGTTTAATGATTGGAAGGGGTATTATTTGGGCATTATTCCCGCTACGACACTTTTGCAATAACGCCCCATGCTGACTGGGATGACACGTGTCGGATAATGCCTCATGGTGGGGGCATTATTTTTGTTCACCACTACACATGGTCTTAGGACGGCGTTGTTCAAGAGGCGGGGGATTCTTCACCGGCATGGAGCTGATTTAGGTAATGACGTGGCACGTGGTTATTCGACGTGGGTGATAGTCGTATAACTCCAATGGTTGAATTTTTAAAATTTGTAAAACCTTTACTTTTTTACAAATCAAATTTTACCCTATATATACAACCCACTCCATTTTTTTTACAAACTCTACAACTTCACCCAAAATTATACAAACTCTCAACCATTTCCACTTCAAAAAAACCGAGGATGACAACCGTTGCGGGGACCGAAGAAGAAGATATCGCAGTTTTTGAGTTGTGGGTCGAAGTTTTGAGCCACCACACGCCAAGTAGGCGAATGAGCGGTCTTTTTTGGAGGAAAAATCGACAACATTTTTGCATCCATAGGGGTGAGACCACCCGAACCGTCGACCCCCTTTCGTCTCGTTTTAGGGTAATCCGTCTCGATTGCGAAAGATTCGAAACAATCCACACCGCCGTGGAGCACACGGTTGGTGACCTTGGGAGGACGACATCATTCAAGTGGCTCTAATCAACTTTAGGCACGAGCACCACCATGACTTCAAGCTCGTCTCGGTGTGGGAAATCATTAGATTTTTTATTTAAATTAGGTGGTTTTTAATTTTTACATTTTATGTAACGTTTTATATAATTTAATGTTATGTATTGTTTAAGGAAAATTGGTTTTTAATAAACCAACCTTTGTCCTGTTGGTAAATAATAATCTTACCTTCGTAATTGGTATACAATAATCCTACCTATCAATATGTTGGTAGTCCATAAACTTTCGTTAATTTTTTAACTGAAATTAGTTTTTAAGTTTTATTTATTACACAAACAGTCCCTATAGTTGTAAACCAAGCTATTTAAATGACACAAACCCTAATTCCCTTCACTTTTGAATCAGACAAACAAAACACTGGCCTCTCTCATCTTCTCTACTCCCTCGATCCTCTGTCTGACAAGCATATCAGCCGGTTGCTAGCTGTAATACCGGCGGCGGAGTTGTCGGCTCACCCCACACACACACCCACCTGCAAATCACCCCACCCCCTTCCTTTTCGATCTGTATGACGACCGACCACCACCACCACCACCATCTGGTGGTGGCACGATGACACAACAAGAGAGAGAGACGAGGCGGAGGTGGTCCGGCGAGGACTTTTGACGGCGACAACGCCGTGAGCGATGGCCGGCGGCAAGGCCGCGGCGGCCGTGGCTGAAAATAGTTAAAACTAGTAAATTATAACTACAGGGTTGTTTGTGTAATAAATAAAACTTAAAAACTAACTTCAGTTAAAAATAATTAACGGAAGTTCATTAAAAACCAACATGTTGATAGGTAGGATTATTGTATACCAATTACGTAGCTAGGATTATTATTTACCAATGAGGCAAAGGTTGGTTTATTAAAAACCAATTTTCCATTGTTTAATTACCAGTAATGTTTTTATAAAATTTTAATACATTTTATATAATTTGAATTATAAAATAAAACAAAAGGTGTGTGCCACGTGTCGAAAAACGCCACGTCTCCACCCCCGGGCCACATCGTCCGTTTTAGCACCACGCCACGTTCCGACGCGTGGTCCACATGTCGCATAATGCCCCATCTTCAAGCCCCTCCACACCGTGTGGCCTAACTATGGTCGCAAAAGTTGTTAGGCGCTTCCTAGTCAGAGTTGATAGTACTCGGCCTAAGCAGAGAGACGCGGGCCTCATCATCCTACCTTTTAGCGATTACTCGTGAAGTACTCGGCCTCCGATACCTTGTTTTACAATGTAACTTTGTAGAACTAGAAGTCAGTAAGGGCTTTATGTCATATCCACAATCAATTATCCTCCTACTCTTGATGCAGAGAAACTAGAATGTAGTGTGTGTTTGTGTGTGCAAATGAGACCTTTGAGAGTGTGAGTGATTGGAGTAAAATGGAAGGGAGTAGCTGGAAATGTTGGAAATTTGTCCATAAGTGTGTGTCTGGTAAGACAATGTTCTTTTTTAATTACTTTCTTTTTTTAATCACTATAATAAGGCAAGCAGAAGCGAATAAAAAAAAACAATTTGGCCCATTCATGATTCATGTATCTGTTTACATCCTACATCAGGCCTTAACAATAGGAACATGTGTAATTGTCAATTGTAACCAACTAGAAATTGGTATTTGTGAAAGCTACATATCCCATTTTAATCTCTCAACTATGCATTGGTAATAGCAAAAGAGAAAATCGAGGATAATAAATTTTTAAGTATTTATATGTACTACGATATTTTACATATCATCATATAGTAATTCCCACCAATAGCAAAACTAAAGTAGAGTCTGAGGAATGTAAGATGTAGACAGCCTTACCTCTACCCCATAGGAATAGAGGGTCTCATTCCAGTGAGACCCCCGGCTCGATGTTAGTTTTGTATCAAACCTTGGATATAAGACACATAACACTCGACAATTAAACCAAAGGCCAATTAATGCATTTACTCCCTTGTCTTTCGGCTATCAACGCCATCACATGATGCATGATTAACTATCCCCCTCTTTTAACATTATTTTCACGAAATTAGTAAAATAACGTTAAAATTAGTGCACTTTCACTTTTGACCCCCTGAACGCCCACACATATATACATTATATGCGCATACCGCAAGCGGAGCGTAAATATTTTACCTCTATAGTCATGAAATACGTGAACAAATTTCGCCCATCCACTTTATATTCACATATTCATGTATCAACGTAAATGTTTTGGAATGTATTTATATGACCCAAACTGTTAGAAAATAAAGTAAATACGCGAAAAAAGTAGTCGCTAGATGAAAATTTCGCTTATAAATAAAAAAGAGTTAAATGTCATTTTAGTTTAAGTGGTTTGGGGCATTTTGCCAGTTTAGTACAAAGGTTTGAAACCTTGCTATTTTAGTCCAAATAGTTTCAGACGTTGCCATTTTAGTTCACTGGGTTAACTACATCCCTTTATTTTGTTAACTAGAAAGACATTTTGGTCATTTTATATGTAATTCTGTTAACAAGAATGGCAATTCGACCATATAAAATGATCGGATTACCCTTCTAGCTAAAAAAATGGCGGAGTTAACCCACTGGACTAAAATGGCAACACTTAAAACTATTTGGACTAAAATGACAACGTTTCAAACCCTTGGACTAAACTGACAAAATGACTCAAACCACGTGAACTAAGATGGCATTTAACTCAAATAAAAAAAAGTAAAATGCGGGCCAGGTCTTTGTATTACAAGGCATTTGTGATGTTAGATATGAAATTATTTTCTGTATTTCATTGCTTTAAAGGTAAAAAACTCATCTCACATGACACTACAAATATCCCCCCAAAATGGACTATTCTCATTGTAAAATCATGAGTGACTATACTAATTAACAAACACTTTCCTAATGAAAATCTTCACTTACAGCATACTTTTCATCTTTCATAAACTCAAACAATCCTCCTAATGTGGCATATATTTCCTCTGTATTTTCATTTGATACATCCTTAGCTATAAAACTTTGCATTCCACCGGGCGTTTCAATCCAACTACAACCCGCAATCTTCTTCAACCCGATATCATTTAACATCACTCGAACATTTTCAGCCTCTTCCCATCTTCCAGCTTGCGAATACAAATTCGCCATTATAACATAATTTCCTGTATTTTCCGGCTCAATTTCAAACAAACGATCACACGCAAACTTCCCAACTTCAACATCACCAGCAACCGAAGCCCCATTGAGCAACGCACCCCAGACTCTCGCACTAGGCTCAAACGGCATTTTATTAATGTAACTTACGGCTTCGTTAAGCTTTAAGGCCCGGCTTAATACACCTACCATGCAAGCATAATGCTCCATTAACGGCTGAATGTTATATACATTTAACATACTGTTGAATATCCTCCAAGCCTCATCTACTAATCCAGAATGAGCACAGGCTGATAAAACAGACGTGAATGTAACCGGATCCGGCTGTATGCCTACGTTAATCATGTTATTAAATAAATCAAGTGCTGCGTTTACCTCCCCGTGAGCAGAATACGCTGATATTAACGATGTATATATAATAACACTCTTCTTTTTTGACTGTTTGAAAACTATTTCTGCACCCTTAAGAAAACCTAACTTAGCATACGTATCGATAATTGCCGTTGCTACGTAGATATTTTTGTCGTAGATGTTTCGGATTGCGTATGCATGCATCTCCTTCCCTCCTTTTAGGTTCGATAATTGTGAAAGCGTAGGAAAAATATTCGAAAGCGTTACTGTATCCGGTTTAAACCCGCATATCTGCATTTCACGAAACAAACTGAGTACCGCTTCATACTGTCGGTTTTGAAATTGCCCGGATATGACAGCATTCCAAGTACTCAAACCGGGCTTATCCATTTCCTGGAAGAGATCCATCGCTTTGTCTACAACACCGTGAAGCATGTATCCATAAATAATAGAGCCGTAGCTAATTTCATCCCGCTCACTCATCTCGTCGAAAAGCTGTTTAGCATACTCCAGGCTACCACATTTCGCATACATCGCAATAAACGCATTGCAAACAGGGAGATCTATTTTAATCTCATTATCCAACACATACCTATGAACTTTCATTCCCAAATCAAGATCGTTCGACTGTGCACACGCTTGCAGGACACTGATCACAGTGAACTCATTCAGCTGTACATCTTCCAAACCCATCATCTCAAAATACAATTCTTTACATTTATCATAAAGCCCGCCTTTCGAATACCCCGCTATCATCGCATTCCATGTCACAACATCTCTATGACAAGTACTATTAAACAACCTTCTTGCCAAAACAATTTCATCACACCTACAATAGAAAGTTATCAAAGCATTTACGACAAATACATCGCTATCCAACCCGTTCCGAATAATATAAGAGTGAAATCTTTTACCCAAGTTAAACTCATAACCCAAAGAAGATAAAGCCTTTAGCACACATGTAACAGTATAGTTATCGGGCTTAACCGACACTGAACTGGAAGCCAAGAAACCCGAAAAGAGCTTCAGGGTGTCGGTATGCCGGTTGTGCATAGAATAGCCCATGAGCAATGCGTTCCAAGAGAAAGTGTTCTTGTGGGGAATTTGGTCGAACACCTGGTGGGCATAAAAAAGGTGGTTGGTTTTGGAGTAACAGGTGATGAGTTTTGAAGCCAAGAAGTTGTCGAGGGTGACGGAGGAGAGGATGAGTTGGGCGTGGAGGAGCTTGGCTGGCCGGATGAGACGGTGGTCGGTGCAGTGCTGGATGAGGCGGCCGTATGCGGTGTAATTGAGCCCATTGGGGATGTTGTTGGGTTGTGCAGAGGCGGGGGGAATTTGAATGTGTAAAAGTTTTGTAAATCTCATGAGTCTTGCTTCAAACAATTAGAGAATAATAATACTGATATAGTGCTTACAATAGTAAAACTGACCTACAAAGTGGCTTGTAACTTTGTATAATGATTTTAGAAATTTATTAGGTACTCCCTCCGTCCCATTAAATGTGTCTTATTTTGAATTTTCAAAGTCTTTATTTATAAACTTTGACTTTAATTTTATATTTTTTGTGTTATGTAAAACTTGATGAAAATTAACCCGATAAAAACACTTGTAAAACACACCCAAAGCATATAACTTTCATCAAGTAATATCTAACACAAATAAAATTATTTAAGGTCAAAGTTTATAAATAAAGACTTTGAAAATTCAAAATATGACACTTTTAATGAGACGGAGGTAGTATTTGTTTAACTCTATCTAGGGCTGTAAACGAGTCGAGTTGAGCCGAGCTAGACCCAGCTCGAGCTCGGCTCGAACTCGATTCGAGCTGGCCCGGCTCGAGCTCGAATTTCAAATCGAGCTGAGATTTGAGGCTCGAGCTCGACTCGATTAGAATTCGAGCTAGCTCGGTTCGGCTCGATCTAGCTCGAACTAACAAAAAACCGCAAAATTTACTATTTAAAAAACCCTTAAAAATGAATTTTTTCATAGACTAAGGGCCATAATTGCCATTTAATTTAAACATATGGCTAAATATGCAAGTATAAACAATGTTGTAGAAGGCGCTAGGCGCTAGTCGGGCGGTGAGGTACAGCCTAGGGATTAATCGGGATTAACCGGGATTAATCGGAATGGGATTTTTATATGTATTTTTTCAAAATTATATATATATACCCAATAATATAAAAATAATACTTCAAAATTCACATAAATACTTCAAGTTTCAGATAGTATGGTTCGATTTTGACCGATTTTGACCAATTCTGACCGACTAGGACCGCCTAGGACCGCCTAGGACCGCCTAGGACCGATTTTGTCCGATTTTGTCCGATTAATGTAGTCCGATTAATCCGATTAATTGACCGACTAGGACCGCCTAGGACCGCCTACGACCGACTTTGACCGATTACCGATTAATTGACCGACTAGCTTATAATTAATCAGTTGGTGACCGCCTAGCGCCTAGGCGGCGATTAATCGGCCGCCTAGGCCGATTTCTGCAACAGTGAGTATAAATAGTTAATTCACTTTGTACATTTTCTTTACTTTCTTTTATTGGGGGAATACTCCCTTAGTTTTTGTTTTCTAAGCGATGTGGGACAAAATAAATGAAGGATGTAAACCTTATCGAGCCAGGTCTAGAGCTCACGAGCCGAGCCAGACCAAGCTCGAGCTCGGCTCGTTTACAAACCGAGCCGAGCCGGCTCGTTAACAACCGAGCCAATTTCGAGCCGAGCTTTCTTCGAGCTTTTTTCGAGCGAGCTGCGAGCCACGAGTTTTTTGAACACCCCTAAGTCTCTATCAACAATTTAGAGATTCTTATTCATCTAATCTTACTTTAAAAAAAATCAAATGTTACGCACCAATAATTCTTAAATATTGTCTCCTTGCTCAGTTTGAACTCGGACTTTCTTTTTTAAGAGGAAGTGTCTCTGCCAAGTGGACTATCCCACATCTCAATGGGTTCTCTTTGGTATGTTGAAAAGTTTAAATTTGTAAGTTTTAAATAGAATTTTTCCGTTAAAAAGGTATTTATTTAACTCCTTATGTTAAAGAATGAGTTGAAATTAAAAATAGTAGGTTTCCACACGCGTTGCATGTTGAGCCCTAACTTTTACTTTTACTCATCCGAGTCTTCATGATTTACACTTCCCTGCATTTTCAGTCGTTCTATTAAATACCTCTTATATTTTCTTTTTAAATGTTGTGAAATGTCCAAATGCCCCTGTTTTTATCTCATAACACAATGCGTCCCTACAAATTTTAAATCTCCCAACTAAATTTGTATTTCCCTCCTAATACAAAATATGTTATGAACCTTCATCAACTTACAAATTACAATCATGCACTCAACTTACATCAAATTTTACTCATACATAATCAGTTTTGTTGCAACATCTATGAAATTGTTGGCCCTTAAACAATAAGAAAGTTGGAAGCACATACATGTTTGCAAAATCATCCAATCATCAATAAGGAAATCAGTCAATGAGTTCTATAATGCAAATTTATGTGACCATGTACATTACATTGAACATAGATTTAATCAACTACTTTTGTTTAAACGAACAATAAGATTTTTAATGAACATAGATTCCTCTAACCATCAACATACCATGTACCATGGACATATGTTATGAACATACATTGGGGACTTTTCCCTGATACTGCAAACCATGAACATATGTTATGAACCTACATCAACCATACACGTTGCACTGACCAGCAACGAGTACAAACCAAATATTCAATCAACTAACATAGATTAATAAACATACATTTCTATTTAAATAAACATGCATTCCTGCAAACCATGAACATACTTGTGTTTAAATGTATATACATTCTTGTAAACCATGACATGAACCATACATTCCTTCAAACCATGATATTAACATACTTCCAATCAACATACATTCGTGCAAACATTTCATTAATTATACATAGAATTTCATCATCCATTAATTAAACATAATCATCCGTTATTTAACATATACACCTGGGTACAATACATAATTACAAAAATAAAAATAAAAAAATCAGGTTACAATAAATCATTACAAAAACCTGATTTACATAGTCGGGAACTAAAATATATAGTTAACCATCTAACTACCTACTCGATTCTATCAGCCCAACCTCATTCATAGATTCATAGATGACCTCGAACATGACATTGTTCCAAAACACTAGATTCATAAATGACCTCGAACATGGGATTTGGGGGCACAACATGTGGGTTGAGGTTTTTAGGTAAGAGTTTGATGGTGAAAAGACAATAGTATCCCTTATTCTAACGGTCAAAGTTGATCAACAAACATAATATACCCATTGTGTTTAACGGAAGGACTCAAAAGGACACAAAATGCTGGGAAGTGTAAACCTCAAGGACTCAGAGGAGTAAAATTAAAAGTTAGGGGCTTAACATGTTGGTGTGTGTAAACCACAGGGACTCAAGTTGTAATTTACTCAAAAAATATATATAAAAGTCCATGTCTTTTAAGTAATTTACTCAAAAAATATATATAAAAATCCATCTCTTTCAAAATTTAAATCCCAATCCTCTTTGATCAATCTTCTCCGCATGCCACCAATCCCCCACCACCACACACATTACTATCGCCACCACTACACACCAGCACCACCGTTACCATCACCTCTCTCAACTCTCTCTCTCTCCCTCTATAATGTGGTACCCTACAACCAGTGGTGAAGATTGTAAATGCATTTTGGGTGATAAGTGCAGGCTCTCTCTGTAAATGCATTTTGGGTGATAAGTGCAGGCTCTCAAACTCAAGGGTCCTTTATTGTAATTGTTAAAACTTTATGTTATGGTCCGAATTATGTTGAAGTTAATGGTCAGGACTTTGTTCCTCTTCTATAGTCCAAATTTAGGCATTTGTTAGTCAGGGTTTCTATTGTATTGGGCTTTGGGCCTTTCTATGTCCTGACTTTAGTAGTCAGGACTTTCCTTTGTATATATACTCTCAGTGAAATGTTATACACAACGATTCTTTTGTGGAAATCTGTGCCCTAATCATTGTGTGTGTGTTTTGTCTGGCGGCTGCTGTGTGTGTGACGTCACTCATCTCCTACATCAAGAATACTCTGTGTATTCTTGATTTATCTCACTAATCTTGCATTCTAGTTCTTCATCCTACAGTGGTTGATCATCAGGTGGATTCCGCACACCTGTTGGTTGTCTTTGTTGAGTGAGATCCTGGATTAGGTGACCTTACAAGTGGTATCAGAGCAGTGTGCTCATACTACTGTAGGTTTGGGTTTAGAGGTTTAGTTGAGAAAGATCACATTTTGATTGGGTTCTTGTGTTGTTTGCTGTGTTTTGAGTGTTTTTCATCAATCATTCTTGTGTTTATTCATTCTGGATGATGGATTGTGATTAGAAAATAGCTATTTAGGATATACATTCATCTGGGTTTTTACAGAGCTTGAAGATCTTCATCAGGGGCTTTTGAAGGGTTTTTGAAGGTTAGTAAAGATTCCGTGTTTGATCCATTTTATTTTGTTCAGAGTTTTCCTTTAGTGTTTTCCCTTCAGAGTTTTCCTTCAGAGTTTCCATTCAGTGTTTGTGCTTCAGGGTTATTGATGAACTAGTGTGAAGTCACACTTGTGAGATAACCTGAAGCAATTTCCACTTGTCCGACTAAGAAGTCAGGACTTTGTGGTCAGGGCTTTGGAGATCAGAGTTTTTCCTTTTAAGAGGTCAGGTCAGAGTTTGTTTCTTTTCAGAGTTTAAAGTTTCAGGGTTTTTCATCAGAGTTTCAAGTTTAGTGTCCAAGTTTAGGTGTCCAAGTTTAGGTGTCCAAGTTTAGGTGTCCAAGTTTAGTGTCCAAAAGTTTAGGTGTCCAAGTTAGGTGTCCAAGTTTAGTGTCCAAGTTTAGGTGTCCAAGTTTAGTGTCCAAGTTTAGGTGTCCAAGTTTAGTATTTAAGTGAGTCCGAGTTTTTATTAAAAAAAAAATTAATTAATTACTAGGATCCGAGTTTGAGCTATTCAAAATTTGTTAGAGTTTATTTTCAAAGTCCATTCAGAGTTTAGTGTTTAAGGATTTTCATAGTCTAATTTCAGAGTTTAGAGTGTTGTCAGAGTTTTTATATCAGGTTTGATCCGGGTTATACCACTCTGATTGTCTCCGAGTTTTCACTCAGTATTTCCAAGTTTCGCTTGTGTCTACGGTTTTTGTCAACTTAGAAACTTTTTCAAAGAAAACTTTCTGTTTCAACTCACTGTTTCTTTCACAAACACTCTCTGTTTCTTTCACAATTTATTCGAAATGGCAAACAACAATCTAACTGCAATGGTGCAAAACCTCAAGCACAATGCTGAGGTAGGGAGTAACGACAAACCTCCTTTGTTGATAAACGAGCTTGATTTTCCTGAGTGGAAGGAGCGTTTCGAAAGGTATGTAAAAGCGAAAGACATCAAAATCTGGTTGTGTATCGTTAAAGGATGTGGAGCTACGCCAGTACGTACGTTAACGATTGATACTTATTTGGCACTCACTGACGACCAGAAGAAATTTTATGATTGTGAAGAGAAAGCTATGTCAATGATTACGATGGCTATGACACAATCTATACTTCACACTTTTCGTAAGAGAAGTAGCTCGAAGGAGTTGTGGGATAGCATGATCGAGCGCTATGAAGGAAATGCAATATACAAGAAACGACGACTCGAACGTTTGAAGACTCAATTCGTTGTGTTTAAAGCTTTAAGAAATGAATCATTTGATGATACAGTGAACCGGTTTTATCATTTGTTGAGCGAACTTGATAGAAGTCAAGAGGGTATCTACACTGAATTTGAGAAGGTTGAGAAGTTTCTGAATTGCCTTTCCAGAGAATGGAATATGTACACCGCTTTGATTAGAGAAGGTGTTCTCTATGAGGAGCTCTCATTGGAAGAAGTTGTAAAAAAACTGAAGGGTTATGCTTGGAATATGGAAGATCAAGCATCTGATTTCGAGAAGATTCAAGATCCTCAGTTATATAAAGCCTCAAAACCGACGGATAAGGGTAGTAATGGAGTAAACGGTGTTGCCCTATATTCAGAGAATGAAGTTCCTGCAAGTGAACACGCCTTTATGAGCAACAATGTCAGTTCAAGTGGAACAACAAATTCCAATCAAGGAATGTACTCTTCTAGTGGAGCTCAGAAATCTCAAGCAACAAACTTGAACATTCCAAAGTTAGATGCAAGCGGCTTAAAGTTGATAGAAGAAAACATGAGCCTTTTGGCGTCCTTCATGACTGCCTACGAGAACTTCTGTCTTGGAAAGCTCGTTGAACCGTCAAGTCTCGATGAGGACTTTGACCAGATAGACCAAGACGAAATGGAAGAACTTGATCTACAACTCAATATGGCACTCTTAGTCCGTAGAGCAAAGAAATTTCTGTTGAGAACGGGTAGGAAGTTCATAGGAGGTCAGACAAAGACTCGAATGGGAGTCGACATGTCAAAGGTGAAATGTCACAACTGCGGCATCTACGGGCATTTCGCACGTGATTGTCGAAAGCCGAAAATGGAAAGATCTGACAGAGAAAGCAACTCTCGAGGAAACAATACAAGACCTCACAACAATGCATCAACTGCTACCTCTAACTCAAGTACTCGTCCAAGTGGTTCTGAAAATCATACACCTTCGACAAACAATGCTATGGTGGCTCAACCTCTACAAAGTGTGACTGAGCCTTACGACTGGGGTTGTGCTTTGGAAGACATTTCAGGAGCTATTGTGTCACAAGCATTTATAGCTGAAATTGTGAACGAAGAAGTATGTGAAGAGGTTGTCGAAGAGACTAGCATTGAGGAACTTGCGGTTGTAGCTGAGGTTTTTGGGGAAGAGTTGGATTCGGGTAATGTTGCTGAGAATGAAGATAACTTGAATGAAGAGTCTGTTGAAAAGGCTAACAAAACAGAAGATGGAGAAAAGGGAGAATGCTTTGAGTTCAACATCTCCACAGCTGAAATGCAGCAATTTGCGGATGCAGAAGCTAAAAAGTTAGAAGAAAACTCCGGAGAAGATGAAGCGTGTGCATTCATGGCTGGCATTGAGGTAAAATCATCTTCTGTAGATAAGCGATGTGCTAGATGTGTTGAGTTTGTCGCCAAGATTGATAGATATGCACTTCATAACACAAACTTAATTGCAGATTTAGAAAAATCCAGAGAACTCATTGCTGTTTTGTCTAATTCGGATAAAGAACACCGAATTAAGATAAAAGCGTTGAAAAATGATATCTCTGAATTTGAGAGACTTGTGGCTCAGGGAACTGTTAAAAATCAGGAATTAAGATCTGAACTTGAAATGAACCAAAATTGTGTTTTGGAAAAGAACAAAATCATTTTGGAAAAAGATAATCTGATTTTAGATTTGCAACGAAAAATTGAAAAGTTCGGGGATTCATCTGAAGTGATGAATTTCTGTATTAACAGCCAACGTCTCAAAGAATCTGAGGAAGAAATGTTCGGCATCGGTTATAAGAAAGTGCCTCCTCCGGTAAACCATAATTATACATCGATGCCAAGCATTGATCCTGAATTGGCAAATTTTGTGCCAAAGACCCCTCTGACGGTTGAACCGCAAAGTGAGTCAGAAGCTGAGCCAGATGAGGCTTCTGACTCAGAACAGTCGAAGGTGAGTGAAGTTACAAAGAAAAATGAGCTAACTTTTGATAACATTGAGAATTTGATAAGCAATAAAATTTTGGAAATTTTTAATCAAGTTCAAAATGCGAAGTCAAAACCAAAGTCACGTGGGAAACCCAAAAAGAATTTGAAAAATATCCCTAAAACTGAGTTTGTTAAAGGGGAAGATTTTATCAAAGAAGAAGAGAAAATCGAAACAGGTTCAAACTCTCAGTTTGTCAACCAAATTTTGAAAAATCCCACTAACGCCTCATCATCTTCGACCAGTCATGAGGAACGTCCAAAGAATGCTGCGAAAGTTCGCAAATGTTATAAGTGTCGTGGGAAAGGACACTTAGCAGCAGATTGTCCAAATGACAAGGGTAAATCCCATGTTGATCCTGATCAAAAGAAACCTTTTGTTGAAGAACCGCAAAATGAAACAGTTAATGTTGAAAAGAAAAACAGTAAAAATCAGAAGGTTGAGAAAAACAAAGTGATTAAACAAGAAGTAAAACCGGTTGTCAAAGCAAATGTCAAATCACAACAAAATCAGGATCACGGGAAGAAACCAGTTGTTATTAATCATGGTGAAGGATCGGAAAGTTCATCTCAAAGACATGATACTCGTGAGAAAACCCCTCACAGACGACAAAATCATGTTACTTTCCAAACACATGAGAATGACCAACGTTCTGGAGGTTCGAACAACAACTATGTTAGACCTCATGCACAAAACAGATTCGTGAATGACCGAAATGCGTCACCCCCCGATTTCCAAATCAAAGACAGCATTCGGATAATCATCCACGATCATTCTCAAGACACGATGATGTTCCTAGATTTGGTAGGAATTTTGAGCCACCCAGGAATCAAAATTACGGTTACCAAAACTATGGAAGCCGAGATTATGGAAACTCTGGTTATACCAACAGATCGTCAACTCCGTATAATCCACGATTTACGGGGAGTCATTCCAACAATTTCCGAAATGGAAATGGAGGACACAAAGGCGATGATGGTTATTTCAAAGAGTTTTCTTATGTTGACGAATCGGGACGACCCAAGACCATCATGGCTTGGGTCCCACACTCTAACTAAATTTTCTTGTTGGGGAGTGTAGGAGCAGCTGAAGAGGGCTATCTATATTTGGTATATCGATAGTGGCTGTTCCAGACACATGACAGGAAATAAAGAGTTATTGAACAATTTTAAACAAATTCGTGGTGGTTATGTTAACTTTGCCGGTGAGAAGGGTGGATACATCACCGGTGAAGGTTCTGTGTCAAATGGAAAAATTACGCTGCATAAAGTGAACTACGTTGAAGAACTGAAGCATAACTTGATGTCGGTTTCTCAAATTTGTGATAACAAGTACATGATGTTATTCACTGATAAAGCTTGCTTCGTTTTACGTCCGGGATTTGTTGTTCCTGAAGATTGGATTGTTATGAGGGCTCCAAGGGTGAATAACACATATGTCATGGACATGCGCCCGTTGGTTAACTCGTCCGCTCCGGTGACATGTTTACTTTCGAAGGCGACTGAAGATCAATCGTATCTCTGGCATAGGAGAATGGGCCACGTGCATCTGCGAAAAATGAACCACTTAGTGAAAAACAACTTAGTGTTGGGGGTTCCTTTATGTAGTTTCAATATGCACAACAAATGTGAATCATGTGAAAAAGGAAAAATCAAACGAAAGCCTCACAAACCAAAAACTGTTAACTCAATCCAAAAACCACTTGAATTGCTTCACATGGATCTTTTCGGCCCAATCCATGTTGCTAGCATTGGTGGGATGTCTTATTGCCTAGTTGTCACTGACGATTTCTCACGATATTCGTGGGTATTTTTCTTAAAAACAAAGGACCAAACTGGTGGTATTTTAAGAGACTTGTTCAAACAACTTGAGAAAAATTATTCACTTCCTGTTAAGAAAATCCGAAGTGACAACGACACTGAGTTTAAAAATCATTATATGGATGAGTTATGTAGGGAAATGGGAATAGTTCATCAGTTTAGCGCTCCATATGTTCCTCAACAGAACGGAGTTGCAGAACGGAAGAATCGTACCCTAATTGAGGCGGCCCGAACTATGCTTTCTGAATCAAAATTGCCAATTTTCTTCTGGGCCGAGGCGGTAAACACAGCATGTTATGTGTTAAATCATGTGCTTACGGTCAAAAGAGAAGATAAAATGTGTTATGAATTGCTTGAAAACAAGAAACCGAACTTATCTGGTTTTCAACCTTTTGGGATCAAGTGTGTTATCAAACGCACCAAAGATACTCCTAAAATGGGGGAAGTTGGTGAAGTTGGGTTCTTTTTGGGTTATGCCAATGGAACTCCCAACAAACGCGTTTATAACGTTAAGAAGCGTACAGTGGAGATCGTGTTTGATATAACTCCTTTGAGTTACGATCCTCCGCCGTCCGAATTCAGTCCTAAAAGTGGTTACGATTATGATAAATTATTTGATTCATTTGATCTTCCTAATGTTTCAGAAGAAGATTCGGAGGTTGTATACACACATCTTGTGAACAAAGATGAAGTGGATGCGAGCTGGAGAGCAAGTATTCCTACTAATGTGTCTTCGAATGTTCCAGTCGCTGATTCTTCGATCGTAAATGAAGTTGTTGCTGAGCAGATCCCCAATGCAGCTGCTCAAACTACAAGTGGTGATCTTTACGTTGACTTTTCAGCTTATCCAAATGTTAATGCGTCTTCTGGAAATGATCAAGCTTCTAGTAGTAATGCAAATGCTGAGGGGGAGATTCAATCGAATTTGGGAAACAATCTTTAAGCTCCAGCAATTCCAGTTCCAAGAACAAATATTCATCATCCTGTTGATAATATTATTGGGAATCCAAATGCGGGAGTGCAAACGCGAAGGAGTATTTCAGAGATGCAGTGTCTGTTCTCTGCTATCAAGAAAGAAGAAATCTACAATCTTAGCCTACATGAATGTTTTATCTCTCAAATAGAGCCGAAGAACTATCAGATGGCTCTGAAGGATAATTCTTGGTGTGAGGCGATGCAAGAAGAGTTAGCTCAGTTCGACAAGTTAAAAGTGTGGAATTTGGTCGATCTTCCAAAGGGCCAACATGCAATCAACACGAAATGGGTTTTCAAGTGCAAGAAAGACGATAAGGGTGTCGTCGTCAGAAACAAAGCACGGTTGGTTGTTCAAGGCTTCAATCAAGAGGAAGGGATTGATTATACAGAAGTTTATGCACCGGTGGCAAGACTTGAAGCTATTCGTTTGTTTCTAGCCTTTGCTGCACACATGCGTATCAAAGTCTATCAGTTGGATGTGAAAAGCGCCTTCCTTTACGGGAAATTGCATGAAACTGTGTATGTGTCCCAACCACCGGGTTTCGAAGCTCCAGGGTTAGACAACAAGGTCTATCTGTTGGACAAGGCTCTTTATGGTCTCCATCAGGCCCCTCGAGCATGGTACGAGACGTTGTCAAAGCATCTATTGGAGCATGGGTTCTCGCGTGGTGCAATTGACTCCACACTGTTCATTTTGAAGAAAGGGGGAGATTTTCTGATCGTGCAAATTTACGTTGATGACATAATTTTTGGTCGTGAGTTCGAAGCGGTGATGAAGTCCAAATTTGAAATGAGCGCGATGGGCGAGTTATCTTTCTTTTTAGGTCTTCAAGTGAGTCAAGGGAAAACCGGGACGTACGTGCATCAGACAAAGTATGTCCACGAGATTCTCAAAATATTTGGATTGGAAGATAGCTTACCCTATGACACGCCTCTCCCGACAAATATCAAGCTTTCACCCGATAACGAGAAAGATCCTGAAGTGGATCCGACTCTATATCGAGCAATGATAGGTTCATTAATGTATCTTACTGCTTCACGACCAGATATTATGTTCTCTGTTTGTTTGTGTGCTAGGTACCAATCAACTCCGAAGGAGTCTCACTTGAAAGCAGTCAAGCGTATTTTCAGATATCTGAAAGGGACGCCTAAGCTTGGATTGTGGTATCCAGCTGAAGGTGGTCTGGATTTGATGGCGTATGCTGACGCAGATTTCGGAGGGTGCCGGATGAACAGAAAGTCAACCTCTGGCGGCGCACAACTTCTTGGGAACCATCTTGTCTCTTGGCAATGCAAAAAGCAAGTTGCCATTTCTCTATCCACGTGCGAGGCCGAGTACATTGCTGCATCAAGCTGTTGTGCTCAGGTCTTGTGGATTCAGCAGCAAATGAGGGACTACGGTTTGAATTTTACTCGAACTCCTATTCTTGTCGATAACAACTTTGCCATTTCCATAACTAACAATCCAGTTAATCACTCACGCACTAAGCACATAGATGTTAAGCATCATTTCATTCGTGACTGTGCTGAGAAGGGTTTAATAGAAGTGGTTAGGGTAGACACCTTGGATAATCTTGCCGACCTGTTTACGAAGACATTCGATCGGGCTAGATTTGAAAATCTGGTCCGAATGATTGGCATGATCAACCCCGAGTAAAATGCTTTTCAAAACTCGCATAGAAACTTTATTTTATGTTTTCTGTACAGTTCTTACCGCTTTCCTAAAATTGAAAAACTCCAAAAATATTTTACTTAGTTGTAGGATAAATTTCAAGAAAAATACAAAAACATTTGAAAAATATAAAATGAAGTCGTGTTGAGATATTAGGGAAATGATAGTACATCGGTTAGTCGTATCTGGTGCAGGATTATAGTAATATATAAAATTAACCGTTAACTGTAACAGCTTCATTATACGTTGCTTCGGTAGGTTTTACGCGTTAATAAGAACCTGTTTTTGGTATATAAACATAATGAACTGCGTAACTTGTGTGGTACATCTCTCGGATATATGGTCTTGGTACCGTAATTTCGTTTGATAGATTGCCGAGGTTCTGAGATACGTGGTCTTTATGCTGTTTATCATCTGGGTATCATGGTTGTTTCTTTTACCGAAAACAACGGGGACGCAAGTCTAGATCTTCCATGATACCATACATACGTGTAAATATCATTCAATCGTGTATATAATACATGATACATTCGACCGCAATAAGTGATAAACAATCACATGTCCCACAAAATATGTGATAATATATCACAGCTCTTATGCGGGAGTCAAGTTCGTCTCTTTGTCTGTACGATGGTACTAACCTGTTCACGGACTTGCTCCTGTGCCCTCATGCATCTGAAAATCAAGTTCCTCATCAATAAGTGATTCTATCACATAGGGCTTGTTTTCAATTCTAAATAAGTGAGTATCTCACATCTTTTTATACGTCAAAACAGATGATAAATAGTATACTCACCAGTAAGATGAACTCTCGTGCATACCTTGATACGGGAGTATATTCTGAGGTGGGTAAACATAGTTACAATCAGTTATTAATACACTTAATCGCATATCTCGAAAACAGTGTTCGAAAGCGTGCTAAAGCTTAAGTGGACCACAATACCGTTGAACGTCTTGAACTGTTAATATCATTCTAAGAGCTTAAACTGATAAACTATGTTCTTGTGTTGGATATTGACAGAAAAACCGATATGATCCCTTTGCTCCGATTTCACAAAAAGATAATTAGTGTAAATACGTTCATAGGTTTAATTTCTTTATTCAGTCAAAAATTCAAAAACAACAAAAAGATTTTGCTTTCTTGTTTCTATGTGCGAGTTATCATTCTGAAAAATTCTCTATGGGTTGTGAACATTCTTTAATAAGGCGTTAAACACTAGGTTCGGTAACTTAAAATAAGTCTTTTTCATAAAAATCGGTCGTGCAAGATACATCTAAGTGTGTGGGTGAAACTTCCTCATTTTAAAAGTGTTCGATAAAGATTGTTCCAAGTTGTGATATTTTTCCAAAAGTATAAGTTCTGAATGATCGTGTTTTGAAATACATTATTAAGTGTTGGTTGTTTAATATTTCAATTTTTAATTCTGGGATGTTGGAATTTATTTTGGGATCCAGGTTTGGGCCGAGTGTCTCGGGGTTAAGATTCTTAATCCGGTGTTAAGTGTTTCAGGTCTGGATCGTTCATCACAAGATGGAAGATTTGAAGAAGCTGTGTGCGTCTGGATCGTTCATCTCAAGATGGAAGATTTGAAGAAGCTGTGTGCGTCTGGATCGTTCATCTCAAGAAGGTAGATTTGAAGAAGCTAAGACGTCTGCCGTTGCATTCCTTTGAAGAAGATCAATTGTTAGCTGATCAATCATCAAGGTCGTGTAGTTCTATGTGAAAAAAACTAGGCAGCATATACTCGAAGAGTTAATGAAGAGAAGACCTTGAGCTTTACATCGAAGATCCCGCACTGATCAAGGGGGAGTCTGTAAATGCATTTTCGGTGATAAGTGCAGGCTCTCAAACTCAAGGGTCCTTTATTGTAATTGTTAAAACTTTATGTTATGGTCCGAATTATGTTGAAGTTAATGGTCAGGACTTTGTTCCTCTTCTATAGTCCAAATTTAGGCATTTGTTAGTCAGGGTTTCTATTGTATTGGGCTTTGGGCCTTTCTATGTCCTGACTTTAGTAGTCAGGAATTTCCTTTGTATATATACTCTCAGTAAATGTTATACACAACGATTCTTTTGTGGAAATCTGTGCCCTAATCATTGTGTGTGTGTTTTGTCTGGCGGCTACTGTGTGTGTGACGTCACTCATCTCCTACATCAAGAATACTCTGTGTATTCTTGATTTATCTCACTAATCTTGCATTCTAGTTCTTCATCCTACAGTGGTTGATCATCAGGTGGATTCCGCACACCTGTTGGTTGTCTTTGTTGAGTGAGATCCTGGATTAGGTGACCTTACAAAGATCGAAAATTTTCACCGGGGGGTCGGAAGTCACCGGACCTAAAAAGTATATACTTAATTTTTTTTTGGTATAAATCCGGGGGGTCAAAAACATATATACCTAAAAAATTCTAGGGTAAATTACTTTTTGAGTCCCTGTGTTTTATGTGTTTTAACCACTTGAGTCCAAAAACAAAAAGTTTAACGACCTGAGTCCCTATAAGCATTTTCCTTAATCATTTGAGTACAAATTTCTAACACTGTTAGAATTTTTTGGTTAAATATTATTAAATGACCAAAATACCCTTATATTTAAAATAAAACTTTAAGATCACCCACCCTATAAAATCTAAAAACCCTAAAAACCCATTTCTCCTTTTCCTAAAACCGTAGCCACCACCATTCCGGCAACTCCTTCCGCCACAAACATCCACCATGTCCGACGTTGAGCTCCACCGTTCCGATAAGAAGAAAAAGAAGAGCAAGTCGACTCTGCTAATCGACTCTGCTTCACTCTGCTAACACCCCCCGCTACCACCGAAGATTACTTGATCAAACCACAAAGCTTCACACCAGCAATCGACTCTGCTAATCATATATTTCTCGTAAAACACCTTCAGATTTCCTCAGATTCTCAAGGTCTTGTTCATGATTCTTTTAAACAATAATAATAGTTTTACTTATTATTATGTTTGAGTTTGGTGATTTGATTGCTCGATTCTATTTTATTTGATGATGGAATTGAATTCGTATACGGCATTTTCAGTTGATGTGTATAATTGGCAAATTAGGGCTTAAGTTGCCTACTGTAGATCATGATATAAGGTAAAACGTTGATGAATTAGTTGGGGGTTACACTACTCTGCCTCTCTTGTGTTTTGAAATCTTGTGCGACAATGGTGGAATTGGAAGGATGTGGTCAAACAAGTGCAAAAATGGTTCAGGTTAATGGATGATGTCACGAAGGATGTAGAATTGAGGTTGGACATGGAGTGTATGATTTATGTAGGATTGATGTCACAATGGATCTGGTTCTGCAGCTTCTGCTTGTAGTTGAAAATGATGGTGAAATTGTTTTAATATATAATATTAAAATCTTTATGCATTAAATACTTGTTTCCTATACTCTTGTGCATATAATACTTGTACTTTGTCTATAAATGACTAAATTGCCCTCATAGTTAACAGACTTGGTGGATGGTGTTAGAAATTTGGACTCAAATAGTTAAAGAAAATGCTTATAGGGACTCAGGTCGTTAAACTTTTTTACTTTTGGACTCAAGTGGTTAAAACCCATAAAACATAGGGACTCAAAAAGTAATTTACCCAAAATTCTATACGAAAGATACATACATAACACTACTGAGCGAAAAGTTCGGGGGGTCGGGCGCCCCCTGGCCCCTTCAATGCTTTGCCCCTGCCTACAACCACCGCTACTGCATCACCACCAACATGGCTGACTTCTACAACTACCATCATCACCATAAGACATCGGAAACCTAATATGAACCCTAGGTTGGGTCATCGAAAACCTATCGTCATCTCAGATCCCCCCCCCATCTAACACCGGAACTACACAAGCCGACCACCACCATTACCTTTGTTCCCCACTCTCACCTCATATATGTTTTTGTATAAAATAACACTGAAAATGGTGTAAACCGTAAAGGACGAAAAATGTAATATACCCTTTTATTTTTTAATTTTCTCTTAAGAAAACAATATGTTCATTTTGCTTTTTTTATATAGATAACTGGCATAACAACACAATTATATCAAACTTACAAACATAGTATTTATATGAGTAAAGTCCTATTTGAGTTCTTGTGGTTTGTGCAGTTTAACCATTTGAATCCAAAAACCAAAAATGTCTTGATTTGAGTCCTTGTGGTTTCTAATTTTAACCATTTGAATCCAAAAGTAAACAACATCCAAATCAGAAACATTTGGTTTTTGGATTCAAATGGTTAAAATTAGAGACCACAGGGACTCAAATGGTTAAAATTAGAGACCATAGGGACTCAAATAAAGGCAGTTTTGGTTTTTGGATTCAAATAGTTAAACTGCACAAACAACAGGGACTCAAATAGGACTTTACTCTATTTATATATACATGAAGACTTTTCAAAAATTACTTGTAATGTCATCCGGTTCTTGAATCGAGTGGAAAGAGTAATTTTATCAAAGAGAATAAAAAGATTATGCACATGCAAATCACATGCTATTTCCCCCTTATTTTTTAAACGTCCATAACTTTTTTATAAGTAATATGTTTTTTTAAATATACCATAAAATCAAGCGTTTTTTATCTTTAATATGAGTATCATATTGTTATATTTAGAAAAAAAAATTCGAAAACCCAGTTGCGTATTACACAATGGACATAACGTAAAACACAATGAGTATCAAACTAAAAACACAATGGAAATTAGACTAAAAGCACAATCGATGACAACAGATAAAAGACACAATGGAGATAACGTAAAACACAATGAGTATGAAACTAAAAATACAATGGAAAGTAGACCAAAACCACAATGAGAAAACCCAGTTGCGTATATTACACAATGAATATAACTTAAAACACAATGAGGATCAAACTAAAAACACAATGGAAATTAGACTAAAAACACAATCGATGACAATAGATAAAAGACACATGGACATAACGTAAAACACAATGAGTATTAATCTAAAAACACAACGGAAAGTAGACCAAAAACACAATCGATGACAACAGATAAAAGACACAATGGACATAGCGTAAAACACAATGAGTATCAAACTAAAAAACACAATGGAAAGTAGACTAAAAACATAATTGATGACGACAGATAAAAGACACAATTAGTGAGAGCAAATAAAAAACACAATAGACAACACACTAAAACACAATAGACAACAGACTAATACATAACGGATAGCAGAATAAACACAATGACTAGAACCATTACTCTTGATGAAAGATGTAATGGGTTTTTCAAATAACGGATTGTGATCGTAATTATTGAAGTTAAATGTTATCCATTGCAATTCGATATAAACATAAATGACGAAAAATGTAATTTACCCTTCATTAAAATAAGGAAATTTCTTTGTCAATTTCAGTATTCTCTTATATAGGCTCTAAACACATGAAGAAAGACAACCAAACACAAATGAAAATATTAATTAGTTCCTAAAGCCCAGCTGACTTGATTACCCTTAAATAGAATTATTTTGCAACTCTCATGGTATGCTGATTTGAATACCTTCAACACCTTTTTTTTCAAACCTGCTTTAACTACAAGTCTCTCTCTGGTGTAACAAAACTGCTCTTGACCCGATGCTTTAGTTAAAATATTTTCCACTTTCTTTGACTAATGAAGCTTTAATTCAATCACTTTGTTATCAACCAAGCTTAAATGTGATGGTATTTGATGTTGATATTTACTCAAGAAAACTGTTGAGTTCTTGTCACAATGTTACTCTTGAAGAAGCCAATGTTGAAATTTTCTCAACCAACTGCTTGACATGTAGTTGCAATATACTCAATTTCCATGGTGGATAAAGTAACAACTTGATGTTTCTTGTCCTCCAAAGAGCTTTCTAGTCGCCATTCGAATATCTTGTGAGCTTAACCAGATTTGATCTTGCGTATGACACACCATAGCCCACTGTTGTTAGAACTGGTGAAGTTAAACCCATTTTATTCCAGTTCAAAAGATTACAATCAGAGATAACCACAATCAGTGGTCACAAGATTGAGGTTATACGAAACAACAACCACAAGCGATTAAAAAGCATAAAAACAAAGACAAAAAAACGAGAATCAAATGTGAGACCATAAAAGAAAAAAACTCAAAGAGAAATCAAGGACTCTATGAGAGAAACTAGAATACTTGTATGCTACATTGTTGCTACATAAAAAAGTAGAACGACGTCTATATATAACCGTCACGAGACCGCTTCATATGAGCTGGAGACCTTCTTGAACACCAATTAGGGAAGACGTATTTTGTAAATTCATAATAGAGATGTGCCAGCTGGAGATTTCTTGATCAATGGAACCCTAATATGCATTTGAATGAGAAGATGTGGAACATGAACAGCTTTGGCCTTTGAGAAAGTTGCCAGCAGATAGTCCCGATATAGATGCAACCATGGAGTTCGACATGCTAATCAGCGTGATCTGGTTCCCGTTTAGAGTGTATATTCTTGAAGGTAATACCGAATTCTAGGGTTATGAATTCATGAATGGAGTGATATGAGGAGGACGAATTTGATATTATTGTTATGAATGTATAACCCTAAACCCTCTCTAGCAATCTCCTTAATTACACCTAAGGGAAAACCTAATTAGTTAATAAGGGTAAATCGGGCCATCAACAATTACCAATTAATATATTATAAGGTTTTA